>CM040117.1:267564619-268023979 GCA_022559845.1 Amorphophallus konjac | reverse complement strand
AATATATTTAATTTTACAACATGAATTAAATAAAAATTATATTTTTTCTACAACATGAATTCAACAATACATCAAAAATAATATTAAACAATGACAATGTAACAAATTTTATTATTATACTTTTTTAAATTAAAAAAGATATAAAATTTTAAAAAAATAATTTTTTTCCCTCCCCCCCCCCAAACCGCCCTTGTTCCAGCGCCCCCCCCCCCCACCCCACGGTCGCAGACGCCCAGCCCACCCCCCCTGCCGGTGGCAGACGCCCAGACCCCCGCCCCCCCCCCCCCCCCCCTGCCGGTGGCAGAAGCCCAGACCCCCCCCCCCCCCCCCCCACGGTGGCAGAAGCCCAGCCCACCCCCCCCCCCCCCCGACCGTGCCGGTGGCAGACGCCCAGACCCCCGCCCCCCCCCCCCCCCCCCGCCGTCCCCCACGGTGGCAGACGCCCCCCCCCCCCCCCCCCCCCCCCCCCGCCCCCCGTCCCCCCACGGCCTGCCGGTGGCAGCCCCCCCCTCCCCCCACGGCACGGCCTGCCGGTGGCACACGCCCAGCGCCCAGCCCCCCCGGTCCCCCCACGGCACGGTCTGCCACCCACGCCCCCCGTCTCCCCACGGCCTGCAGGTCCCTCCCTCCCCGACCCCCCGTCCCCCACGGCGGCAGACGCCCAGCCCCCCCGTCCCCCCACGGCCTGCCGGTGGCAGACGCCGCCGTCCCCCACCCCCACCTCCGGCCAGATGCGGCTGCCAGACGGGCCTTTTCCCCACCCTTAAAAAAAAATTCACCTACCTACCTCCGATCGTCGCCCAAAGCCGTCGGCGGCCGCTCTGATCGCCGTCCGCCGCCGCTGCACCGCCGTTCGCCGGTGGGAGGGATGGAGGGAGCCTCCCCCTTCGGCCCGTTAAATGGGTGAACCGCTCGACCCGCCCGTACCGAGCCGGGTCCCGCCTCGAACCGGAGCGGTACGTGGCGGGACGCACGGGACCTTGCGGTCCAGTGCGTCCCGTCCACGACCCCCAGCCCGTGCGACCCGGTCCAGGCCTGGGTCGGGTCGGGTCGTGCGGGTCGGTGCGGGTCAGGGTGGGACAGCAAACCATGAGTATAATTGATGTACTTGTATCTCTCAAATTTATTTATTACATATATACCCCCCAAATCTTTCATATTTTACTGCATAACGCCATAACCCTCAAATTTACCACAATATTACTCGTATTTCATCAGCGTACCCTATCGGCATCTCACGTCAATTTAAACTTCCCTCGTAAAAAATCCCACCCTTCCAGTTAGATCCCCTTTCCTCTTTACTATCATCAAAGTATGGTTCGTCCACTTCATCTAAGTAGAATTGACTCGTGCCAATTTGCTCGAAACCACAAAAAATTAAGACATAAGTAGGCCGTATCAGATTGAGTCGTCCCCTCCTCCTTTCGCCTCTGACCCCTGTCACCGGTTTCAAAGTTTCAAACGTCTTAGATGGCTGTCGGGCCTCCCCTTTATCCTCATCTCGCTCATCCTCTCCAAAGTCTACCACATTCCTCCCCTCTCTATGTTACCGACGGATCTCCTCTGCGTGTCATCCACCTTCTTCCCAATCCAGATCACGTCAGAGGGGAGCGATGTCCATAGTAAGAGACGATACCATGACCTGACGATGTTCGCAGCATAGATTCGACGTTATTGTAAGACCTTGTACGAGAATCTTAGATGGAGGAGGACAGGAGAGAGAGAAGGAGATGGAGAACGATGCTGACGAGTTAGTCTGAGTCAAATTACGACTCGAACGTAGTGATCTCGATCCGACACAGATCAACGAGTCAATGATCCTTCCATCAAACATGCCGTCCCATTCGATCTTGAGCATGGGAAGAGATCTACAGGGTGGTGTACGGGGGTCTCCGTCAATGAAGGGGTTGTCCGCGGCAAACCTCGTGCAAGGGTTGTGGCTGCCGGCGCGAGGGAGTCTTCCCCAGCGTTGTTGTCCCTAGTGTAGGGTGGTTGTCAGCACGAAGGGGTGTTCCGGCGGTTGTCTAGGTGAAGAGGGTTATGGTTTGACATAGTAGAGAGCCACTGTTGTTGGCGTGATATGAGGTGGTCTCTGACTCATAATGGATGATGTCCCAAATGTATAGGTACGTGCCAAGCTTGCACATCTTTCTCCCTTCGTCCCATTCTATTTCTCTCACTTTCATGCTTATCTCATCTAACTTCTTTTTTAGTATGATTTATCGTAGAATTCCGATATAAAATCAAACCCATTCCGATATTATTCAATTATAAAATGACCCTTTATGCCCTCTTTGTTAATCAGTTAGGATAAGATACAATGACATCTGATAAAAGAGAAGGACAAGGACCCACATCCTCCATCTCACACACATATGTCTTAATCGAGTTCTGATAAGATATTCAGTCTCGGGAGGTCAAATGTCTTAACCCAACTCAATTAACAAAGAGGTCCTTAGTGACCCGACTACTAGAGGAAAGATTCTCCATACTCCGCTTCAAAAGCAGTTGGACAATTCGATTTTGGACCATATCGCTTAAGGGAAATTTTTGTTCGATCTGATCCTAATGTAACCCATTTATGATGGTTGCCTTCTATGCACATATATTCTTTGAGCTTTACCGGTTTTGTTGCGATGCAACTAATGTCTTTATTAGATTTCTTATCCCACAAATAATCTAGTTGTATTTTTAGATCTGAGATGAGACGATTACATATATATGTTTACTAGTCCTTATAAACATACGTAATTATCAATTGATTCCTGAGTTACAACTAATTATACGTAAATCCTTACAATTTTTTAACTATCGATAAAAAGTCCATATGAAAGCCAACCATAGAGAAAGAGAATATATTATTAAAAATGAAAAGAACATTCTATTCAAGTAATGAAATTGTCGAATTAACCCTCCCTCTCTCACCCCCACGCCCCCCACTGTCTCTCCCTTTGCTCTCTATGTCCTCGTGGGGAGCACCGAAGCTTGGCAGGCTTTCTCACTCTATTGTCTGTCTCCCCAGGTGACCTCCTCCCCCACCACCTCCTCCTCCTCGCACGCCGACCTCTGTAACACCCCTCCCTCCACTTCTTTGATGTCCGCTTCAACATCGCCCTCCTCCAAGTTCCCAATCTTTCTGCCCCCTCTAATCTCTTCCGTTGGGCGGTCTCCTACACCTCCTCCAATCTTTGGAGCTCAGATCATACTAGATTTCTTGTTAAGAGTCCAACATGCCGACGGTTAGTTAGTTAGATCTTTTAAATTTAATAATTTATTTTTTTACGAGGTTCATCATTTATAGTATAATTGAGTGTTGAAATATATCAACAGAGTGAGATTAGGTTCATTAGAAATATCACTGAATAATTTACAAATTTCATATTAAACACTTTTGAGGATTTTATTATTTAATAATTCATCAGTGCTAAATAATTGAACTCAGGATTGATGTAGTTAGACGAAGGAAGTTAGACGGAAAAAATAGATGATATAAGTTAGATGAAATGAAGAAAATTTGGATGAAAAGAGTCCGATGGTAGGAGATTGAGATGATATAGATACTTGGAAGTTAGACGTATAAGTAGGTGAAAGAAGCCTCTAAGCGATGGATGGTCTAATTTAGAAAAATAGATGACGAAAAGTTAGGTGTAGTAAAGGTCATCAATGGATCGTCCAATTTAGAAAATGAGACGATAGAAAGTTAGGCGGAATAGAAGTAGACATGGGATCGTTCAAGTTAGAAAAGTATATGATAAAAAGCTGGGCGATATAAAGCTGGACGAAACAAAAGTAGGCAATGTTCGAAAAGTTAAACGGAGTGAAAGTAGACGACGTAGAAGATAGACGAAATGGGAGTCGTTGTAACTTAGATGACGTGAACGGATGGAGGAACTTAGACGATAGAGAAAGTAAACGAAGTAGATTTAGACAATGTCATAGATAAAGTGAATGTAGACGACACAAAAGTAGACGATATAAATTTGAGTGATATGAATTTAGATGATGGAAAAAGGGATTGTAACTTAATTTGCATATCACGCAAAAAAAATGGTTGATGAATAGTAGACGATGAAAAGTAGATGATGCACATAAGTTAGGTGATAGATTAGACATTACAAAATTAGATGATGGCTTTACATATGAAATTAGATGTGAAGAGGTAAGATCTCGCGCCAAGTCTTGAGTCGTCCGATCTAGGGCGATCACGGGGTGCGGCCACTCCAGCACCGAATTCTACAGAGAGGGAAGAAGATGATCAGGGGGACCAGGGTTATAATCCCAGAGAAAACCCTCCGATGCTTAAGTCAACGAACGGTAGAAGCGAGGTGCAAAGGGGGGGGGGGAGAGAAGAGGGGCACGATAATGTTCTTCATCAGTTGAAGTGGCTGAGAGTGGACTTACCTTTTCGGAGGGATTCCTTAAGTTTATATAGTGGTGGGCTTCCTCGCCTAGGTTGGAGAGGGATAGGGCCTGGAGGGCACTGCATCCTGGTGAAGGACTCTTCCTCTTCCCGGTTAAGGACTCTCCCCATCTCCTTATCTCCGTTCCCGGATATTAGCGTAATCTCCGCTTGGATAGGTGCTAGCAGCGAGGACTTAGCCCTAGCACGTTAAGGAGTCTTGATGCCGAGCTAATCCATCAAGGATAAGTGGGGGTACTCCTCTTCGCTCGACGGGGGTACTCGTCCGACCTCGAGATCACTCGGTTCGGTCTGCAAGCTTTCCCCGAGCGGAAGGGGGGCCGACCAATCGGGCGCCGAGCCAAAGCCGGGAGGGGCGATGCAGGCCTTGGGCAGATGAGGCCTCATAAATAAGTGGGCTCCACAGGGGCTGTCACTTGTTAGGCCCGGCAAGTCTCGACAGGCTATTTGGGCCGCGCGCAGAGTGGGTTGCGAATCTCCCCCTCTCCAAGATGATATATATAGATGATGTTGAAGTAGGTAATAAACATACACGGTACATAAACATACAGAAGACTTGGATGATGAACTTTAGACTTTAGAATTTGGATGTCAGATATAAATCATGCAAAAATTTGACCATGCAAAATCTTCAGGGGATTTAGACGACGGGAGATTAAATAATGACCTTTCGAATTCAGAGAAATAGACCAAGTGATATATGGCAGAGGTCAGAAATATGTGATAGGAGTTAGTGATATATTACAGGGGTTAATGATGCATGACGGGCATATAGGAGACATGTGTTAGCGGTTTTAACGGGTGGAAGATGGCTTTTGCCATATAGAAGATATTTCACGATAGGTGGAGGCCTTACTGTCAGCACATGGAGAGTACGGGGTTTAGTGGAGGATTGCAGTGGAGGTATTTTGGTTAAATAATTTTCCTACTAAGTGAAATTGAGGGCGACCAATTTAAACTTTTCTTTCTTTCTTTATCTCTCCTATTACCTCATTTTCATCGTAAGCAACTAGCGTAATAACATGAGGAAGCATTAGGAATAGGATGAAAAGGAGGCCAAGAATTAGAGCAAAGCTTGTTAATGGGCTATGCCCATTTGGGCCCGCCAGCGAGGCGCGCCCGCCACGCCAGCCGAGCGCGCGCGGGGCGCGTGCCTGCGTACACCCACCCGCGAGCGCGCGCACGCTCCGCGTGGCGAGCTCGCGGGGCGCCACCGCAGCCCCCCCTCCTCTTCCTCCTTATCCTCCCCGCCTCCTCTTCCTTATCCTCCCGGCGATCTCTCCCTCTCCCGCGTGATCTTCTCTCTCCCTCTCATTCCTCTCTATAAATACCCCCCAAAGGGGGGTTGATAAGTGTGATAAAAAAAATAATATTATAAGAGAGATAAAATAATAAGAGAGGGGAGCACTATGTGTGCAAGCCGAGGGAGAGGACGCGTCGGTGGACGACGTCTCGATGCCCGCGTCGGTCCGATGAGTATCCGAGGACGCCGGGAGTTGTACCATGGTGGGAGATCGTCTCCATAGGCCAAGGTATGTTTATGAGGTGACGGATAAGTGTAAAAGAGAGAGGATATGTGCATGTGTGTATAGAGAGAGAATTCGAGAGCATAGCGCCCATGATGACTGTAGCAGTCCCGTTTCTCGATTCTCTCTGTCCCTTCTCTCTCCTCATCTTCTCATCTATATGTTAGATGGAATAGCGACGAGGGTAGTGCGTCGGTGTGCCGACCGCACGATATTAGTCGCAGGTTAGTCCTGTGACGAGTACGGTCTGCATCTATGGGGGAACCATCACCATAGTCCCTGGATTTGGAGTGTGGACCCTTGGAGTCGACTCTAGTAGCCGACTCTGTGACTCCGCGACGATTCACGGGTAGGGGTCGACTCTGGTAGCCGATCTTGTACCCGGATACTGCAGGTACACACGTGCTTTTATTTCTGCTTCCGCTGTTTCGTGTGTACGTCTCGTTCCCGCTGTGAAGTACGTCCTCCAACTATGAACTCGTATGGTTATATATATTTGTTGAATATATCCCCGAGAGGTTTTTACCAACAGTGGTATCAGAGCTCAGAGTTTTGTCGCGGTTTAATTTACGATGGTGTTGTCAGTGGATATGGTATCCTCTCTTCCTTGGGCTAACACGAGCATGTGTGTGTTGCGACGTTTATCCCTCGGACTGATAGATAAAGGGGATCTGGCATAAAAGTGGCTATTTGTTGCCTTTTCCGGTGGTAGTGACCACGGCAACGGTAAATAGTGATGTTGAGACGACCCGACTGACATCCTGTAAATCATATCTCGGATGGGTTCCGATAATTCCAGTATACTGTTTTGTACAGCTATACGATGTTTATGGAATAAGTAGTTCCACTATGCACCACTACCATACCTTGTTCTGAAAACCTCCAAGAGAATGAGATTGTGGTTTACTGCTATTTCTGACTTTTTTTGCATTTGTGCAATTTAGACCCGGCTTAAAGTGTATTTTTAATATGTTTGAATTTACACTCTTGTAAGCATGGAGTCGGATTTAGATTTCAGTCATGAATATGTTTCATGATAATATGTCATATTTATATATTTATTTATGTGCAAATTCGTTTTGCATATTATAAATATAAATTTATTTTACATATTATATGCAAATTTGTTTTGCATATATGATATTATTTTTTTTAAATTGTGCAAATTTGTTTTGCATATATGTGCAAATTTGTTTTGCATTTATATTTACAATAATGCATAGATGAGCATGTTTATTTAGCGCCACGTGGTTGAGTGCTATTGCGATGTGATCGCATTTATTTGCAGCTTATTGATATGAGAATATGCGTTTCTCTCTCAATAGAAAATTTGCTCGAAGTCGTTCTAATTTCACTCAATAATCTTATGTGTGTGGGAGATGATTGTAGGTTGTCTAGCGTCTACTTTTGATGTCACCACATAAGAAAGTTGAATGTGATTGGTTCAAATTTTTGGTAGCAAATTAAGACGATGTGTAATAATGATGTCCACTGCTCTCAATATAGAATGTAGTGATTTAATGTGATGACCACTGACAATGTGTTTGTCAATCTGACTTTGGGTGACAACTTAATGGTTACAGTATTTGGCACCGTAGAAATCCGACAAAATAAGCATGGGTTGCTTATGCGATATTGGATCGTTATTGACGAGGATTGTCTTCTTTTTCCTTCCTTTTCTTTTTCGACTTGTGTGTCGAAAATTGAGGACCTGGATTCTGCCATGTGTCATGTGCTAGGATCAATGCCTATGTGTGAATTGGGCTTGACTGATCTAGCATGCTGGAAGCCTTTCGGCAAAGGCTATGAGTCATGGAATCATTATTGCCAAGTTTCTTCCTTCTCTGATAAAGGAATGATGGTCTTCCTGTCGAAGGAATATTTTCTTGCCTTAGCAATAGTGCTAAGAGTTTTAATTCTCATTCGTTGGGACCATAGTCTGATATCCTACCATTTTCAGCAGGGGGAGGGGGGAATGTGCTTCTCACCACGTGCCTGATCACCACGTATCTGCCGAAAGTAGTAGGGATGTTCAGCCTAGTGGGAGTACACCTACTAAGCAGTGCACTAAGGAGTGCACACTCAGTGGGGAGTGCACACTCAGTGGGAGTGTGTTGGTGAAACCACTAGAAAATTAAGAATCGAATGTAATGGCAAGTGTGGGTATGTCCCTCATCAATTTTAAAAAATTTTGATGACCTTGTGCTCATTTGAGAGCCTAAAGAATGATGAAAAGCCCAGGTTTATCCAGGAGTTTTTTACATCATCGTTGGATTCCATGACACAACATATGTTTTGGGAATTTGTAGATCCCTTACACCCGCGTGCGCGAAAAGATTGAAAACTAGTGGGTTTTCAAACATAAGCGCAAGGCAGATGGGTCGATTATACGAAGCACGACTTATGGCGAAAGATTACATCCAAGAGTGGATATAGTCTATGATGAGGTACTATCTCCGATGGCGAGATTTTGGTCCGTTCATCGTTCGCCAGTAATTAGCTATCTTTAGTTTTTGACTGTATTTTTCTATGGAGAACTAGACGAGAAAATTAATATGGCTCAAGCAGATGGTTTTGAGGCCAACATGGTAAGGGCGCAAAACTTGCTGCCCCAAGCATAGAGCTTAAAATGATCGTCTAGACTGTGGAATGAGATGATTATCTCGTTTCGTTTCAAGAAAATCTTCAATGGCCACTGTATGCATGTCAAATGAGTGGGAGGAAAGTGTTTCTCCATTTATCATTGTAAGTCAATGATAACTAATTATAATCATCTGGAGTAGGATTCCCTATATTGGTGAGACAAGCTATGTGCTTGGAGTGAAAATTGTGTAGTATCACGTGTAATTGATCCTCTGTTGTCTCAGGAGACTATAATGATAGAATGATTGAATCGGCACAATTTCTCACCCATTCATACTCCCTTGTTGAACCATGCTTGGTATTGATAATGCAAAGGAAGAAGTGTCAAGGGTGCCTTATACGTTTGGAAGCTAGATACACATGGTGTTGTGTGCCCGCAGTGTATTAGTTACACTGTGAGTCTAGCTAGTTGTCACCTGGACAATATAGGTCTCACGTATCTTTTAGACTTGCGAGGGACACTAAGCCATGTCTTATGAAATAGATGTGCCAAAACTGATTGGTTGTACAATGTGACATCGACTTATGACCGAGATAAGAGAAAGTCCATCTCGGGATTGATGTTCCTACTGATTGGTAGCGCTATCTTGTGGTAGAGAATGAATGTGCATTATTTTTATCCTCAGTAAAGACACATTGAGTGGCTTGTTCCGCTACGTTCTTTCGTAGTTGTGAAACATTTGGCGAATACACCTTGAGATAATGAGTGTATAATTGTGTATAGGTTACAGTGGGCATTGCCCTTCGCCAAGGACGTTAGAAAACATAATTTCATTACATCTAGTATGAGAGTTAGTAGAGTTTCGACTGATTTGTTCTAGTTGAAGTAGTTGATCTGACAGATTTGTTCTAGTTAAAGATCATGATGGGACATCATTAAGAACATAGTTAGATCATTCTCCAAAGGAGTATCCTTGGATTGAATGGTTGATTTACACATCGTCAGAGTGTCACCAGGCTAGAATCGACTCTCTCACACGGGTGATTCACCTTGGCGCTATAGATAGCGTGCAAGATGAGGCATTTGATATTACGCAGCCCTGGAGGTCTAGGTGTGAGTGTAATATCCCCCAAACAACATAGATATGCCGCCTTAGCTGAGGCTAAGATGAGATCTAACACAGATCGGCCATGAGGATTTGACTGCAATCCCATGGAGCCTGAAAATCCGGATACGTGAGTCGCAAGAAGGCGCTGAGTGGGAGCGACTGGTTTGCGTGACTCGGGTTAGCTGCGTAAGTCGCAACTAGACTGGTATCCGTGCGGTGTTTAATTAATCATACTAATGACACGCCCATGAAAATGGAAGAACTCCGCAGCATGCGTATCATACCGCATGTGTAATATGACCGCATATGAGAATGATGAATGGATCCCTCTTCATCATTGTGTGAGCTCATGAATCACATTAGTGTGATTCCTTATGTATCCCCAGTGACCTGCAGCGCTGTGTCATGAAAAAGATGCTTGATGTCGCTACTTTAGCATGTTACTTAGGGCGACGATTGATACCGTCCAGCGGGACATGTCTAGGAAAGCGGTCAAGACGAATTGGATTGACATTAGCAGCATAGGGAAGACATTTTATATCTCACCATGCTTAGTAACTCATATCCGAGGAGGCTTTATTGTCTGTGTGATGATAAAGTCATGGGCACTTAGCATTTGGGAGTTTGACACTGCCTATTTTTGAGAGATCCAGAGTGTCAAATCAGGTGAATATTAAATGTCTGAGATACATACCGAGATGTTATGAGTACTCCGTTAGTTAAGTGATGGCTTAACGGAATGCTCCCAAGTTGTTTGGATAAATCTCGCAGAGGTCACACGCTCCATTTCCTGTATGACCGAGAATTGCAGACCATTTAAGATTGTACATTGTGAGATGAAGGATATGCACAGCAGGCCCTAATGGGCAAGTGGGAGATGTTAATGGGCTATGCCCATTTGGGCCCGCCAGCGGGGCGCGCGCCCGCCACGGCAGCCGAGCGCGCGCGGGGCGCATGCCTGCGTACGCCCGCCCGCGAGCCCCCCTCCTCTTCCTCCTTATCCTCCCCGCCTCCTCTTCCTTATCCTCCCGACGATCTCTCCCTCTCCCGCGCGATCTTCTCTCTCCCTCTCATTCCTCTCTATAAATACCCCCCAAAGGGGGGTTGATAAGTGTGAGAAAAAAAATAATATTATAAGAGAGATAAAATAATAAGAGAGGGGAGCACTATGTGTGCAAGCCAAGGGAGAGGACGCGTCGGTGGACGACGTCTCGATGCCCGCGTCGGTCCGATGAGTATCCGAGGACGCCGGGAGTTGTACCATAGTGGGAGATCGTCTCCATAGGCCAATGTATGTTTATGAGGTGACGGATAAGTGTAAAAGAGAGAGGATATGTGCATGTGTGTATAGAGAGAGAATTCGAGAGCATAGCGCCCATGATGATTGTAGCAGTCCCGTTTCTCGATTCTCTCTGTCCCTTCTCTCTCCTCGTCTTCTCATCTATATGTTAGATGGAATAGCGACGAGGGTAGTGCGTCGGTGTGCCGACCGCACGATATTAGTCGCAGGTTAGTCCTGTGACGAGTACGGTCTGCATCTATGGGGGAACCATCACCATAGTCCCTGGATTTGGAGTGTGGACCCTTGGAGTCGACTCTAGTAGCCGACTCTGTGACTCCGCGACGATTCACGGGTAGGGGTCGACTCTGGTAGCCGATCTTGTACCCGGATACTGCAGGTACACACGTGCTTTTATTTCTGCTTCCGCTGTTTCGTGTGTACGTCTCGTTTCCGCTGTGAGGTACGTCCTCTAACTCTGAACTCGTATGGTTATATATATTTGTTGAATATATCCCCGAGAGATTTTTACCAACAGCTAATCGTCCCCTAAGCATGGAAGGCATTAAAAGGAATATACTTAGCAGATCAGTGTGGCTTAGAACGGAACCAACCAGAGTTGGAGATCTCATTATCCATGTAGACATATGATAAACCATAAACATGTTATTTGCTACCTCTATTGTCTTAACCTTAAGTTGATATTTTGATGCTGAACCTTTTATATGTGTGGGATTTAGAGACAGGTAACCCCTCAAAGTAATCATACGCTTTTAAGACCCAAGGAAAAATATGC
The DNA here is from genome assembly GCA_022559845.1 of Amorphophallus konjac. Classification (NCBI taxonomy): domain Eukaryota; kingdom Viridiplantae; phylum Streptophyta; class Magnoliopsida; order Alismatales; family Araceae; genus Amorphophallus; species Amorphophallus konjac. Next base: position 268,012,266 of record CM040117.1, on the reverse strand, counting down.
ATGCAACTATTGTATATGCGAGCTGGTTATTTATATCTAATTTCTTGATCCGCCTTGAGTTGTAGCTATAAAGTCATCATTGTTTATTCTGCTAAGTCGAAGCTGCTTAGAGATAAGATTTGTTAAAGAATTGGTATTAAGTAAGTTTGTGGACAATGTCACCTTAAAGGGGGATAATGAAGGGTCCCCCGACGGTGAGTGTTCACTGTTGGTATTAGACTCAGGGTGCCCTGAATTAGACCAAGTGTCTGAAGACAATGGACTATTGTGAAATGGCTGGACAATGCCTTTTGTCTAGGTACTGCACCGTATGTGTGTGATCCCTTATGTTGTGATTTAGACACATGTGATTTTTCTGAAATGTTTAACCATGCACACATGATCGGTTGCTCATTGTGTGATTATGAGCTAATTTGTTGTGTAGGACTTCTGTAAATCTTGACCGTGTACAATTTAAAATATACACCTACATGCCAAATGCCACCCTTTCTATAAATCACACCCTTGATTTATGCATTTATTAGAACATGTTGGAATGTATGTTAAATATGAAGTTACCGCATGAGATTTGTCACACTGATATTATACGGTAGGCATGTTTATGGTTTTAATGTCTATTGAGACTTAGGACTAATGCATGTGTTTTAATCATGTTCAGGGGAGCAGTAGTTTAGGTTGGCTCCGGTGAGGGACCAGTCAAGAGAGGATCCTGGGAGGTTTCTAAAGCTGCTCGATAGGATGAGTAGGTTCTGTGTCCTTATGTGGTAAAGGATACTTTGGAGTCTATGTGTTGAGACGCAAACATTGTATATTTTGATCAGAATAAGTGTGTAATTTTATGTGAAGTGTTAACTATATTTTGTGGTTAACGGTATGGTTGTGTTTCAGATTCGCGGATGGTATGACCTTTAGTGTCTCGTGGATCATCAAAACTCACAATGAAGAGACAGTGGATATAGGCATCCTCGAGTCTAGGTCAGGTTCTAGGGAAGGGGGAGCCACACCTTCACCCCCTTCGATGAGTCCCTCTCCCACATCGTCGCCATTCTGAACCGTTGTCACGACTTCAAGTCCATCCACAACCTCCTCGTCGAGTTCCACCATGTCATCGTGCCACTAACCCCAAGACCCTCTGCACCGCCATCGACTGCCTTGTCCGCAATGGAAGGCCGACCCAGGCCGTCAGCCTCTTCAAGAGTATGGAGAGGGACTATGCCATCCAACGTGACCAGGTGGTGCTGGGCATGCTCATCTCGACATTATGCGAGCACAAGTACGTGGGGGGTGCTGCATGGATGGGAAGCTGGACAAGGCCATGAGGCTGATGAGCGAGATGGGTGCAGGTGCCGGAAAGGGCGTGCCTCTCCGATAATGCTGTTGTTGGGCCTACAGTGCACGGATTAGAAAGACAGAAATTGGGTGATCATCAGAGACTTATACCTGAGCCTCACATGGATAGGATGATCGTAATGTCTTGGAAATGGGAGAATGTGGGTTCTTCCTATCCTCGCTCTTGGCCGGCCAAGAACGGGGAGCTATGCGAGTCGGTGATGAAGCTCCTGCAAGTTAACCAGCAAATAGAGAAAGTAAACTCATTAGACTTTGATAGTCTAGTATATGCTCAAACCAAAAAGAAAAACATACAATTGGGGGTGATTGTACCGGGAAGGGGGTGAGAAGGGGGATGGCCGAGACTTTCGACCATCCGCCTTCCCTATGTTTTGGATTAAAAAATCTCTTTAAAGTATGATCTAGGCAAATCTAACATGCATGTAATGCAGTAAAACAAACTAAAATGCAACAAGATAGAGAGCAAAGGAAGAAGAATAGGGTTTGCCCGTCGACCAACAGGAAGGTGGCCAAGCTCATGGTCGTTCAAAGGTGGTGGGCGGCCATGTCAATGGCTGCCTTCAATCAGGTTTCGCCTCCTCCAGTGGCGGATGCAAGCTCTCTCCCGTGGACGAAGCTCTTCGACCGGACCAAGGAGAGGAAGGGTTCTCTGAGCTCTCACAGCCTCCTCGGCTCCACAAAATGTCCTCCCCCTCAAGATGTCCCCCCCCCCCTCGACTGTTTCAGAAGGGGACTTTTGTATGTGGGGGATTTCCCTCCCTCTCCACCTTCGAAGATGGATTCAAAATGATTTTTGATTAATCCCGGAGATGAGGACGTGCGAGACTACGTGTGTCTCGACCCCTCGAAGTGGGAATAGGTGTGGAGGACATGCATGGAGTGGGCGGATCGTGGAGTTGACGGCGGTTACCAGGAGGCGACCAGGTTGATGGCCGTTTCAAGGGAGCTAGACGGCCAAGGTTATGGCCGCCTTGGGAACTGGGCGGCCAGTAGTCTGGCCGCCTTGAGGTCTGGGCGGCCAGCACTTTGGCCACCTTGGTCTGGATGGGTGGCCAGGTATCTGGCCGCCTTGGGGTTTTTGCCCAAGTCTATAAATTCTCCATTTTTTTATCTCTTGGGCCCACATTTGACCAAGTGTGACCGCAAGAGGATAAGGATACGGATTGGTTGGCTGGCCGGCTTGTGCTGCGCGCGTGGTACGAGGAGGTTGACCCGCTCCATGTCCAAACTCGAGACTCCGTCTTTGCGAGCACTCCCAAGCTGGTACGTGGATTGATCCTGCACATGACTAGGACTGGGACAAGCATACACTGAGACTAGCCGGACTTGGTGGAGAGACCCCCCCAGGGGGGAGTTCGCCCCCACCTGGGTGCGGCCGCACCTGGGGCGAACTCCCCCCCAGGGTATGCCGTTGCCATGGGGGGGTGGTCTCGAGGGCATTCCGTCATTCTTTGGTGTTGTCCTTTGAAGGACTCGAGGTTCTGGGGTGCTGGGATTGGCCCGTGGGGGTCAATCATTTGGTGTTGTTGCTGCCGCTCGTAAAGTGTTCGGGGAAATTCCCGATACACTTCGGGTTGTTGAACGGCTCGGGTAGCTGGCCCATGGGCTTTAGATTTGGCCCCGAGATGCGGATGATGGCCAGTAGGAACTGAGGGAAGGCGTCTCGGGCGTGTAGGCTCGACCTTGGTGAGACATGTCGCGTTGCGTGGCGGGTTGATGGGGCAGCCCCGGGTTGGCCCAGGTGCTGAAAGTCAACGGCTCATCGCCGCGTGTCTGAGGGTCGGGATGGCCCCAACTTGCTGGAGCGTTGCCGTAGGATACGACTAGTGCGTTCAAGCCACGGGTCGGCCCTGTGGACGCACTTTTCGGCACTTATTATTCTCTTGTTGGTTTATTCGGTTTATTGAGTGCGTGGGCGTGCCAGTCACCGAGGTGACAATTTATTCGGGCTCCGAAGAGCCCATGGTGCGCTCGATCTGACTTCGTCAGACGATTGTGTGGTTCGTGTTGGGACCGAATCCCGTCGCACCATGAAGGTCACGACGTCATTTACATCCCCCATACGAGGGAATTATTGATTGCCGAAATTAGAGGCCCCGCGGCTGAAAAGAGTAATACTAATTATGCGAGAGAGATAGGAATAGATCACACTGAAAGTTGTATTAAGGCCATAAACTGTCGGCCGTGTCGGCCACTCGTAGACCTTTTCGTATTCGGACATAGGTCTGTGGCAGAGTCACAATGAGAAAACCGAGGTAGATCCCTTCAAATGTCTGCCGAGCATGCGGTAATTTTAATGAAGATTCGGAAGGTATCCGGAACGAGAAAACAAATCCGGTCCGATTAGGATGTCGGCCCGAGGTTGGATCAAAGCCTGGCCATATCGGGGTAATTCCCGAGACTCGGGCTCGACCTGAAAGGGCGGCGTCGTTATTCCCTTTTACCCCGGGTCACGGGGAGAGATGGGGAGGCTGCGGTGTAGGCCTTAGAGTCTTTTATCTGGGGTTTTCTTAGCTATATCTTCTGGGATTTCTGATTCGATGTTTACTGTTTGTTCGTGCCTTTGTCCGGGATGATTTTTTTTCTTTTACTCATGATTATTCTTATTGTTATCATTGGTTTGTTATTTATATTTTTTTTTATTACCCCTCCCGCCTCTTTTATTGTGATTAACATTGCGCATTCGGGGTCCTTTGATTAGTGTAATTTTTATTAATTTATTTGCCATTGTTAATGCCCTCGTCAGGCTGTATATGTGCACATGTATAGTGTGCCGGCGAAGGGGGAAAACGGGAGTGTACCGTTGAGGGCAGAGAGCATGCCGCTGGGAGGCTAAAAGGGGCGTACCGCTGGAGACCAAAGGAGCGTACCGCTGGGGCTCAAGGGAGTGTACCGCTGAAGGTTCAAGGGGCGTGCCGCTGGGGCAATTAAGAGTGTACCGCTGGGGGTTTGAAGGGCGTACCGCTGAGGGTTTAAAGGGGTGTACCGCTGAAGGCTCAAGCAGTGTGCTGGCGAAGGAGTTAGGTGAGTGTGCCGCTGAAAGGTGAGGGAAGCGTGCCGGCTAAGGAGCCAATCAGAACGTGGGGGTGGGTATGAAGTCTGTACGTTCCCCAGGCTCGAAGTCTATACGTTGCCAGGCCCGAAGTCCATACACCGGAGCAGAGTGGAGCAGAGTCTGTACGTTGCAATATGAAGTCTATGCGTCGACTGGCCCGAAGTCTGTACACTGGCCGTCATGAAGTCTATACGTTGGCCGGCCCAAAGTCTATACATCGGCCAACCCCAAGTCTATACGCTGCAACGTGAAGTCTGTACATTGCCCCTTTGATTGCAGCTCAAAGTCTATACGTTGCCAAGCCCAAAGTCTGTACGTTGGCCAAGTCTATACATCGGCTGGCCCAAAGTCTATACATTGGATCCCGTTGAGGCGGTGGCTGAGGGTGTACCGGCGAAGGGAGGGAGCGTGCCGCTGAAAGGGCCAAGGGAAGTGTGCCGCTAAAGGCCAATGGGGCGTGATGGTGGAGGTTCGATCAGTTTTCGATTATTTATTTTAAGGCTTTTCTTTTCTTCTTATCTTAACTTTCGTATAATTTTATACAAAATTCCTCCCTTTGTCCGTTCTCTTTGTTCGGTTCGGTCTCTTTTCTTGCGGGTCGGACGTCCGGGCTGCCGGGTGGTTAATTAGTTCGGTTCAGTTCTCGTTGTGGTGCCGGCAGTGGTTTGATGAGTTGGAAGGTTTCATTAATTATCCTGTTCGTTTGTTGCTTCCTTTTGCCTCTTTTAATGTCTTGTTATTCTCTTACAAAAATTCGGCAGCATCTCCCCTTAACCCGGGGCGTAAGGGAGATAAAGGGAACGCGTCCACATGGAGTGGCGGAACCCGACAACTGGAGGTGGGCCCCCGGGGGAGCAACACCTTTATAGAGCCTCGGAAAACGTGAAGGAGAGGGTTCGGGGGGCGAGGCCAAGGAGTGAACTGCTGAGGGACTGAAGGGTGTGCCGCTGAGGGCTGAACAGGGTGTGCCGCTGAGGGCTGAACAGGGTGTGTGCCGCTGAGGGCTGAACAGGGTGTGCCGCTGAGGGCCCAGAAGGGTGTGCCGCTGAGGGCTGAACATGGTGTGCCGCTGAGGGCTGAAAAGGTGTGCCGGCCAAAGGTCGGAAGGGTGTATCACTGGAGGCTTGAAAGAGCTGAATGTATGGGCTGGGAGACTTAATGACTGTTCAGGAAAAGAGTAGAAAAGAGGGGGGCTTCAAGGCCGGGAGTGGTCTATTGGTAACTGGGTAATCGGGAAGAAAGTAAGGGTCTCTCCCTCCCGTGAGGGGGCAAAGAACCCAGGAGACTAAGGATCATAGGGGAAGGATCACATCACCACGGAGACTCCAAAAACGTCGCAGAAGAGAAAATGAACAAAACACCATACATTATGAAGGTGGGAGCAAACCAATAGAAAAGACCTGAAAGGCCCCAAGAAGGGTGGTTTTTCATTCATGGGGGGGGGGGGGGGGCAAAGGCCATGGCCCTATATGCATATTACAAAAGCAAACAGGAATGCCCAGGATGAGACCGTGGACAAGGGGAAAAACCCCAAAAAAAATAGAACATGAAAGGGGGAGACGGAATACAAGACGGCAGGAAGCGTTAGGGGCTTGGACACCGGCCATTGCCCCCAACTCTCTCCCCTATTACATCAAGCTATCTCTCCCTTACTCTGGCTTCTGTCCGGTGGTCGTCGGAGGGGGCTCACGCCGGGAGGGCCTCTCCTTCTCTTCTCTCTTCTCCTCTTTCTCCTATCTCTCTCTTCTTCTGCCCGAGCTCTCCCCTTTCTATCTGTCCGTCCTTCCCTTTGTTGAAAGCAGAGGGTCTTTTTATACCCCGGGCCGCCGGAGCCTTTGGAAGACGACCCTGAGGGCGGGAAGTGGCTTGCGATCATGGCGGCTGACCTGCCCCGTCTTGGGTGTCAGTGGGGTAGGCTACGTGGCCTAACGATCGGCCGCCACCTCAGATGGCTCCACTGCGCGCCAAGGATGCGTAGGGTATGGGCTGCACGTCGTCTTGCCGTTTAAAGGTTCACGCTGTGCCGCTGGCGGGCTGAACAAGCGTGCCGTGGGGGAGCCAAAACGGTGTGCCGTTGAGGCCCCTAAAGGGCGTGCCGCTGAGGCCTACTGAGGGCGTGCCGCTGAAGCCTGCTGAGGGCGTGCCGCTGAAGCCTGCTGAGGGCGTGCCGCTGAAGGCTGCTGAGGGCGTGCCGTTGAAGCCTGCTGAGGGCGTGCCGCTGAAGGCCCCAATGGGTGTGCCGCTGAGCACCCCAGGGGGTGTGCCGCTGAACACCCCATGGGGTGTGCCGCTGGGACCCTAAAGGGGCGTGCCGCTGGAGCTCCATCAGGGCGTGCCGTTGAGGCCCCTTGGGGGCTGGGCGTGCCGCTGAAGGGCTCCCCACGGGGTGTGTATATGGGGCCCGTTCTGAGCCCGTTGCGAGCACGAGTCATGGCCCGTTTGATTTCCTTTGGGGCCCATGGGCTGTGGGGCCTTTTGTGGTTGATTTCTCCAGGGTTTCTTCACTCGGCGCCGTTGTTGATGCTGGGCCGAGCATGACATTTGGATGTGCAATTTTCGGTGTCCACATGCCCCCGACTTGCTGTAGAATGGCTGAGATATACGCACCCATGAGGTACTCGGGGAAGTTCTCGAAACTCGAATATGGGCCATATAGGAGTGTCAAGGGCTCTCGAAGCCCATGGTTGACTGAAACAAGTCTTCCTTTGACTTTAGAATGCTAAAGGGAGGAGTTTTGGGGATAAACCCCGACCTCGTTGCTGGGTGCCACGTGTCGTGGCTTGTGGTCAGGGTGCCCCCGGGTGGCTCAGTTGAAGGCGGGCAAAACCGCAAGCTAGGTGATTGTGGATGCACTTTTCGATCGTTTATTATGCTCGTCTCTTCGGGAATGGTTGATTCGTCTATTAAGTGCGTGGGCATGCCAGTCACAAAGTGACAATTTATTCGGGCTCCGAAGAGCCCACGGTGCGCTCGATCTGACTCGGTCAGACGATTGTGTGGTTCGTGTCGGGACCAAAACCCGCCGCGCCATAAAGGTCACGGCGTCATTTACATCCCCCATACGAGGGAACACCCTTGATTAATCGCCGGGATTCAGGGCCTCATGGCCAAGAAATCAATTGCATGGAAGGTCTATTACGAGGTATTGAAATCCTCGCGCGAGGGCGAGAAGAAAACCCTTCGCGGTCATGTCAGTCGTGTACTGACCATTTAATGTTCGGACGAATGTCCGGCTCGAGAAGATCGCGGTTGTCGCGGGAAAACCGGAATGCATGTATGTCGAGGTACGACAAGTTTATTGTTCGGAAGAGCGAAAAATGTTCGGCTGAGCCTCGGTTGGAGCGGTCGAAAACCAGTAAATATGTTGGCCCGGTGCAAGAGCAAGCTGCGACCATACTGCGGTGGGCCCCCCGCGGTCGAAACAAGACTTGCATGAGCGTCATTAATATTTCCGGTGCCAAGGGGCAACGAGGGAATGTCCCTCGAATCGGTTGGAAAGCCTTGTGTCTAGGGAAGCGAACGTTCGAAACGTGTCGGTCATTCAGGGGACCGTTTAATATTCGGATGGGTGTCCGGCTTGAGAATGTCATAATTGTCGCAGGAGGACCTGGAACATATGTATGCCGTGATACGGAAAATATATTATTCCGAGATACTGAAAACATTCGGTTAAATCTCGGTTAGTGGAGCAGGAAACTAGCGAATTTATTGGCCCGGTGGGAGATCGAGTTGGGACCATACCGGGGGCGCCTCCCGCAGTCCAAACGGGGCTTGCGTGGGCATCATTAATGTTCCCGGTGCTGGAGGGCAACGGGGAAGAGTCCCGAGTGTAGACACGCTAAAATTGACATTATTTTGAGTATATTTCATATTGCCGTGTAATACCCCATTTGACCCTCAAATTAGCTTGTTTGAAGTGGTTTTTCCCATTTTTATTGAATTTCTCCTTTTTTTCCCATTTATCTCCTTTTTCCTATTTTTCTGGATTTTCTGGGCATTTATCTCATTTTTGAAATTCACGACCTGGGGAAGGGCGTGTTTTTATTAAACACGACCTGATCTAGGGCGTTTCTTTGAGAAAGGACGCCCACCCATGAGGGCGTCAATTATTTTGGTTTGACCGACTTCCCCATTTGAGCTCTTGAAATTAACGCCATTCCCAGGGGCGCGTTTTTTAAAAGTGGCTTTGATTGAGGCGCGTTTTACATTTTTAAAATATGGGGAGTTTTTATTTCTAAAATTTGGTTTTTGAGAAACGCCCTTGTGCAGGGCGTGTTTTTAAGAAACGCCCTCTGGGCAGGTCGTCAATTCAACAATTGACGCCCTGAACTAGGTCGTGTTTCACTTTTGTGCTCCGAACGAACGCAGCCTTTCCCAGAGAGACTCCTGCTTCGTTTGGGCTCTTGCCCAGCTTGATCCTTTCCCCCTTGGGCTCTTGCCCGTTTTTATCCTTCTATCTTTTTTGATTCGACCTATATAGGATTGCTTCTGCAGCTCTGTTAGGTTCAGATCCCCCTCTTTTCTTTTCTTCCTTCCTTCTTTCCCTACGTTGTTCTTCTTCTGTTCTTCTTTCATTTCTTTTCTTTTTTGTCTTCTTCTGTTTTCTCTTTTCCTATTCTTTCCTTCGCAGGTTGCTTGGCTAAGGAGGGGCTTCGCGTTCAAATCTTCATCTCTTGGAAGACTCTCTCCCCATCGAGGATCCAAGCCGAAGCGCAGGCTTTTCTATCTTTTCATCTTTATCTTATTTTCATTGCATCAGTCATTGCATGCATCTCATTCATCTTCCATTAATTTTTTCTACTCGACCACGTTGAGGAACTCCCCATAGTGCAACCCTTGCACTTGTTTTACTTCTAATCATCATATTATCATCATATTTTCCCATACCCTTTTACATAGGGGTTTAAGGGCAACCACCCTTAAGGTGTGTTCTTGCATATGCTTTCATGTTCATATATTTTTTATGAATTGATGCTACACTCACCATGTTTCTAATCCATATCTTTATTGGTGTTTGTCTTTATTTACAAGGGTAATTAATTGAAGAACTCTCTTCATCGGCCGGCCGATTTGAAGAGAAAGGAGCACTCATAATCCCCGCACCTGCCTTCATTGTTTCCAAGGTATTTTTCGCGATCTCTCCCATGCTTTCATTGTTATATTTTTGAGACCTCGTGTCTCTGGCGATCACACACTTCCCTTAGCACCTCGTGCTCACGCTTATTGTTTATTAATTTAACTTTTCTTAAGTGGATTTTAAAGGAATCTACAAATTGGCGATCACGGTGGGACGCTTTGTGTTCTCTTTATTACCCCTTTCCCCTTAGGCACCCGCGTGTGCCGTCTTCCCTATTGCACCCTCGGTGCGTCTCCCTTTTTGTGCCCCTCGGGCACCCTCCATTGGTTTTACACCCTCCCCTAAGTGATTGGTCAGTTTGTTGATTTTTCTTTAAAATTTCCACTTATTTAAAATTCTTGATGAGCATGCTTATTCTATCGATTGCCATGATTGTGTGATTGAGTGTTAATACTGCTGGCCGTGAAGTTTTTCTGGAGAAAGTGAATTCACGCCTCTGGCAGAGGTGTTTTTTTTTATTTAACGCCCTAACCGAGGGCGTCTTCTTCATATTTTACGCCCTCTGACAGGGCGTTTTCCAGCATATTTCCTGTTTTCCCTGCTTTATATTGCTGCCTGTGAATTCACGCCCTGCCCCAGGGCGTCTTGTTATTGATCAGCGCCCCACATCAGGGCGTTTCTTTTGATTTGACGCCCGCTGTACAGGGCGTCCTTTTATTGATAGCGCCTCACCCTAAGGCGCGTTTTACCCTGCCCCTGGGCCCCTCACGTTGATTCACGACAGTCACACTGTCGTGTCTTTGGTTAGTAGCGCCCCCTGCCAGGGCGTATTTTTTACTGTGGGTTTCCAGAACCCTTCCCGTGGGTGAGTTTTCATGATATTTCATATTGATTGATCATATTGTGTGGTTGGCCTGATTTCCCCTGTTGCATTCATTCTTTGCATTGGTTTGGGAGCCCCCTCCTCTTCATTAGGATCCATACACCCTCTTGGAATCGGGACGACCCTCCATTGAGCATTCCGTCTCTTTGGACTGGAAATCCCTTTTCCAAGCCTCCGTAAGTCCCCGCACCCGTGGATTCCCTCACGGACGCCGGGCAGGTTGTACCCTTTTGAAGTCCCGAGTTAGTTGGCCATATACGTGGTGAGAGAGGATCCCTAGTTGGCATTGGAGTTCAAACCGTATTGAAACTAGGTTTCCCCCCCTTGTGTGATTTTCAAAACTTTGATAAAATCTTTAATTCACCAAGGTTCAAACAAATCAAATCAAGGTAACCATCTCTTTTGTGTGCTTCTTTGCATATTATTTTGAACTTTGATTGCATGATGGCTTACTATAAACAAGGTAACATGTTTAATTCAATTCATGAGGATGCACAACATAGCACATCCTATTCCCCTCAACTTCAACATGATCATCAAAATTCTCACCATTCTTTCAAAGGGCCACGTCCTCATTCTTATGGTCATGCCTGACCCATGGGCAATGTCCAATCCAATGGTCCTTCAACTCAATTTCGAGCCACTACTCCCTCGGGATCCTCTCGTCCCAATGATGAGAAGGTCTCCCAGATCATTCATGCATTAGATCATCTTACCCCTCAACAGATCCAAGCCCTTAAGGCTGCCGTTGAGGGTACATCTCATGCATCTCTCCCTCCTTCCAATTCTATACGGGTGGCCCATCACCCACCTCCTTCCAATTCTATTCGGGTGGCCCATCACCCATCTCCCTCCAATTCTACACGGGTGGCCCATCACCCCCCTCCTCCTTCCAATCCTGATCGGGTGGCCCATCACCCATTTACCTCTTCTATTCATCCTTCTACTCGGGTGGCCCATCACCCGCCTCCTTCTATTCCTCCTCCAACACGGCCCCGAGGCCCTTTTATTCCTTGTAATCCGACCCATCCGGGTTATCCCGTTAATTCCCCTCCACGGCCTTCTTATACGGCCCCTCCTTCAAGGCCCTGCCAACCTTCTGTTGCTCAAGTCACACCCCTCCAACAATCTCTGCTTGATAAGATTACTTTGATGGAGGAACAAATAAAGAAGGTCACGGCTCCTCCTACTCCAGTCAATCCTCTCCATGCCGCTTTGGACGAGATTACAAAGATGGAGAGAGGATGGAAAGACAGGAGGGATGATTACGGCGTCGGCGGCTCAAGCAAGCAGGAACCGGCATTTGAAGAATCCAAGGCAGTGTACGATGATGATGAAGCTCCGCAGGCACCCCTTTCGAGTTTCCTTAACTTTCCGCTTTCCCCATTTTCATTCGATGAACCCCCTGCTCAGGATGAAACCATCCCTGATCCAACCCCTATTTATGAGACTAATTGGTGTTACGATGATGGGTCGATACTTCAATCACACACACCGGCACATTGTAAGTCTCCTCCTATCCTTGACACCGCATACATTACACCTCCTCCAGTTACACCATTGACCTCCGCAACACTGGCCTCCCCCAAGCCTTCCACTATTAAACCTCCACCCGTTAAGCCATCTACCTCCACACCATTAGCCTCCATCGAACCCACCATTGAACCTTTCCCAATTAACCTCCCATTACCGCCACCTCGGCCTTCTATTATCCCTTTAAAACCCACTTTACCCATTCCACCATTTAACCCTTCACCCTTACCTATGGTTAATCCTGAGCAGGATCCACCACTTTTTGCACTCGAGCTAACCCCGACCGCTTGCAAGCAAAGGGAGAAACTCGATGTGTTTGAACCTCCGCCTCCACTTACGCCAACACTTTCCATTATACCTCCACCGCTCACAAAGCCTTCCGCCTTCGCTTCACCTCCTTCTACTACTCGGAATGTGGGTGCTTCTGCAAGTATATGTGCCGAGGATGATCAAGAGCCGGGCAGCAAGGATTTGGCCGCGCCATTCAAGATTCAAGAATTCATTTGCCGGATGCCAATCCGGGTTATTGTGCCAAGCACGGTCGAAGAAGCCAAGTCGCCGACATGCCAAGCATTGATGCTGTGTAAGGGCCGGGCAGGGCACCCTTTGTTCCAATTTCCAAATTTTGAATCTTTGGGCAACATAATGCTTCCGAGCCCAACTTTCCAACTCCCTCACACCATTACTTTGCACTCTCCAAGGGAGTTGACATTCACCATTGAAGCTTCGGCAGGGGCTACTTTTCATACACTTTCACTGCCGTGGAGGGGCAGTTATCTTAATGCTAAGGGGCCATCCCTTATTTGTTCCACTTTCTATTCATCCATCTTTATCACTTTTTCTTCATGGGCCATTCCCAGGGTTAGGAGGAGGATCTCATCCTCTCGCCCTTCACATTCTTCATATTCTTTGCATTTCATGCATTCATCGCATCCATCCCATTGCATGCATTTGCACCTCCTGCTTCCCGGGTTTCCAAACCCGTATCTTCCCCGCCTTCCGGCACCTCCGGATATTCCGCACTTCCCATCTTATTCATCTTCATCTTTTTATCCACTATCCCTGGGGCATCGCGTCCCTTTTCCTGCTATCTCCCTGGAACCTCCAGGAATTTTATCCCTCCTCTTTGGGCATCTCGCCCTTTCTGATTCTATTCCTCCGGAACCTCCGGACTTTCCCCTCGGGCATCGCGCCCCTTTCCATTCTCCTCCTCCGGAACCTCCGGACTTTTCCCTCGGGCACGACGCCCCTTTCCACCTTCTCCTTCCTGATTTCATTCCTCCGGAACCTCCGGATTTTTCTCTCCTCCCTGGGCATCGCGTCCCTCGGTATTTGCTTCCTCCGGAACCTCCGAATTCTCCGTCTTATTCTCTCTATCATCTTCCAGGGCATCGTGACCCTCCTGATTTCATTCCCCCAGACCTTCCATCTTTCTTCCGATTCATCTTTCTAATCTTCCTGAACATCACATCCTTCATTTTTTCCTTCCTTTTCCATCATCTTTTTTCCTATTTTGTCTCAGGGCATCGCGTCCCTTCTTTTGTCATCCCTCCGGAGCCTCCGGATGATTTCTCCTCTCACGATTCTCCTCCGCCTCCGGACCCTCCAGATCCGCCTCTTTCCATCTATCAATTTCTTCTTCTAAATCCTCCTGATTCTGGGTCCGACCCAACTTCTTCCACATCCACTGCCTTGGGCATCTGCCCATTCTCCCATTGCTTTCGAGGCTTTAGTCCTCATTCCTCCTTCTAATTCTCCTCTCCTTCTGTAGACTGTTCCATGTGATCAGGGTCTCCACGCCTTAGTGAGGGAGTTCTAACCCTCGCCTCTTTTCCTTTTTTTCCTTATTCGTCTGAGTCTGGTCTTGGCACCACTCCTTCTTGTTAAGCCACTTTCAACCCTTTGCTTCCAATCCTTTACCTGCCTAAGAGGACTATCCCACGATGATCAACCTCTCGCGGCAGCTGCTTTAACAAAGGTTGCAAGGTAATATATTGACGTAAGTATGCATTTATATGATATCATTACCTCATTACTTCACGCATGATTTTCAAAATGAAGTGCTTCCTAACAAGATTAAGAGTGGTGTTTTAGATCTTTATCTTAGGCTTTTGTTAAATTAAGTCATTGTTAAAAAGAGTCTTTAGGCTTGCTTATGCAGCACCTTGGTTAATAAGAACCCCGCACTGGGAATTCAACATTCTCTCCCTGCTTGTTTAAGAGTAACCCTCAGTTGGGCACCTCACACACTTCACGGCGTCCTTAGCCGGCTCCTTTGGTTAAACACCGTCGCTACCTTGGCCATGCCATGAGTATTCTGAAAGTCTTTTCTCTTCTTTATTCGGCCACATGCAGGGGCAAGAGGTTGACGGATGAGATGACTAACCTAGGTAATCCCCAATACGAGAGGAGTCTCAAATATGGGCAATCTTGACCCAAAATCAACATCAATATGAGTTTTCATATGAGTTTTCATGATATACATATAGCCAAAAGGGGTATTATGAACATCAAGTCAGAATTTCGATAAAAGCAAAAGTATGAATTATGGCATGACAAGAGTGGCAAAGTCCCCGCAGGGAAAACCCTGGTCGTATGCATGTCATGGGTCTAAAAATCAAAGGCACAAAGCCCCGGCACAACAGACTACCTCTTTGAGGGAACACCTTAGAAAGAATTCAAGTCTTGATATCTCCCATCCTGCATAAAGCTTATCCACAATTGTTCTTCTCTTCTCCCTCCAAGACCGAATGTTTCTCAGGTATGGCCTTGATAGGAGCACCGTTAATCAAGGGCAGTCAATTATAGGACGCCACTTTCAATGCACGCCTAGCTTTGGGCAATTTTTAACAAAAAGGGAAGGAACAAGGATCCATAGCCAGTGGTTCAAAAACAACCCTTTGATGCTACATTAACAATGTCTAAACCAAAATCCACAAAAAAAATTGAATATTTCCCGATCAAAATCCCAACAAAAATTTAAAATATTTTCCAAAAATCTCCATAAAAATTCAAATATTTTCAAAACTCATAAAAATTTGCATATTCCAAAACTCATAAAAATTTGCATATTTCCAAAATCCAAAAAATTGCATTGTATTTTTTTGATGGTGTTGCAGGAACAGTTTTGCAGAGACCAAAAGCACGGGATGGGTCCTCTCTCCACTTATTGCTATCACTCTATTGATTCTTCCCAATATTCTCATGACATGCCACCCAGGGGCATCATCTCCCTATATCATTCTGATTATCATATTTCATGATTATTCATCTCTAAATCTTTCAATCAACTCCTGCTCGTTTCATCTGATTACTCCGCCGATGGGCATTATCAGATCTTGATCATCCAACTCCAACTTGATTAGCCAGATTGTCATCCTCATGACAAACAACAAATAACGATGCTTTGCTATGCCATGATTTGACTTATGCTGTTCATGATATATGCTATGATTGGTTGCTTTGATTCATACTATGCATGCTATGCTTAAATGCCTTATTCATTGCTTGTTATCTTTTATATCTTGGCTGATGAATTTTTGAGCGCAGGAAGAGGCTCTTGGTCCCGCCGACTGGGCATCATCATCCAAGTCCCACGGTGCTTGCAGCTCATTTCTCAGTTCCCATGCTCATTGATATCACCATCTCCCTGTATGCATTCTACTATATGTTACATATGTTACTAGATTATATCAAGGACCTTGTGGCTTTGGTAAATCTGGAATTTGAGTTCCCCTTCATCAAAAACGATGACGATTCCAGAGAAGTCTTAGTCACACGGATAGGCTGTTGAGCCGTCCAAAACTGGGGACGATGGTTCCCTTTTTACGAGTTGGTGCGTGGATAAACGGGCTTCGGCTTAGTATCAGCTCGCAGAATTGGTTTCTTGACCCAGTCTGGGCAGTTTAACAATATTATCCTTGATTATATTATATTTTCATTTGTTATTTTCCCTTTAGCCCAGCATGCATTCATGTAGGACTTTGAATTAACATTGAAAAATCATTCTGATAAGCTGATGTTGAGAGTTGAATTGATATTAATCTTTCTCGATATGAGATTTTCCATGTCAGATTGAATCCTCAGTTCGTTTTGTTGCTGTTTTGGGTGATTTTCTCGAGAGCTCCTTGTTTGGATTTTTATCATCTTATTTCAATCCTTTCCTTTGATCCACCTTGGCTGCAGCACGTCCACTGGCTGGTAACCGCTCCCCAATGGTGAAACTTACAGGTTTGTGACCTGGGGTACTTCCACCGCGCTGGAAGTTGGTCATTTATTTTATCTCATTCGTGCACCGCGTGCACAACTCCCCTTTTATCCAAACATTGTTGATTTCATTGAATTTCCCGAGATTTACTTCATCTCGTGCTTTTGATTTGATTCTCATCAAGTGATGTTGATTGCGTGTCTCATCACACCTTGGCATCTACTTTTCAGTTTGCTACGCTCCCTTGCAAAGCAGACGCCAAGGCGGGGCAACTGTAGACACGCTAAAATTGACATTATTTTGAGTATATTTCATATTGCCGTGTAATGCCCCATTTGACTCTCAAATTAGCTTGTTTGAAGTGGTTTTTCCCATTTTTATTGAATTTCTCCTTTTTTTCCCATTTATCTCCTTTTCCCTATTTTTCTGGATTTTCTGGGCATTTATCTCATTTTTGAAATTCACGACCTGGGGAATGGCGTGTTTTTATTAAACACGACCTGATCTAGGGCGTTTCTTTGAGAAAGGACGCCCACCCATGAGGGCGTCAATTATTTTGGTTTGACCGACTTCCCCATTTGAGCTCTTGAAATTAACGCCCTTCCCAGGGGCGCGTTTTTTAAAAGTGGCTTTGATTGAGGCGCGTTTTACAATTTTCAAATATGGGGAGTTTTTATTTCTAAAATTTGGTTTTTGAGAAACGCCCTTGTGCAGGGCGTGTTTTTAAGAAACGCCCTCTGGGCAGGTCGTCAATTCAACAATTGACGCCCTGAACCAGGTCGTGTTTCACTTTTGTGCTCCGAACGAACGCAGCCTTTCCCAGAGAGACTCCTGCTTTGTTTGGGCTCTTGCCCAGCTTGATCCTTTCCCCCTTGGGCTCTTGCCCGTTCTTATCCTTCTATCTTTTTTGATTCGACCTATATAGAATTGCTTCTGCAGCTCTGTTAGGTTCGGATCCCCCTCTTTTCTTTTCTTCCTTCCTTCTTTCCCTCCGTTGTTCTTCTTCTGTTCTTCTTTCATTTCTTTTCTTTTTTGTCTTCTTCTGTTTTCTCTTTTCCTATTCTTTCCTTCGCAGGTTGCTTGGCTAAGGAGGGGCTTCACGTTCAAATCTTCATCTCTTGGAAGACTCTCTCCCCATCGAGGATCCAAGCCGAAGCGCATGCCTTTCTATCTTTTCATCTTTATCTTATTTTCATTGCATCAGTCATTGCATGCATCTCATTCATCTTCCATTAATTTTTTCTACTCGACCACGTTGAGGAACTCCCCATAGTGCAACCCTTGCACTTGTTTTACTTCTAATCATCATATTATCATCATATTTTCCCATACCCTTTTGCATAGGGGTTTAAGGGCAACCACCCTTAAGGTGTGTTCTTGCATATGCTTTCATGTTCATATATTTTTTATGAATTGATGCTACACTCACCATGTTTCTAATCCATATCTTTATTGGTGTTTGTCTTTATTTACAAGGGTAATTAATTGAAGAACTCTCTTCATCGGCCGGCCGATTTGAAGAGAAAGGAGCACTCACAATCCCCGCACCTGCCTTCATTATTTCCAAGGTATTTTTCGCGATCTCTCCCATGCTTTCATTGATATATTTTTGAGACCTCGTGTCTCTGGCGATCACACACTTCCCTTAGCACCTCGTGCTCACGCTTATTGTTTATTAATTTAACTTTTCTTAAGTGGATTTTAAAGGAATCTACACCGAGACTAGATTCCAAAACCAAAACATGTTCGAAGGAAGTGAGCTATAGGCCGAGGGTGTGGGTCAGCCAATGACCATAATCGGGACGGACCCTAGGTCCAAGCACAGCCCACAAAGGCCTTATTGATATTCCCATGTATAGGGTCCAGGGATGACAGGAGCCATCTCGTTTTATTCAGATTTCTGTCGGTCACTTGCGGATCACTTGATATTCGGACAAGGGTCCATATTGAAGGTGCGACATAGATAGGAACAACCCCGTACAAATGTATGCCGAGTTTGCGGCAATTTCAATGAAAGGGCGGGAACGAATCCCGATAGGGTGAATCCGATTTGATGAGCTATCGGCCCGGAGCAATACTGGGTCACGACCACGTCGGGGTAGGAGCCGTCGGCCATGTTGGTTGCTCACGGGTCTTTTCATGTTCAGACACAGGTCCGTAATAGAAACGCGGCAAAAATCGAGGTGAACCCGTTCAAATGTCTGCCGAACGTGCGGTAATTTTAGTAGTGGTTCGGAAGGGATCCAGCCTGATAAACGAGTCCGGTTTAATCGGAATGTCATCCTGAGGCGAGGTCGGGCCACGGCCATTTTGTGATAATTCCCAAGACTCGGGCCCAACCTGGAAGGGCGACATTGTTGTTCATTCAGCATCGGGTCACGGGGGAGACGGTGCTGCAACATAGATTTTACCATTTTCTTTATCTGGGCTTTAAATTATGTGCATATATATTTTATTGCTTGTTTCCCTTTTATGTATTAATTCTAGATGATTTCTCCATTTTGTTTATTATTATTACTATTATATCTTCCCTTTCCTTTTTTTACCATTATTATTATTATTTCACATTTTTTGTTTATTTCTCATATATATGTATTCAGGTTTGTTTATTTATCATGATTTTTATTAATTTATTATCATTATTATCATTATCATTATCATGACATATTTATTTATATTTATTTTGGAAGGAAAAGTGGGCCGTTGGGGGCAAAAAGGGGTGTACCGGCGAAGGCAGGGAGAGCGTGCCGGAGAGGGGCTGGGAGAGTGCGCCGGGTAGGTTAGAGGGTGCCAGAGAAGCGCGAAGAGAGTGTGCCGGGGAGGGAGTTGGCGGGCGTGTCGGGCTAACTCGAAGTCTGTACAACGTTTGCTAGCACACGCGCAGAGCCTGTACACTATCCATTTGCTCCAACTCAAAGTCTATACACTGGCTGCTAGTACACACGAAGTCTGTATGTCCCTCAGCCCAAAGTCTATACATTGGCTGGTCGCTGCGACACGAAGTCTGTACATCGGCTGGTTGCTGCACACAAAGTCTGTACATTCATCAGCTCAAAGTCTGTACATTCATCAGCTCAAAGTCTATACATTATCTATTTGCTGCAACTCGAAGTCTATACATTGGTTAGTTGCTGCAACATCAAGTCTATACATCGGATGGTCGCATGCATACAAAGTCTGTACGTCCATCAGCTCAAAGTCTGTACGACCATCAGCTCTAAGTCTGTACATTGTCTATGCAACCACCACACAAAGTATATACATCCTTCAGCTCAAAGTCTGTACATTGTCCATTGGCTGCAGCTCAAAGTCTATACATTGGCCAGCTCAAAGTCTGTACGTTGTCCATTGGCCGCAGCTCAAAGTCTATACATTGTCCATTGGCCGCAGTTCAAAGTCTATACATTGGCCAGCTCAAAGTCTGTACATTGCAGCTCAAAGTCTATACACTGCAGCTCAAAGTCTGTACGTTGGCCAGCCCAAAGTCTGTACGTTGGCCAGCCCAAAGTCTGTACGTTGGCCAGCTCAAAGTCTATACATTGCAGCTCCAAGTCTATACATTGGCTAGCCCAAAGTCTGTACGTTGGCCAGCCCAAAGTCTATACATTGGCCGGCTCAAAGTCTATACGTTGTCTATTGGCTGTGACTCGAAGTCTATACATTGGCAACCATCACACAAAGTCTATACATCCTTCAGCTCAAAGTCTGTACGTTGTCCAAAGTCTATACGTTGTGCATACTTCATTGTCTACATTTGTACAATCCTTCACGCAAACTCTATACATTGCTTGTGTTCATGCATCAACCTGCCAAGTCTGGACGTTGGGACGGAGAGGAGGAGTGTGCCGCTGAAGGGCCAAAAAGGTATGTCGTTGAAGAGCTGGGTTGAGAATTTCGAAGAGGACCTACTCTCCCTCTGGTTCTTTTAAGGCTTTTCTTTTCTTCCTTTCTTCGTTATTTTCCTTTGCCCTTTAATGTGTTGTTCTATCTGTTTACTGCATCCTTTTGCCTTTTTTATGTGTTATTATTCTATTTGTTTGTTGCTTCATTTTGTCTCTTCAATGCGTTATTATTTCTAACGAAAATTCGACAGCATCTCCCCTCGACCCGAGTGTAAGGGAGATAAAGGGAACGCGCCCACATGGAGTGGCGGAACCCGACAGCTGGAGGTGGGCGCCCGAAGGCGACAGCACCTTTGACAAAACTTCGGGAAACCCGGGGAAAACAATGGACGGAAGACTCTTCTATGACTGGCTGAGAGTGCACCGGGGAAGAACTTGGCCAAGGTGTGCCAGCTGAAGATAAGTGCAAGGCTGTGCCGGGCTGGGCTCAAGTGAGGGGCTGTGCCACTGGAGGGCTGAGCAAGGTGTACCGGTGGAAGCTTGTTGAGGGTGTATGCCGGCCAAGGCACACAAATGTGTGCCACTGAAGGACAAATAGGGTGTACCACTGAGGGCACGGGCAGGTGTGCCGCTGAAGGCGCGGAAGGGTGTGCCGGCCAAGGAGCCAGAAGGTGTACCGCTGGAGGGGGCAGGCGCACCGGGCAAGGCCCCAAAAGGGGCTGGCGTGCTAATGGGGCAGGGGCATTGGGCTGATCAAGCCCACGAGGAAAAGATTTTGGGAGGTGGCTCAAAGGGCAGGCAAGGGACTTGCAGGTGGGCTTCTACCAGAAGATCACAACGCGGAGGGGCTGTGTACTGGAAAGGCTCACGACCTCATACCGCCCAAGGTGGTGTGGTGTCCAGAGGAAACTGTCGGCAGGAGGAGTTAAGGGAAACACCGAGAAGAGGGGGAGGAAGGGCGATCAAGCACACGGCGGCACCGATCAATCAAGACGACGAGAAAACCCATCAAAGGGGACAATACTCATTCATGGGGGAACAAAGGGCCATGGCCAGCCATACACATTACCAATCGTGCCCAAGCTAAGGCTATGAACAAGAAATAAAACGGAAGAACAAAAGACAGGGAAGAAGAAGAAGAAAAGGGGGAGAAGTGTTGGGGATCGGAGCAGGGTGACCACCCACTGCCCTTTCCCCCACTTCCCCCTACTACATCAAGCTCCCTCTCTCTCTCTCTCTTGCTCTCTCTTGCTCGGTGGTCGTCGAAGAAACCCCACGCAGAGCCCTCCTTCTTATCTTCTCTCTCTGTTTTTCTTTTTTCTCTTTCTGGCGGTGGCTTTCTCTTATGGCTGATTCTGCGTCTCTCCTTTCTCTGTGTGTATCTCTTCCCTCTGTTCTCTTCGTCGGAATGTGAGTGGTTTTATACCCCCAACAGCGGGAGCCCTCGGGCACGGAAGTCGGAGGTGGGAAGTGCTGGGTCATCATGGGGTTTGACTTCCCCCGTCCTGGATGTCAGGGGAGTAGCCTGCATGGCCCAACCTCCGGTTGACACCTCGGGCAGCTTATTGCGCGCCGAAGATCCGTAGGGCATGGGCATCACGTCGTTCGGCCGTTGAAATGCCTTAACGCTGTGCCGTTGGCGGGCTCAAGAAGTGTGCCGCTGGGAGGGCCAAAGGCCGTGCCGCTGAAGGGCTGCCTAAGCGTGCCTTGAAGGGGGCAAAAGGCGTGCCGCTGAAGGGCTGCCTAAGCGTGCCTTGAAGGGGGCAAAAGGCGTGCCGCTGAAGGGCTGCCCAAGCGTGCCGTTGAAGGGGCAAACATCGTGCCGTTGAAGGCCCAAAGAAGTGTGCCACTGAGGGAAAAAAAGGTGTGCCGCTGAACCCCAAAATGGGCGTGCCGCTTGAAGGCCATGCCGCTGAAGGCCCTCCCTGGGGGGTGTGCCGTTGAAGGCCCAAAGAAGTGTGCCGCTGAGGGAAAAAAGGTGTGCCGCTGAACCCCAAAATGGGCGTGTCGCTTGAAGGCCGTGCCGCTGAAGGCCCCCCCTGGGGGGTGTGCCGTTGGAGACCCCTGGGGGGTGTGCCGTCGAAGGCCCTCCCTGGGGGGTGTGCCGTTGGAGACCCCGGGGGGGTGTGCCGTTGAAGGCCCCCCCTGGGGGTGTGTCGTTGGAGACCCCTGGGGCGGGGGGGGGGGGGGTGTGCCGTTGAAGGCCCCCACCCTAGGGGGTGTGCCGTTGAAGGCCCCCTAGGGGGGGTGTGCCGTTGGAGACCCAAACAGGCGCATTTCTGAGCCCGTTCTGAGCCCGTTGTGGGCACGAGTCATGGCCCGTTTGATTTTCTCCGTGGCCCGCGGTTTGTGAGGCCCTTGGTGGTTGATTTCTCTTCACTGTCGCGACTCCGGAGACGGCTTCACGGCAGTGTGCATATTTGGGGAGTCTGGGTGACTAGTCTCTCTGGGGTTTCTTCACTCGGTGCCGTTGCTGACGCTGGGCCGAGCAGGAAATCTGTGCGTGCAATTTTTGGTGTCCACAGATGCCCCCCACCCACGGGTAGTGCAGGCGAAGGATGAGCCGGGCGGTGCCCGCGAGTGTACTGGCCTCTTTTTTTCTCTTTGTTGGTGCCGACGGGGTGCCGGGGACTGACATAGTTTGTTTGTCTTTTTGTCTCTTCGTCAGTGCCGGCGGGGTGTCGGGCATTGACATGGTTTATTGACCTCTTTGTCTCTTCGTTAGTGCCGATAGGGTGTCGGGAGCTGATCTGGTTTGTTGATCTCTTTGTCTCTTCGTCAGTGCCGACAGGGTGCTGGGAGCTGACCTGGTTTGTTGGTCTCTTTATCTCTTCGTCAGTGCCGACATGGTGTCGAGAGCTGACCTGGTTTGTTGGTTGGTCTCTTTGTCTCTTCGTCAGTGCCGACGGGGTGTCAGGAGCTGACCTGGTTTGTTGGTCTCCTTATCTCTTCGTCAGCGCCGACGGGGTGTTGGGAGCTGACCTGGTTTGTTGGTCTCTTTGTCTCTTCGTCAGTGCCGACGGGGTGTCGAAAGCTGACCTGATTTGTTGGTCTCTTTGTCTCTTCGTCAGTGCCGACGGGGGTGTCGGGAACTGACATACTTTGTTGGTCTCTTTGTCTCTTCGTCAGTGTCGACGGGGTGTCAGGAACTGACATGCTTTGTTGGTCTCTTGGTCTCTTCGTCAGCGCCGACAGGGTGCCGGGAGCTGACCTGGTTCGTTGGTCTCTTGGTCTCTTCGTCAGCGCCGAAGGGTGCCGGGAACTGACATGATATGTTGGTCTTTTCGTCTCTTTTTTCTTTTCCCCTTTTTCTTTCAACCACATTACCGGTACAAGCGCCCTTTCGGGTTTTCGCCGGCACCGGCCCCCTCTTGCTTTTGCCCACGAGCCCTCTCGGGTTTTTACGTGGCGGGGTACCCGATTTTGCCTGCAGCGCCCCTTCGGATTTTCGCCATAGCTGGGTTGTTGCCATTTTTGCCCTTGTCCCTGAGTAGGGGCAAGTCCGGCGGGGCACCTCTATTTTAAGCCCCTTTCTCTAATTTATTATGTATATATATATATATATATATATATATATATATATATATATATATATCTTTTTTGACAAGTGGGTGATATGTAATGGTTGGCTAGGGCTCGAGGCCTTGCGCCGCAAGATAATGTTCATTCGTTGGCAAGAGGATAATGCCAACGCAACGAGGGATTTTCTGCCAATTCGGACGTAAGGTCCGTAACGACAATATTGTGTGAGAGCGGGTAATATGTAATTGCTGGCTAGGGCTTGAAGCCTTACGCCGAAAGACATGGTTCCTTCGTCGGCAAGAAGATAATGCCGACGCAACGGAGGGATTTCTGCCGATTCGGACGTAAGGTCCGTAATAGCAATATTGTGTAAGAGCGGGCGGCTAGGGCACGAAGCCTTGCACCGGAAAGGGACTTGTTCGTGGCAAGAGATTAATACCAGCGCAAAGACAGAGACTCTGCCGATCCGGGCGTAAGGCCCATAATGGCGGTTTTGCATGAGAGAATGTGGCTAGGGCACGAAGCTTTGCGCCGGAAAAGGACTTATTTGTTGGCAAGTAGCTAGTGCCAACGCAGGGGTGGAGCCGTCTTTACCCGTACGGATGCCCGTCGATACATAGGGGTGTGCGGACGGGAGCCATATGTATATACATATATATTATTATTATTATTATTATTTTCTCTTCTTTCTCTTTCTTTCTCTCTCTTTTTTTCCTCTTCTTCTCCCTTTTTATTTTCTTCTCTCTTTTTTTCTCTTTTTTTTTGTCGAAATCCCCCCTTCTCTTCCCATTTTTTTTATTCTCTTCCTCTTTTATCGTCTTTCCTCCTTTTATTTTTTTTTTGCTCGACATATAAAGGATGGCGGGGGTGGCATGCCGCTGAAGGGCTGGCCGGAGCGTGCCGCTGGAGCGCGCCAGGGGAGTGTGCCACAGAACGGGCGCAGGAGCGTGCCGCTGAGGGGCCTGGACAGGGAAGCGTGCCGCTGAGCGGGACGTGCCGCTGAGTGACCGGGCGTGCCGCTTGGCGGGTATGCCGCTGGGCGCCTGTGGATGTGCCGCGGAGCGGGCGTGCCGCTGAGCGGAGCGTGCTAGCAAGCGTGCCGTTGAAGGGGCACTAAAGAGTGCCGCTGAAGGGGCACAGGTGTGTGCTGCTGAAGAAGTTACAGGGCGTGTCGTTGGAGGCTTCACAACGAGTGTGCCACTGAGGACACTTAGCAGTGTGCCGCTGGAGGGCTTGCAGGCTACTGCACCATTGGAGCACTTCGAGAGTGTTTCCTTTTCTTCTTTTCTTCCTTTCACCTTCTCTTCTCTTTTCTCCTCTTCTATATTCCCCTGCCTTCATAGAGTGTTTCCTTTCTTTTCTTTTCTTTTCTCTCTTTTCTTCTTTCTTTTTTTTTCTTCTCTCTTTTCTCGCTTCTTTCTGCTCCTTTCTCTTTTCTCTTCCCATTCGTTTGAAGAACCCCGGACAGCCGTCGGCGTAGCTACCGATGATATAAAAGCTGTCGGCTCAGGGGCCGATGATTGAAAGCTGTCGGCTCAGGGGCCGATAAGTGAAAGTTGTCGGCTCAGGGGCCGATAAGTGAAAGTCGAAACAGCCGAGGCTGGAAGCGGGCATCAAAAGCTGAAATTGGGGCGCAAGATGTGAAAGCCCAAATCGGGGAAGCGGACTACAGAAGTCGGAGTTGGGAGATTAACGAGCCGAGAGGGCAAGAGGTAGGCCATGGGGGCCAAGATTGGGCTCTACGAGCCAGCGCTGGGAAAGTAGGTTGCGATAGCCGAAATTGATTTTACTGTATACACACATTATTTTATTTTTATTTATATTTTTTTGTTATTATTATTTTTTATTCAAGCATGCAGGCATTCATTAGCAGACATAACATAAATATACATATGTGATAGCTCCCTCTATAGGGGATGGGATAGGGACATCGCCCATAATTCACAGACACGGTGCGGGTCATGAGGCACAATTGAGGGGTGGTGCACCCGTCAAGAGGATATCGCACGTCTTGCATGCATAGCCTTAATTCACGCATTTAACCCGAGGCAATTCTCTGTGGCGTGGCGGTACAAATGTGTGAACAAAGAGCCCTAACCATAGGGATATGCAGGTTTTCCTGGTGACACTCGAGGATCACTCTAGCGCCTACACATTAGTTCCAGGCTTTCGACTTTCGGTAGCTTCACACAGCCCCCACTTGTTTATTTTGGTAGCGGATTTCACGGATCGGCACGAGTCTCCTCATATGTCTCAATGGGGATTCCCGGCTACTAAGATTCATCCTTATTGTGATTCTATTACGGATTCCACCGTTTGACGCGAGTTTCCTCATGTCTCAATGGGGATTCCCAGCTAATAGGTTTCATCCTTATTGTAATTCGCTTCACCATTTCGCGCGAGTCTCCTCATGTGTCTCAATGGGGATTCCCGGCTACTCGGATTCACGTTTCTCTCTTTTTTTTTGCATCATTTTTTCTTTCTCTCTCTTTTTTATTTTTTTTTTGTTTTACAGTGGGGGTAGGCAGTTTTTTCCTCACGATTACCTTTCACGCGAGTGCATGAATTCAAGTCTCCGTAGAGTGCTAAGAAGGAATTCGGGCAATCCCTATGGTCGAAAGCTATTGAACACATTAAGTGCTAAGTGTGGGAGCGTTGCCTCAGGTTTATTTTGTGAGTTGGACTTAGCGATTCAGCCATGACTCTTCCCCTTGACGTGTGCACCTGCCATAATTGGGTTCCCTTCAAGTGCGTGCCGTGACGCCCGTGCATCCGGAATCGGGGCAGCATTATTTAGCAAGGAAATGCGGTCCTAGAAAATTCCAAGGAGGTGTATTATTCTATATTAAGCAAACATGCAAGCAGGGCAATCATGCATTCTCTTTTTTTTTATTTTTTTTCTTTTTGTGTGTCTGTTTTATTATTTTTTGTTGTTGTTTTTTTGTGTGTTTGTTTTTGCATAAGAAAATATTGTTGTTACGTATAAGTGTAGTGGTAGTAAGGGTATTAGAGAAGCAGACCACGAACGGCTGAAAGGGTATTAGGGCAGTAGGCTATAGAACCCAAGGGACATTAGGGGAGCGGGCCATAAGGGTCGAAATTGGGAAGCAGGCTACAAGAGCCGAAGTTATGGGAAGCGGGCCGCGAAGGCCGAATCCTCGGAAGCAGGCTACGAGAGCCAGACTTGGGAAGCAGGCCACGAAGGCCAAAGGAAAGCATGCTACGAGAGCTAAGGTTGGGAAGCAGGCCACGAGGGCCAAAGGTAAGCAGGCTGCGAGAGCCAAAGTTGGGGAGCATGCCATAAAAGCCAAGGGGAAGCAGGTTACTAGAGCCAGAATTGGGAAGCAGGCTATAAAAGCCAAAGGGAAGCAGGCTGCAAGAGCCAAGGTTGGGGAAGCAGGCCACGAGGGCCAAAGGTAAGCAGGCTGCGAGAGCCAAAGTTGGGGAGCAGGCCACAAAAGCCAACGGGAAGCAGGCTGCAAGAGCCAAGGTTGGGAAGTAGGCCACAAGGGCCAAAGGTAAGCAGGTTGCGAGAGCCAAAGTTGGGAAGCGGGTTGCAAGAGCCGAATTCTGGGAAGTAGGCCATAAAGGTCGAATTCTGAGAAGCAGGCTGCAAGAGCCAAAGATATTGGGAAGCGGGCTGCAAGAGCCGAGATTGTGGGCAGCAGGCTACAGAAGCCAAATCAGGGGAGCATGCTATAATAGCCAAAATTGGGGAGCGGGCTGCAGGAGCCGCAATTATGGGAAGCGGGTCGCGAAGGCTGAATTCTGTGAAGCAGGCTGCAAGAGCCAAAGATATTGGGAAGCGGGCCGTGAAGACCGAATTCTGGGAAGCGGGCCGTAAAGGCCGAATTCTGAGAAGCAGGCTGCAAGAGCCAAAGATATTGGGAAGCGGGCTGCAAGAGCCGAAATTATGGGAAGCATGCTACGGAAGCCAAATCGGGGGAGCAGGCTACAAGAGCCAAAATTGGGGAGCGGGTTGTAGGAGCCGCAATTATGGGAAGCGGGCCGTGAAGGCCGAATTCTGGGAAGCAGGCCATAAAGGCCGAATTCTGAGAAGCAGGCTGCAAGAGCCAAAGATATTGGGAAGCGGGCTGCAAGAGCCGAAAAGATATTGGAGAGCGCGGTGGGACGGGTGGATCAATCCTGATAGTGGGCCTTGGCCGACACGGCTGAGCCGAAAGGCGTCGGGTAGCAGGGTACGAGAGCCGAGGAGAAGGATTCGTGAAGCGGCGGGTTCGAAGACCACGTTTGTCTCATGTCCCTTTTTTTCTTCTTCTTTTGTGTGAGGCGACGGGTTCGAAGACCACGTCTGCCTCATGTCTCTTTTTTTTTTCTCTTCTTCTTTTGTGGAGAGGCAAGCGCGAAGACCATGTTTGCCTCGTGTCTCTTTTTTTCTCTTCTCTTCTTCTTTTGTAGAGAGGCAGGTGCAGAGCCCCGTGACTGTTCTTTCTCTTCTTCTCTTCTTCTTTTATGGAGAGGCCGGTGCAAAGATCATGTTTGCCTCGTGATCACTTCTTTCTTTTCTTCTCTTCTTCTTTTATGGAGAGGCAGGTGCAAGGACCATGTTCGCCTCATGACTGTTCTTTCTCTTCTTCTCTTCTTCTTTTGTGTGAAGAGGCGGGTTCAAGGACCACGTCTGCCTCGGGACTCTTTCTTTCTTTTCTTCTCTTTTTTTGTGGAGAGGCGGGCTCGAAGACTGATGCTGCTCGACAGTCGTTGTTAAAATTACCGTGCCACACAAATTTCAAATATTTATAACCGCACTCACTCACTTATGGATTTGAAAACATGAGTATAATGGTAAGTACGGGTCGATCCCACGGGGAAGGAATTTAGTTATTTTTCTTAGTTGGAAAATATTCTTGTGTTTTGAAAAATCAATTTTTGGGTTTTGAGTGCGATTACAACTAACGGAAATGAAATTACAACTTGAAATGACAAGGGATAAGTAAAGAAAATTTAGCCAATTGAGTGAAGAACGTCGTCGTTTCCACGCCGAGCCTTTGATGATGATCGTTCCGCCTAGGAAGTCGACGCCGTGAGAGGATTTGAAGAAGAATCACCGCTTCAGGTATGTTTGAAACACTTAAGAAGAACGGGTTTGCAGATAACAAGTTTGAAACTTTAAGGTGAAAACAAAACAGAATTCAAGTGGAAATGGGGGTTGGAAGAAATGAAATAACTTGAAATCTGAATGGAATTAGAAAAAGTTGAAAACATGAAAGTTGTAGAGAATTGAAAAAGGAAGAACTTTTATGAAGAACACAGAAACAGAAAATGAAAGGAAGATAAGAAAAAACTTGAAAAACTAGGACCTATTGGTTCGGATGAACAGTAATTGATAGAAAACCAGCACCTAGAAAACTTAATTCTAAAGCTCAAAAGAAGAGAAATTTGACAAAGTGCAAGAAGAATAAAACTTAGAGATAAAAAAGAGGAACAACTCTTATGAAGAACTCAGAGTTATTTGAGGACTAGAAAGACTTCAAAATGAATGAATGGAAGAAGGTATCACCACGGATGAACAGTAAATGCACAGGACAGCACTTAAGAAAATGGATATTACCTCTATGAATTTGGACGAATTTGAAGAAATGCTAAACAGAGAAGTTGAAGAAAACATAAAAAAGAACAACTTTTATGAAGACAAGAATTTGAAATGAGGATCACAATAATGAGAAATAAGGCTATGAAAAGACTGAATTCCAAAATAAAACTTGTATTGCAATAAATTCAACTTACAAATTTGACTTCAAAAGCTTGGAAAAACACAACTTCAACAATCAAAAACTTCAGAAATGTAAAGAACTAACTTACATTACAAGTGCTCATAGCTAGCTCTCTCCCTAACTCCATCTAGTTCTAACTCTAACAACTAACCACCCCTTTCATTACAAGTGATACCCCCTTTATGTAGGGTTTACAATCTCTTCTTGCTCATATAAAACACTCAAGTGCACCTAATTTTTGACCCAACTTGGTAGGCTGGAATGTGCTGAACCTTTTGTCATTTTTCCTGATTTTTTTGGATTTTTTTTGGAATTTTTATAGCCCCTTTTCTTCTCTCTTTCTCTCTTATTCTCTCTGCCGGCGCGTTGCGCCGACCGGTTAGGCCGGGTTCGGCCGCCGGCCGTGGGCTCCCGGTGCGCCCGCCGCTCCACCGTCTGCCGCGTGTGCGTGTGGCGCACGCTGCGCCCGCCTGCCGCGTGTCCGGGCCCCGCCCGCCTGCCGCGCTGCGCCTCGCCCGCGTCTGCCACGCACCCCCCCTCGCCCGCCTTCGCCCGGCCTCGTCGCCCGTGCCGGGCGGCGAAGGCGGGAAGGGGGCGGGGCGGGTTTGAACTTTTTCTTTTTTCTTTTTAATTTTAATATATATATATATTATATAAATATATATCTATATAACTATATATATATCTATATATACTTAGAAAATTCCAAAAAAATAGCAAATAATTTTATTTTTTGTTCTAAAAATTTTTTTCTTTTCTTTTTGAACCAATCCTCGAGCTTTTGGCCCATTCAAAATATAATTTTTATTTTCTTTTATTTTCTTTTTCTTGGAGTTTTCCTCGAACTGCGGTCCTGCATAAATACGTAAAAATTATCATAAAAATTTATTTAATTTCAGAAAATTAAACGTTTGATATAAAATCAATAATAAGTGTGAGAAGTGTATATTTAATATCAATTAAGCTCATAAAAATGCATATACTCATGAATTAAATGATAAAAATACACACTAATCAAAGACCACGTCTGCCTCGTGTGTCCTTCTCTTTTTTGTGGAGAGGCAGGTGCAAAGACCATGTTCGCCTCATGACTGCTCTTTCTTTTCTTCTTTTCTTTTGTGTGATGAGGTGGGCTCGAAGACCACGTCTGCCTCATGCGTGTCTTTTTCTTTATTCTGCTCTTCTTTTCTCGTTAATGCTTCCACGCTGGAGTGTATTTCTCTTAATGTGCCCCCAGGTTGGGGTGTAGCTTCATTTGGTATGCATCCCCATGAGGGGTGTGTTTTGCCTCTTTATCTCTGTGCCCCCAGGCGGGGCGTATTTTTCAAGGCTTCTATGTCCCCAGACCTGGGTGTGTGTTTTTTTTAATGCCCCCCGAGGCGGGGTGTAGCTCTCTTCAAAGGCCCCCATGGTGGGGTATACTCTTCGCGGCTTCTATGCCCCCAGGTGGGGTATGTTTCTTCTTCATATGCCCCTGGTACGGGGCGTAGCTCTCTGCAAATCCCCCCGGGACGGGGGTGTATCTTTTGCTTCTTATGCCCCCCTGAGGCCGGGGTGTATCTTTTGCTTCTTACGCCCCCCTGAGGCGGGGGTGTATCTCTTTACGGCTTCTGTGCCCCCCCGAAGCAGGGTATGTTGTTTCTTCAAATGCCGCTTGGGCGGAGTATATCTTTCTTCTTATGCTCCCAGATCGGGATGTATGTCTCTTTGTTTCTGTGCCCCGGGTCGGGGTAGATGCTTCTGCTTCTTATGCGCCAAGGGCGGAGTGTATTTTTGTGCCCCCAGGCTGGGGTAGGTGCTTCTGCTTCTTATGCGCCAAGGGCGGAGTGTATCTCTTTCTATGCCCCTAGGCTGGGGTACATTCTTCATGTTTCTCATACCCTTTTCGCAAGGCGTATTCTCTTGCTTCTCTTATCCCTGGACCAGGACGTATGTTTCTTCTTCTGACGCCCCTAGGTCGGGGTATATTCTTTCTTCATGTGCTCCCAGGTCGGGATGTATGCCTCTTTGCTTCGGTGCCCCCGGGTGGGGGTGTACTCTGTCTCTTTGCTTCTGCGTCCCCCAGGCGGGGTATGTTTCTTCTTCAAATGCCCCTGAGCCGGCGCATATTCTTTATGGCTTCTATGCCGCCTAGCGGGGTATATTTCTTCTTCGAACATCCCTAAGACGGGATGTATTCTTCTCTTTCTTATGCTCCCGAGGCGGGATGTATCTTCTTCAAATACCCCTAAGCCGTGGGGTGTTCTTTATGGCTTCTATGCCCCCTGGCGGGGTATGTTTCTTCTTCAAATACCCCTAAGCCAGGATGTATTCTTCTCTTTCTTATGCTCCCGAGGCGGGATGTATCTTCTTCAAATACCCCTAAGCCCGGGGGTGTTCTTTATGGCTTCTATGCCCCCTAGCGGGGTATGTTTCTTCTTCAAATACCCCTAGGCCGGGGTGGACTTCTCTTCATATGCCCTTGAGTCGGGGCGTGCTCTTTATAGCTTCTAGGCCCTCGAGGCGAGGTATGCTTCTTCTTCAAATACCCCTAAAACGGGGGTGTGATTCCTGACCTCATATGCCCCCGACGTGGGGTATATCTTTTGTTTCTTATGCTCCCGAGCCGGGATGTAGGCTCTTGGCCTCATATGCTGCCGAGGCAAGGGGTATGTTGCTTCATGTGCCCCCGGGGGAATGCATTTTGCCTCTACTGCCCCGTGGCGGGCGTATCTCTTGGCTTCTTACGCCCCCAAGGTGGGGTGTGTTTTCTTCTTGTGCCCCCGGGGTGGGGTATATCTTTCGCTTCTTATGCCCCCCCCTTGAGGCGGGGTGAAGTCTTTGCTTCAAATGCCCCTAAATCGGGGTATAGTTTTGTCCCATATGCCCCTGGCGCAGGGGTGTATTTCTCTTCCTGTGCCCCTCAGTCGGGGTGTATCTTTGTTGCTTGTTGTGCCCCCAAAGGGAGGTTCCTTCCTCTTCATATGCGCCGGGCACCGGGTGTATCTTTGCTTTTCTTTTTTTTTATATGCCCCCGAGGGGGGAATTCTTCTTCTTCTACCCCGACACGCTGGGGAATGTTTGCTTCTTGTGCCGCCAAAGTGGGGTGTATGCTTTTTCTTCAGACTCCCCTAAGGCGAGGTGTATTCTTTGTTGCTTCATGTACCCCCGAGTCGGGGTGGATTCGCTTCATGTGCCCCCATGGCGGGGTGTACTCTCTTTATGTGTCCCCAGGAGTGGGGTGTTATTTGCTTCCTGTGCGCCCTAGCAGGGTGTATCGCTGCTTGCAATGTCCCCCGAGGCGGTGTATCCTTCTTCTTCAACTACCCCTAAGCCGGGACGTATTCTTTATGGCTTCTATGCCCCCATAGCGGGGTGTGTTTCTTCTTCAAATACCCCTAAGATGGGGTGGACTCTTTTCTTCTTATACTCCCAAGGCATGATGTAGCTTCTTCAAATGCCCCTGAGCCGAGGCGTGTTCTTTACGGCTTCTATTCCCCCAGGCGGGATATATTTCTTCTTCAAATACCCCTAGGCCGGGGTGTATTCTTGCTGCTTCTCATGCTCCCGAGGCGGGATGTGACTTCTTCAAATGCCCTTAAGCCGGGGCGTATTCTTCATGACTTCTATGCCCCCCTGGCGGGGTATGTTTCTTCTTCAAACGCCCCTAAGCTAGGGTGTTTTCTTATACTTTTTGCGCCCCTCAGGGCGAGGTGCATTCCTCTCCATATGCCCCTAGCATGGGGTGTGCTTTTGTTTCTTATGCCTCCTGGCCGGGGTATGCTTCTTGGCCTCATATGCCGCCGAGGCGAGGTGTATGTTGCTTCATATGCCCCCGGGGCGGGGATGTATTCCGCTTCTAATGCCCCCCCATGGCGGGGTATGTTCTTGGCTTCTTATGCCCCCAAGGTGGGGTGTTTTTTCCTTCTTGTGCCCCCAGGCTGGGATGTATTCTGTTTCTAGTGCCCCCAGAGTGGAGTGTATTGCTGCTTCCGATGCCCCCAAGGCGGGGTGTAATTCTTGCTTCTTATGCCACCGAGGCGGGGTGAACTCTTCTTCTTTGCTTATGTGCTCCCATATCGGGGTGTATTCCTTTATTCATATGCTCCCCTAAGCCGGGGAATGTTGTTTGTTCTGCTTCAGATGCCCCCCCCCCCCCGGGGGGGGGGGGGGGGGGGGATATATGTTGCTTCATGGACTCCGAGCCTATGGTGTATTCCTTCTTCGAATGCCCCTAAGTCGGGGTGTATTCTTCTCTTCTTATGCTCCCAAGGCAGGATGTAGCTTCTTCAAATGCCCCTAAGCCGGGGCGTATTCTTTATGGCTTTTATGCCCCCAGGCGGGATATGTTTCTTTTTCAATTGTCCCTAGAACAGGGTGTACACTTCTCTTTCTTATGCTCCCGAAGCGGGATGTAGCTTCTTCAAATGCCCCTAAGCCGAGGCGTGTTCTTTATAGCTTCCAGGCCCTCGAGGCGAGGTATACTTCTTCTTCAAATACCCCCAAGACGGGGGTGTGATTCTCCCGCTTCCTCTGTCCCAGAGTGGGGTATACTTCTCTTTGTATTCCCCTAACTCAGGGTGTATTCTTTTCGCTTCATATGCCCCCAGGGTGGGATGCGCCTTCTGCTTCTCATTACCCCGGGATGGAGTGTATTCTCTTCATGTGTCCCTGGCACGAGGGTGTATCTTTACTTTTTATGCCCCCGAGGGGGATTCTTCTTCTTTTGCCCCGACACGTCGGGGAATGTTTGCTTCTTGTGTCCCGAAAGTGGGGTGTGTTCTTGATGGCTCATGTGCCCCCGTTGGTGGGGTGTATGCTTCTTCTTCAAATTCCCCTAAGGCGGGGTGTATTCTTTGTCGCTTCATGTACCCCCGAGTCGGGGTGAATTCTTTTCTTCTTACACCCCCATGGCGGGGTATGTCTTTTGCTTCATGTGCCCCCATATCGGGGTGTATTTCTCTTCTTCAAATGCCCCTAAGCTGGGGTGCAACTATATTTCTTCTTATGTCCCCAGGTCAGGGCGGATTCTTCTTCAAATACCCCGAAGTCGGGGTGTAGCCTTTGCTTTGTGCCCCTCAGTCGGGGCGGATTCTCTTCATGTGCCCCTGGGAATGAGGTGTATCTCTTTTTTTTGCCTCTTATGCCCCCGTAGCAGGGTATATATCTTCTTCTTATCCCCCATGGCGGGGTATATGCATGCTCTCTTCGGGAGTGGTGGCCGTGCTTGGCCTCATTGCTATAAAGCATTCCCCACAGCGGACAGCCATTCACCAAGCTACAAATGTGGCTCGCTGGGTCTTTTAACAGCCACTCGAGGGGCCGTCTTATGTCGGATGGAGGCAGTAGGAAGGAGGAACGAGCGGGGTCATTGCACTGCAGACTCGGAGCCTCCTAGAGTCGGGCGGGATCTCGGGTTTCTTCTTGCTCTTTTAGTCGGCGATGCTGGCCAACTTTTCTTCCCTTCTTCTCTATTTTTTTTCTCTTTTTTTCTTTTTTTTTCTCTTCTCTTCTTCTTGTATGATTGACCAGGGTGGAGGTGCAGGAGAGCGCTCACCCCCTCAGGGAGGGGATGAGTGGTTCGCTCCATCGCATCAACCCCACAGTGGTAATCTTCGTTCAGCACGGGTCTCGACGGACGTGGCCGTACAACCCTCTCTTGCCAATTCTTTCTCTTTTTTTGCTTCTTTCTTTTCTCTTTTTCTTCTTTTTTTCTTTTCTTTTCTTCTTTTCTTCTTCTTTTCCTTCTTTCCTTCTTTTCTTTTCTTTCTTTTTGAGGAAAAGGGGGGTTTGATTTCCCCTCCCTTCTCTTCTCCCCCTTTTTTTTATAACAGCCCCAATGATTCTTGGAAGCTGCATATGCTTCGAAGCAGCGTCCTCGAGGCCACGAAGGCAGCTGCACCGAGTTTGGCTTTTCTCCCCATAGGACTGGCGAAGACAGCACTTGCCATTCATCAAAGCAGGCAAACATCGTTAATTAGAAGGCCATGAGGCCCTAAATCTCGGCGAAGAGATGAAGGGTGGTTTAGGTCCCACCGGGCGTGCCAGACTTGTGGACGCACTTTTCGATCGTTTATTATGCTCGTCTCTTCGGGAATGGTTGATTCGTCTATTAAGTGCGTGGGCGTGCCAGTCACAAAGTGACAATTTATTCGGGCTCCGAAGAGCCCACGGTGCGCTCGATCTGACTCGGTCAGACGATTGTGTGGTTCGTGTCGGGACCAAAACCCGCCGCGCCATAAAGGTCATGGCGTCATTTACATCCCCCATACAAGGGAACACCCTTGATCAATCGCCAGGATTCAGGGCCTCATGGCCAAGAAATCAATTGCATGGAAGGTCTATTACGAGGTATTGAAATCCTCGAGCGAGGGCGAGAAGAAAACCCTTCGCGGTCATGTCAGTCGTGTACTGACCATTTAATGTTCGGACGAATGTCCGGCTCGAGAAGATCGCGGTCGTCGCGGGAAAACCGGAACGCATGTATGTCGAGGTACGACAAGTTTATTGTTCGGAAGAGCGAAAAATGTTCGGCTGAGCCTCGGTTGGAGCGGTCGAAAACCAGTAAATATGTTGGCCCGGTGCAAGAGCAAGCTGCGACCATACTGCGGTGGGCCCCCCGCGGTCGAAACAAGACTTTCATGAGTGTCATTAATATTTCCGGTGCCAAGGGGCAACGAGGGAATATCCCTCGAATCGGTTGGAAAGCCATGTGTCTAGGGAAGCGAACGTTCGAAACGTGTCGATCATTCAGGGGAACGTTTAATATTCGGATGGGTGTCCGGCTTGAGAATGTCATAATTGTCGCAGGAGGACCTGGAACATATGTATGCCGTGATACGGCAAATATATTATTTCGAGACACTGAAAACATTCGGTTAAATCTCGGTTAGTGTAGCAGGAAACTAGCGAATTTATTGGCCCGGTGCGAGATCGAGTCGGGACCATACCGGGGGCGCCTCCCGCGGTCCAAACGGGGCTTGCGTGGGCATCATTAATGTTCCCGGTGCCGGAGGGCAATGGGGAAGAGTCCCGGGACTACATTCCAAAACCAAAACATGTTCGAAGGAAGCGAGCTATAGGCCGAGGGTGTGGGTCAAACAATGACCATAATCGGGACGGACCCTAGGTCCAAGCACAGCCCACAAAGGCCTTATTGATATTCTCATGTATAGGGTCGACATGAGCCATCTCGTTTTATTCAGATTTCTGTCGGTCACTTGCGGACCACTTGATATTCGTACAAGGGTCCATATTGAAGGTGCGACATAGATAGGAACAACCCCGTACAAATGTATGCCGAGTTCGCGGTAATTTCAATGAAAGGGGGGAACAAATCCCGATAGGGTGAATCTGATTTGGCGAGCTATCGGCCCAGAGTAATACCGGGTTACGACCACGTCGGGGTGGGAGCCGTCGGCCATGTTGGTTGCTCACGGTCTTTTCATGTTCAGACACAGGTCCGTAATAGAAACGCGGCGGAAATCGAGGTGAGCCCGTTCAAATGTCTGCCGAACGTGCGGCAATTTCCGTAGTGGCTCGGAAGGGATCCGGCCAGAGAAACGAGTCCGGTTTAATCGGAATGTCGGCCCGAGGCGAGGTTGGCCAGTCGGTCATGAGACTAGTTCGGTTACATTCCCGAGACTCAGACCCGACCTAGAAGGGCGGCATCGTTGTTCCTTCAGCACCGGGCCACGGGAGAGTCGGGGCTGCGATATAGATTTTTACCATCTTCTTTATCTGGGATTTTTAGTCGTAAGATTTGGTGCTGTTTATTCCCCTTTATGTATTAATTCTGGATGATTTCTCCATTTTCTTTATTATTATTACTATTATATCTTCCCTTTCCTTTTTTTACCATTATTGTTATTATTTCACATTTTTATTTATTTCTCATATATATGTATTCATGTTTATTTATTTATCATGATTTTTATTAATTTATTATTATTATTATCATTATCATTATCATGCCATATATATATATATATATATATATATATATATATATATATATATATATATATATATTCATATATATTTATTTTGGAAGGAAAAGTGGGCCGTAGGGGGCAAAAAGGGGTTTACCGGCGAAGGCAGGGAGAGCGTGCCGGAGAGGGGCTGGGAGAGTGCGCCGGGTAGGTTATAGGGTGCCGGAGAAGCGCCAAGAGAGTGTGCCGGGGAGGGACTTGGCGGGCGTGCCGGACTAACTCGAAGTCTGTACATCGTTTGCTAGCACACGCGCGGAGTCTGTACAATATCCATTTGCTGCAACTCAAAGTCTATATACTGGCTGCTAGTACACACGAAGTCTGTACGTCCATCAGCCCAAAGTCTATACATTGGCTAGTTGCTGCGACACGAAGTCTGTACATCGGCTGGTTGCTGCACACAAAGTCTGTACATTCATCAGCTCAAAGTC
The DNA here is from genome assembly GCA_022559845.1 of Amorphophallus konjac. Taxonomy (NCBI): domain Eukaryota; kingdom Viridiplantae; phylum Streptophyta; class Magnoliopsida; order Alismatales; family Araceae; genus Amorphophallus; species Amorphophallus konjac. Next base: position 267,974,664 of record CM040117.1, on the reverse strand, counting down.
TGTACATTGGCTACATTCATCAGCTCAAAGTCTATACATTGTCTATTTGCTGCAACTTGAAGTCTATACATTGGTTAGTTGCTGCAACATCAAGTCTATACATCGGATGGTCGCATGCATACACAGTATGTACGTCCATCAGCTCTAAGTCTGTACATTGTCTATGCAACCACCACACAAAGTATATACTTCATTCAGCTCAAAGTCTGTACATTGTCCATTGGCTGTCGCTCAAAGTCTATACATTGGCCAGCTCAAAGTCTGTACGTTGTCCATTGGCCGCAGCTCAAAGTCTATACATTGTCCATTGGCCGCAGTTCAAAGTCTATACATTGGCCAGCTCAAAGTCTGTACATTGCAGCTCAAAGTCTATACACTGCAGCTCAAAGTCTATACGTTGGCCAACCCAAAGTCTGTACGTTGGCCAGCCCAAAGTCTATACGTTGGCCAGCTCAAAGTCTATACATTGCAGCTCCAAGTCTATACATTGGCCAGCCCAAAGTCTGTACGTTGGCCAGCCCAAAGTCTATACATTGGTCGGCTCAAAGTCTATACGTTGTCTATTGGCTGTGGCTCGAAGTCTATACATTGGCAACCAGCACACAAAGTCTATACATCCTTCAGCTCAAAGTATGTACGTTGTCCAAAGTCAATACGTTGTGCATACTTCACTATCTGCATTTGTACAATCCTTCACGCAAAGTCTATACATTGCTTGTGTTCATGCATCAACCTGCCAAGTCTGCACGTTGGGATGGAGAGGAGGAGTGTGCCGCTGAAGGGCCAAAAAGGTATGCCGTTGAAGGGTTGGGTTGAGAATTTCAAAGAGGACCTACTCTCCCTCTGGTTCTTTTAAGGCTTTTCTTTTCTTCCTTTCTTCGTTATTTTCCTTTGCCCTTTAATATGTTGTTCCATCTGTTTACTGCATCCTTTTGCCTTTTTTATGTGTTATTATTCTATTTGTTTGTTGCTTCATTTTGTCTCTTCAATGCGTTATTATTTCTAACAAAAATTCGACAGCATCTCCCCTCGACCCGAGCGTAAGGGAGATAAAGGGAACGCGCCCACATGGAGTGGCGGACCCGACAGCTGGAGGTGGGCGCCCGAAGGCGGCAGCACCTTTGACAAAACTTCGGGAAACCCGGGGAAAACAACGGACGGAAGACTCTTCTATGACTGGCTGAGAGTGCACCGGGGAAGAACTTGGCCAAGGTGTGCCAGCTGAAGATAAGTGCAAGGCTGTGCCGGGCTGGGCTCAAGTGAGGGGCTGTGCCGCTGGAGGGCTAAGCAAGGTGTACCGGTGGAAGCTAGTTGAGGGTGTATGCCGGCCAAGGCACACAAATGTGTGCCACTGAAGGACAAATGGGGTGTACCGTTGAGGGCACGGGCAGGTGTGCCGCTGAAGGCGCGGAAGGGTGTGCCGGCCAAGGAGCCAGAAGGTGTACCGCTGGAGGGGGCAGGCGCACCGGGCAAGGCCCCAAAAGGGGCTGGCGTGCTAATGGGGCAGGGGCATTGGGCTGATCAAGCCCACGAGGAAAAGATTTTGGGAGGTGGCTCAAAGGGCAGGCAAGGGACTTGCAGGTGGGCTTCTACCAGAAGATCACAACGCGGAGGGGCTGTGTACTAGAAAGGCTCACGACCTCATACCACCCAAGGTGGTGTGGTGTCCGGAGGAAACTGTCGGCAGGAGGAGTTAAGGGAAACACCGAGAAGAGTGGGAGGAAGGGCGATCAAGCACACGGCGGCACAAATCAATCAAGACGACGAGAAAACCCATCAAAGGGGACAATACTCATTCATGGGGGAATAAAAGGCCATGGCCAGCCATACACATTACCAATCGTGCCCAAGCTAAGGCTACGAACAAGAAATAAAACAGAAGAACAAAAGACGGGGAAGAAGAAGAAGAAAAGGGGGAGAAGTGTTGGGGATCGAAGCAGGGTGACCACCCACTGCCCTTTCCCCCACTTCCCCCTACTACATCAAGCTCCCTCTCTCTCTCTTGCTCTCTCTTGCTCGGTGGTCGTCGGAGAAACCCCACGCTGGAGCCCTCCTTCTTCTCTTCTCTCTTTTTTCTTCTTTTTTCTCTTTTCTGGCGGTGGCTTTCTCTTGTGGCTAGTTCTGCGTCTCTCCTTTCTCTGTGTGTATCTCTTCCCTCTGTTCCCTTCGCCGGAATGGGAGTGGTTTTATACCCCCAGCAGCGGGAGCCCTCGAGCACGGCAGTCGGAGGCGAGAAGTGCTGGGTCATCATGGGGTTTGACTTCCCCCGTCCTGGATGTCAGGGGAGTAGCCTGCATGGCCCAACCTCCGGTTGACACCTCGGGCAGCTTACTGCGCGCCGAAGATCCGTAGGGCATGGGCATCACGTCGTTCGGCCGTTGAAATGCCTTAACGATGTGCCGTTGGCGGGCTCAAGAAGTGTGCCGCTGGGAGGGCCAAAGGCCGTGCTGCTGAAGGGCTACCCAAGCGTGCCGTTGAAGGGGGCAAAAGGCGTGCCGCTGAAGGGCTGCCCAAGCGTGCCGTTGAAGGGGCAAACAGCGTGCTGTTGAAGGGGCAAAGAAGTGTGCCGCTGAGGGAAAAAAAGGTGTGCCACTGAACCCCAAAATGGGTGTGCCGCTTGAAGGCCGTGCCGCTGAAGGCCCTCCCTTGGGGGTGTGCCGTTGGAGACCCCGGGGGGGTGTGCCGTTGAAGGCCCAAAGAAGTGTGCCGCTGAGGGAAAAAAAGGTGTGCCGCTGAACCCCAAAATGGGCGTGCCGCTTGAAGGCCGTGCCGTTGAAGGCCCCCCCCTGGGGGGTGTGCCGTTGGAGACCCCTGGGGGGTGTGCCGTCGAAGGCCTTCCCTGGGGGGTGTGCCGTTGGAGACCCCGGGGGGGGGGGGGGGGGGGGTGTGTTGTTGAAGGCCCCCCCTGGGGGTGTGCCGTTGGAGACCCCTGGGGGGGTGTGTGCCGTTGAAGGCCCCCCCTAGGGGGTGTGCCATTGAAGATCCCCTAGGGGGGGGGGGGGGTGTGTCGTTGAAGGCCCCCCCTGGGGGGTGTGCCGTTGAAGGCCCCCCCCCCTAGGGGGTGTGCCGTTGAAGGCCCCCCTAGGGGGGGTGCCGTTGGAGACCCAAACGGGCGCATTTCTGAGCCCGTTCTGAGCCCGTTGTGGGCACGAGTCATGGCCCGTTTGATTTTCTCCGTGGCCCGCGGTTTGCGAGGCCCTTGGTGGTTGATTTCTCTTCACTGTCGCGACTCCGGAGACGGCTTCACGGTAGTGTGCATATTTGGGGAGTCTGGGTGACTAGTCTCTCTGGGATTTCTTCACTCGGTGACGTTGCTGACGCTGGGCCGAGCAGGAAATCTGTGCGTGCAATTTTTGGTGTCCACAGTGATCGAGGGTGGCCCCAATCAAGTATTGATGTCGCCGTGAGTCACGGCCAGCTGGCTAGGACCCTCGATTGGGCCCGACACGTCACGGAAGGTGTTGGGTAGACGAAGCCTTGAAGGTGTTCGAGGAAATTCCCGAACCCTTGTTTCTTGTTATTTTCTCTAGGAAAATGTATGTGTACAACACCGGTACATATCTCAGATAAGAAGATTCATCAACTTAGGAGGAAGGTCATTCCGATGGTTAAGGCCTTATGACGGAGCTCACCTTCAGAGGACATGACATGGGAGATGGAGGTTAGCATGCAGGAGTAGTATCCGGAGCTTGTTAATTAGTATACATGTTTGGGAATTCCATACTTTTTTTTCGAGGATGAAATTCTGTAAAGGGGGGAGGATTGTAACATCCTAGATTTCATAGCTTACAAATATGTTAAATCCCACAATAAAAAAAAGAGGTCCAAAATATATTATTATTTATCTATAATTATATTTATTAGATTTATTTTCCTAAATCCATTGGATAAGTTCACTTAGTTAAAATGAGAGAATTAGGTGATGCTCTGAAGTTAGACGGTATTACGGAAAAATAGATAATAAGAGACAGATGATAACCTTAGATGATGTCCCATCTAAATGGGAGAGATAGAAGATAGCATTAGACGTTGTTACGTCTAAGTGGGAGAGATAGATAGCATTAGATGATGTTCCATCTAAGTGGAGGCGATAGACGATAGTCAATAGGCAATAGACAAAACAGCAAACGTTAGATAATATTCCATATAAGAGGGAGCGATAGGTGATAGACGATAGGTGTTATACGATATTCTATCTAAGTTGAAGAAAGGGATAGATGATGGATATGAAGATTAGATGAAAGACCTAGATGTTGGGTTACTGGTAGATAATGGGAGATAGACGGTGTATTTGGAATAGACTGAAGGATTGGATGAATAATAATAAGCGGTTGGACGACAGGTTTAGATGGAAGGGTCGTCCAATAGACGATATCATTAAATGATGTTCCATCTAAGTGGGACCGATAGATGATAGACGATAGCATTAGACGATGTTCCGTCTAAGTGGAGGTGATAGACGATAGCCTATAGGCGATAGACGAAGCGATAGGCGTTAGGCGGTATTCTGTCTAAGAGGGAACGATAGGCGATATTCTGTCTAAGAGGGAGCGATAGGCGATAAACGATAGGCGTTATACGATATTCCGTCTAAGTTGAAGAAAAGGATAAATGACGGCTATGAAGATTAGACGAAAGAGGAAGACGTTGGACTTCTAGTGAATGACGGGAGATAGACGGTGTATTGAGAATAGAAGGAAAAATTGGATGAAGAACAATAAGTGAATGGATGACAGATTTAAATGGAAGGGTTGTCCAATGTGGGAATTTAGATGATGGCGAGTAGATGATATAAGTAGGCAATGAACTTGAGATTTTGTCAGGAGTAGACGATGACTTAGATGACTGTAGATTCCTTTAAAATCCACTTAAGGAAAAAATTAAGAATATGAATAAATAAGCATGAAATAGCACGAGGTGCTAAGGTGGAATAACGTGATCGCCAGAGACGCAAGGCCTCGAAAGATAATAATAAAAAGCATGGAGGGATCGCGAAAAATACCTTAGATGCGGGTGATTGTGAGTGCTCCTTTCTCTTCTAGATCGGCCGGCCGATGAAGAGAGTTCTTCCTTTGATTACCCTTGCAAGAAAAGACAAACACCAAATAAAGATAGGAATTAGAACATGGTGAGTGTAGCGTCAAGTTCTTAATAGGATGAGCATGAAAAATTGATTATGAACACACCTTAAGGGTGGTTGCCCTTAAACCCCTATGCAAAAAGGTATGGGAGATATGATGCATGCAAATAAATAAAAAATAAGGGAAGTGTGCAAGAGTTGCACTATGGGGAGATTCCCAACGTAGTTGAGAGATATTAAAAATAATCAAATATGAACATGCATGCATATAATAAACACAAAACAATAGAGAATAGAGGGGAGAGAAGAAAAATCTGTTGAGCTTGGCTTTGATATTCAATGGGGAGAAGGTCTTCCAAAAGGTGAAGAGATGGGACGGAGGAACCTCTCCTTCAGCCACAGCCACCTGCGTAAGAAAGAAAAGAAGGAAAACACAGAAGAAAAAAAGATAGAAGAAGAAGAAGAAAAACAGAAGAACGACGGGGAGAAGAAGAAAATTCGGAATCCAACCTTAACAACAGAGCCCCACGGCCCTATTAAATAGAATTGGAGGAGATAAACATGGGCAAGAGTCCAATAAGGGGGAAGGATAAGAATGGGCAAGAGCCCCAATCAAGGCAGGAGTCTAACGAGGTAAGGACTCTCTGGGGAAAGGGCTGCGAAGCCAGAAGATGAAACACGCCCTTTGCCAGGGCGTCAATTCAAGAATTGACGACCTGTCACAGGGCGTTAATTCAAAACACGCCCTGGGTCAGGGCGTCAACTCCCATATCAATTTTGGAAATAAATATTTCTTTTATTTGAAAATTCTGAAAGACGCCTCCGGGAGAGGAGTTAATTGAAACACGCCCCAAAGAAGGGCGTTAATTAACATTTTTCAAAATATTTATTCTTTTTCGAAAATTGGATAATGCCGGGAATTGACGCCCTCATCTCAGGGCGTCCTTTCATCAAGAAACGCCCCGGGTCAGGTCGTGTTTTAAAACACGCCCTTCACCAGGTCACGCATTTATAAAATAGGTAAAATGGGAGAAATAGAAAAAAAAATGGGGGAGACAAGCCCTGGATCAGGCCGCGTTTTTAAAAACACGCCCCTCTCCAGGGCGTTAATTTTTTAAAAAAAGAGGGAAAGGGGAGAAAATCCATAAAAAATGGAAAAAAATACTCAAATAAGCTAATTTGAGGGTCAAATGGGGCATTACAAGGTAATATGAGAAATACCCAAAGTAATGTCAATTTTGGCGTGTCTACAGCTGTCCCGCCTTGGCGTCTACTTTGCAAGGGAGCATAGTAAACTGAAAAGTAGATGCCAAGGTGTGATGAGACACGCAATCAACATCACTTGATAAGAAATGAAATCAAAAGCTCGAGATGAAGCAAATCTCGGGAGATCCAACAAAATCAACAATGTTTGGATAAAAGGGGAGATGTGCACGCGGTGCACGAAGGAGATAAAATAAAATGATCAACTTCCAGCGCGGTGGAAGTACCCCAGGTCACAAACCTGTAAGTTTCACCCTTGGGGAGCGGTTACCAGCCAGTGGACGTGCTGCAGCCAAGGTGGATCAAAGGAGAGGAGATAAAATAAGATGATAAAAATCCAAACAAGGAGCTTTCGAGAAAATGACCCAAAACAACGACAAATCGAACTGAGGACTCAATTCGGCATGGAATATCTCATATCGAGAAAGATTAAGATCAATTCAACTCTCAACATCAGCTTATCAGAATGATTTTCCAATGTTAATTCAAAGTCCTACATGAATGCATGCTGGGCTAAAGGGAAAATAACAAATGAAAATATAATATAATCAAGGATAATATTGTTAAACTGTCCAGACTGGGTCAAGAAACCAATTCTGCGAGCTGATACTAAGCCGAAGCCCGTTTATCCACGCACCAACTCGTAAAAGGGAACCATCGTCCCCAGTCTCGGACGGCTCAACGGCCTATCCGTGTGACTAAGACTTCTCTGGAATCATCATTATTTTTGATGAAGGGGAACTCAAATCCCAGATTTACCAAAGCCACAAGGTCCTTGATATAATCTAGTAGCATATGTAACATATAGTAAAATGCATACAGGAGATGGTGATATCAATAAGCATGGGAACTGAGAAATGAGCTGCCAGCACCGTGGGACTTTGAGTGATGATGCCCTGCCGGCGGGACCAAGAGCCTCTTCCTGCGCTCAAAAATTCATTAGCCAAGATATAAAAAGATAACAAACAATGAAGAAGGCATTTAAGCATAGCAAGCATAACATCAAAGCAATCAAGAACATGTATATGACATGAATAGCACGAGTTAAATCATGGCATTGCAAAGCATCATTATTTGTTATTTTGTCATGAGGATGACAATCTTGACTAATCAAGATTTGGAGTTGAATGATCAAGATCTGATAATGCCCAGCGGCAGAGTGATCAGGGAATGATAATGCCCATTGGCAAAGTGATCAAGGAATTGATAATGCCCATTGGCAAAGTGATCAAGGAAATCAGCAGGAGTTGATTAAAAAGATCTGGAGATGAACGATAATCAGGAGATATGAGGAAATGATAATCAAAATGCCCAGGGTGGCATGTTATGAGAATATCGGGAAGAATAGATTGATAGCAATAAGTGGAGAGAGGACTCGTCCCGTGCTCCTGGTCCTTGCAAAGTTGTTCCTGCAAAAGCACTATCAGAAAAATACAATGCAATTTTTGGATTTTGGAAATATGCAAATTTTTATGAGTTTTGGAATATGCAAATTTTTATGAGTTTTGAAAATATTTGAATTTTTATGAGTTTTGAAATATGCAAATTTTTATGAGTTTTGAAAATATTTGAATTTTTATGGAAATTTTTGGAAAATATTTTGAATTTTTGTTGGGAAATATTCAATTTTTTTTGGATTTTGGCTTAGACATTATTAATGCAGCATCAAAGGGTTGTTTTGAACCACTGGCTAGGGGTCCTCGTTCCTTCCCTTTTCGCTAAAACTGCCCAAAGCTGGACGTGCATTGAAAGTGGCGTCATATAACCGACCGTCTTTGATCAACGGTGCCCCTACCAAGGCCATACCTGAGAAATTCTCGGTCTTGGAGGGAGAAGAGAAGAATAATTGGAGATAAGCTTTATGCAGGATGAGAGATATCGGGACTTGAATTCCTTCCAAGGTGTTCCCTTCAAAGAGGTAGTCTGTTGTGCCGGGGCTTTGTGCCTTTGATTTTTAGACCCTTGACATGCATACGACCAGGGTTTTTCCTGCGGGGACTTTGCCACTCTTGTCATGCCATAATTCACAATCTTGAATTTATCAAAATTCTGACTTGATTTTCATAATAGCCCTTTTGGCGAAATGTATATCATGAAAACTCATATTTAGTTTGAGGCAAGACTGCCCCTATTTGAGACTCCTCTCGTATTGGGGATTACCAAGGTTGGTCATCTCATCCGTCAACCTCTTGCCCCTGCACGTGGCCGAGTAAAGAAGAGAAAAGACTTTCAGGAATACTCATGGCATGGCCAAGGTAGCAACGGTGTTTAACCAAAGGAGCCGGCTAAGGACGCCGTGAAGTGTGTGAGGTGCCCAGCTGAGGGTTGATCTTAACAAGCAGGGAGAGAATGTTGCATTCCCAGCGCGGGGTTCTTATTAACCAAGGGTGCTGCAAAAGCAAGCCTAAAGACTCTTTTTAACAATGATTTAATTTAACAAAAGCCTAAGATAAAGGTCTAAAACACCACTCTTAATCTTGCTAGGAAGCACTTCATTTTGAAAATCATGCGTGAAGTAATGAGGTAATGATATCATAAAAATGCGTACTTACGCCAATATGTTACCTTGCAACTTTTGTTAAAGCAGCTGCCGCGAGAGGTTGATCATCGTGGGATAGTCCTCTTAGGCAGATAAAGGATTGAAAGCAAAGAATTGAAAGTGGCTTAACAAGAAGGAGTGGTGGCAAGACCAGACTCAGACGAATAAGGAAAAAAGGAAGAGAGGCGAGGGCTAGAACTCCCTCACTAAGGCGCGGAGACCCTGATCACATGGAACAGTCTACAGGAGGAGAGGAGAATTAGAAGGAGGAATGAGGACTAAAGCCTCGAAAGCAGTGGGAGAAAGGGCAGATGCCCAAGGCAGTGGATGTGGAAGAAGTTGGGTCGGACCCAAAATCAGGAGGAATTAGAAGAAGAAATTGATAGATAGAAAGAGGCGGATACGGAGGGTCCGGAGGCAGAGGAGAATTATGAGAGGAGAAATCATCCGGAGGCTCCGGAGGGATGACAAAAGAAGGGACGCGATGTCCTGAGATGAAATAGGGAAAAAGATGATGAAAAAGGAAGAGGAAAACGAAGGAGGTGATGTCTTGGAAGAACAGAAAGATGAATCGGAAGAAAGATGGAGGGTCCGGAGGTTCCGGAGGAAGCAAATGCCGAGGGACGCGATGCCCAGGGAGGAGAGAAAAATCCGGAGGTTCCGGAGGAATGAAATCAGGAAGAAGAAGGTGGAAAGGGGCGTCGTGCCCGAGGGAAAAGTCCGGAGGTTCCGGAGGAAGCAAATAAAAAAGGTGAAGAGGGGCGTCGTGCCCAAAGGGAAAGTCCGGAGGTTCCGGAGGAGGAAAATGAAAAGGGGCGCGATGCCGGAGAGAAAGGTCCGGAGGTTCCGGAGGAATGAAATCAGGAGGGTCACGATGCCCTGGAAGATGATAGAGAGAATAAGACGGAGAATTCGGAGGTTCCGGAGGAAGTAAATGGAAAGGGACACGATGCCCGGGGAAAAGATGGAGACAATCAGGTGGAGAATCCGGAGGTTCCGGAGGAAGAATATAGAAAGGGGCGCGATACCCAAGAGAGAGGAATGAAGGAGGATCAGGAGGAAAATTCGGAGGTTCCGGAGGTAGCAAATGAGAAGGGGCGCGATGCCCAAGGGGAAAGTCCGGAGGTTCCGGAGGAGGAAGGTGGAAAGGGGCGCGATGCCCAAGGGGAAGGTCCGGAGGTTCCGGAGGAGGAAGGTGGAAAGGGGCGCGATGCCCGAGGGGAAAGTCCGGAGGTTCCGGAGGGATAGAATCAGAAAGGGCGAGATGCCCAAAGAGGAGGGATAAAATTCCTGGAGGTTCCAGGGAGATAGCAGGAAAAGGGACGCGATGCCCCAGGGATAGTGGATAAAAAGATGAAGATGAATAAGATGGGAAGTGCGGAATATCCGGAGGTGCCGGAAGGCGGGGAAGATACGGGTTTGGAAACCCGGGAAGCAGGAGGTGCAAATGCATGCAATGGGATGGATGCGATAAATGCATGAAATGCAAAGAATATGAAGAATGTGAAAGGCGAGAGGATGAGATCCTCCTTCTAACCCTGGGAATGGCCCACGAAGAAAAAGTGATAGAGATGGATGAATAGAAAGTGGAACAAATAAGGGATGGCCCCTTAGCATTAAGATAACTGCCCCTCCACGGCAGTGAAAGTGTATGAGAAATAGCTCATGCCGAAGCTTCAATGGTGAATGTCAACTCCCTTGAAGAGTGCAAAGTAATGGTGTGAGGGAGTTGGAAAGTTGGGTTCGGAAGCATTATGTTGCCCAAAGATTCAAAATTTGGAAATTGGAACAAAGGGTGCCCTGCCCGGCCCTTACACAGCATCAATGCTTGGCGTGTCGGCGACTTGGCTTCTTCGACCGTGCTTGGCACAATAACCCGGATTGGCATCCGGCAAATGAATTCTTGAATCTTGAATGGCGCGGCCAAATCCTTGCTGCCCGGCTCTTGATCGTCCTCGGCACCTGTGCTTGTAGAAGGCCCCCCATTCCGAGTAGTAAGGGGAGGTGAAGCGGAGGCGGAAGGCTCCATGAATGGTGGAGGCATGATGGAAAGCGTTGGCAAATGGGTGAGCGTAAGCGGGGGTTCAAACACGTCGAGTTTCTCCCTTTGCTCGGAAGCAGTTGGGATTGGCTCAGGTGTAAAAAGGGGTCGATCCTGCTCAGGATTAACCATAGGTAAGGGTAAAGGGTTAAATGGTGGAATAGGCAAAGTGGGTTTTGAAGGGATAATGGACGGCCGAGGTGGCGATAATGGGAGGTTAATTGGTGAAGGTTCAATGGTGGGTTCGATGGAGGCTAATGGTGTGGAGGTAGATGGCTTAACGGGTGGAGGTTTAATAGTGGAAGGCTTGGGGGAGGCCAGTGTTGCGGAGGTTAATGGTGTAACTGGAAGAGGTGTAATGTATGCGGTGTCAAGGATAGGAGGAGACTTACAATGTGCCGGTGTGGGTGATTGAAGTATCGACCCCTCATCGTAACACCAATTAGTCTCATAAATAGGGGTTGGATCAGGGATGGTTTCATCCTGAGCAGGAGGTTTATCAACTGATAGTGGAGGGAGCGGGAAATTAAGGAAACTCGGAAGTGGTGCCTGCGGAGCTTCATCATCATCGTATACTGCCTTGGATTCTTCAAATGCCGGCTCCTGCTTGCTTGAAATGCCGACGCCATAATCATCCCTCCCGTCTTTCCATTCGCTCTCCATCTTTGTAATCTCGTCCAAAGCGGCATGGAGAGGATTGACTGGAGTAGGAGGAGCCGTGACCCTCTTTATTTGTTCCTCCATCAAAGTAATCTTATCAAGCAGAGATTGTTGGAGGGGTGTGACTTGAACAACCGAGGGCTGGCAGGGCCTTGAAGGAGGAAGGGCCGTATAAAAAGGCCGTGGAGGGGAATTAATGGGCCGACCCATAGAAGAACCCGGATGGGCCGGATTGCAATGAATAAATGGGCCTTGGGGTCGTGATCGAGAGGGAATAGAAGGAGGCGGGTGATGGGCCACCCGTGTAGAATGAACAGGAGGAGATGGGTAATGGGCTACCCGATCAGGATTGGAAGGAGGAGGTGGGTGATGGGCCACCCGTGTAGAATTGGAGGGAGATGCATGAGATGTACCCTCAACGGCGGCCTTAAGGGCTTGGATCTGTTGAGGGGTAAGATGATCTAATGCATGCAAAATCTGGGAGACCTTCTCATCATTGGGACGAGAGGGCTTAATGGGAATAGTGGCTCGAAATTGAGTTGAAGGACCATTGGATTGGACATTGCCCAAGGGTCGGGCAACACCATAAGAGTGAGGACGTGGTCCTTTGAAAGTATGGTGAGAATGATGAACATGTTGAATTTGAGGGGAATAAGATGTGCTAGGTTGATCACCCTCATGAACATTAATTGAATTGAACATGTTATTTTGTCTATCAAAATAAGCCATTCAAGCAATTTAGTGTGCAAACAATTTGCAAAGAAACACACAAGTTGTGATGGTTACCTTGATTTCTTATGTTCGATCCTTGGTGAATTAATGAATTTTAGCAAAGTTTGGGATGATTCACACAAGGGGAGGAAACCTAGTTTCAATATGGTTTGAACTCCAATGCCAACTAGGAACCCTCTCCCACCACGTATAGGCCAACTAACTCGGGACTTCAAAAGGGTACAACCTGCCCGGTGTCCGTGAGGGAATCCACGGGTGCGGGGACTTACGGAGGCTTGGAAAAGGGATTTTCAGTCCAAAGAGACGGAATGCTCAATGGAGGGTCGTCCCGATTCCAAGAGGGTGTGTGGATCCTAATGAAGAGGAGGGGGCTCCCAAACCAATGCAAAGAATGAATGAAATATGTGCAAAGAGATAGGCAAATCACCAATAGAGCCAAATAATCAATATAAATCAATGAAGCATGAATAAGCGGAAATCACAGGAAAGAGACGACCTGTGGAAGGTCGCTACCAAAAAAAAAAACACGCCTCCGACTGAGGCGCTATCCAAAGAAAAGACGCCTCAGGGAGAGGGCGTCAAATCTAAAAGACGCCTTGGGGCAGGGCGTGAACCATCAGGGCTACACACGGCCAAGCAAATAAACGCCCTAGTGTGAGGCGTTACCCAGTAAAAAGACGCCCTGGAGAAGGGCGTAAATTCACAACCAAGTAATCAATAAGCATGAATCAGCATGAAAAATCATAAACGGGGGGTTCTGTAAACCCACAGCAAAAAGACGCCCTGGAAAGGGGCGCTATCAATAAAAGAGACGACCGTTTGACGGTCGTGAATCACTGTGGGGGGGCCCACAGGCAGGGTAAAACGCGCCCTAATGCAAGGCGCTACAAATGAATAAAACGCCTCTGGTGGGGGCGTCAATTCGCAGGGGATGCACAGCCAAATCAAGACACGCCAATGGGTGAGGCGCTATGCAATAAAAAGGCGCCCTGTGGAAGGGCGTAAATTCACACACAAGCAGGGCTATGATAAAAAACGCCTAATCATAAGGCGTTACACATGAAAAACACGCCCTGGGTGGGGGCGTTACAAAAAAAAGCGCCTCTCTGCAGGGCGTTAATTCTCTGTGTCCCCGAACGCCTCCAGCGGCCAGAAACAACAATACACCCACAGTCACAATAAACTCAGGCAATCAAACACCACAAGAATATAGCATGCTCATCAAGTTTTATTTTTGAATAAATGGAATTTCTAAAAGAAACCAACAAACTGACCAATCACTAATGGGGAGGGTGCTATGTGGAGCACAAAAGGGAGGCGCACCGAGGGTGCAAATAGGGGAGATGGCACACGAGAGTGCCCAAGGGAAAGGGTAATCAAACGAAAAATGAAAGGGGTCCCACCGTGATCGCCAATTTGTAGATTCATTTAAAATCCACTTAAGGAAAAAATTAAGAATATGAATAAATAAGCATGAAATAGCACGAGGTGCTAAGGTGGAATAACGTGATCGCCAGAGACGCAAGGCCTCGATAGATAATAATAAAAAGCATGGAGGGATCGCGAAAAATACCTTAGATGCGGGTGATTGTGAGTGCTCCTTTCTCTTCTAGATCGGCCGGCCGATGAAGAGAGTTCTTCCTTTGATTACCCTTGCAAGAAAAGACAAACACCAAATAAAGATAGGAATTAGAACATGGTGAGTGTAGCGTCAAGTTCTTAATAGGATGAGCATGAAAAATTAATTATGAACACACCTTAAGGGTGGTTGCCCTTAAACCCCTATGCAAAAGGGTATGAGAGATATGATGCATGCAAATAAATAAAAAATAAGGGAAGTGTGCAAGAGTTGCACTATGGGGAGATTCCCAACGTAGTTGAGAGATATTAAAAATAATCAAATATGAACATGCATGCATATAATAAACACAAAACAATAGAGAATAGAGGGGAGAGAAGAAAAATCTGTTGAGCTTGGCTTTGATATTCAATGGGGAGAAGGTCTTCCAAAAGGTGAAGAGATGGGACGGAGGAACCTCTCCTTCAGCCACAGCCACCTGTGTAAGAAAGAAAAGAAGGAAAACACAGAAGAAGAAAAGATAGAAGAAGAAGAAGAAAAACAGAAGAACGACGGGGAGAAGAAGAAAATCCGGAATCCAACCTTAACAACAGAGCCCCACGGCCCTATTAAATAGAATTGGAGGAGATAAACATGGGCAAGAGTCCAATAAGGGGGAAGGATAAGAATGGGCAAGAGCCCCAATCAAGGCAGGAGTCTAACGAGGCAAGGACTCTCTGGGGAAAGGGCTGCGAAGTCAGAAGATGAAACACGCCCTTGGCCAGGGCGTCAATTCAAGAATTGACGACCTGTCACAGGGCGTTAATTCAAAACACGTCCTGGGTCAGGGCGTCAACTCCCAGATCAATTTTGGAAATAAATATTTCTTTTATTTAAAAATTCTGAAAGACGTCTCCGGGAGAGGAGTTAATTGAAACACGCCCCAAAGAAGGGCGTTAATTAACATTTTTCAAAATATTTATTCTTTTTCGAAAATTGGATAATGCCGAGAATTGACGCCCTCATCTCAGGGCGTCCTTTCATCAAGAAACGCCCCGGGTCAGGTCGTGTTTTAAAACACGCCCTTCACCAGGTCACGCATTTATAAAATAGGTAAAATGGGAGAAATAGAAAAAAAAAGGGGGAGACACGCCTTGGATCAGGCCGTGTTTTTAAAAACACGCCCCTCTCCAGGGCGTTAATTTTTAAAAAAAGAGGGAAAGGGGAGAAAATCCATAAAAAATGGAAAAAAACACTCAAATAAGCTAATTTGAGGGTCAAATGGGGCATTACAAGGTAATATGAGAAATACCCAAAGTAATGTCAATTTTGGCGTGTCTACAATGACGTTTGACTCTCAGCAGATGGACGTTGTACAGGAACGAATGATCGCTCAGACAATGTGTTAGACGATGAAGGATTTAACAATGAGACTTATATTTTAAAATTTGGACTACAATTGTAAACAATGCGCACAGTTGACAATGCAAGATCTTTCGGAGATCTGGGACATGGATCCGAATCCCTGAAGATGTGATAAGATGTGGAAGAGTACTTAGGAAACTTTTGAAAGAACTAAATAGAAAATCTATCTTATATAAACCTTTAGACAAAAGGGGAGAATAGTGGTCTGACAAGCACAAGACAACTCACAAAAGGTGAAAGAAGGTGGGTGACAAGTGTCCGACACGCATAGTAAAGTTGTAGCATGTGACAGGTTTAGATCCATACACTACAGAGCATGATTTTGGCTTGGGAGTGAGGTCCCTATTTAGACCTCTCTTTCTTCACCTTTCTCACATGTTGAAACCTTAACTCCTTCGGATCTCCTTGGAGCTGTTCTACACTTAGTAAGTCTCTTGATAATCTTCAAAGTATCGTTTACTCTCTGACTTTAGATTTCTTCACCATCTTCTGAGGCCGTATCTATATTCCCTCTATCTCCTTCACTTCCATGAGGACTACCGGGACGGGTAGGACTAGAGGTTGAGAGTGAAAAGACTAAATGACGAGATCAGAAAACGGCTCCAGCAAAAAGAGTTATCAAATAGATATTTATGTTTGGTCGTCTTTTGTTAATTGGGCCACCTGTTTGGGCCTAATGGGTCATGTTTTATCTTTTATATGAATTATGTCCACAAATATCACGTAAGAGTCTATTTTGTGTCATTTAAGGGAGTTATGAGGAGTAGAGAGTAGGTGTTAGGTGAGTTATCTTTTGGTCTCATTGTGGAGTCTATAAAAAGAGTCATGTAACCTTTATTTGAAGTAATGAAACGAAGTTAAATTTTTGGAAAAGGTGGGAACCCCACTCTCTCTATCTCTTTTCCCCTCCCTTTTCTCTCCTACGTCTCCATTTCTTCCCCCCCTCTCTTAGCCTCCCACCTCGTCTTCACGAGGCCGCTCTCCCTCTCCCCCTAACCACCCTTCCCTTCTCTCGTCGACCCTTCTCCCTATGTCTCTCTTGCACCGGCCATCCCCTCTGTTGGCCTTCTTCATTTTCTTCCTCTATCCTCTCCCTTTGCTTCTCCATTTCCCCCTCCCTCACATCCACATGCTTGGCCAACTACCCGACCCCTCCTTCCTCTGGCTCTCCCCCCCTCTTTTGTCCATGCAGCTGCGGTCACCCCTCTCTCTCTCCCCCACTCTCCCTCTAAACTTCTTCTGCCACGGCCAACACCGCCGATCACCACTTTGCCTCTCTCTCCCACTACCTTCACCGTCCCCTCCCACCCCTTGCTACCTCCACTCCCCCTAGCTACAAGCATCCTCTTCAGAAAAGGCACAGCCCACCTACACACGCATCTCCCACCTTCACTCCCTTTCTCTCCCACAGCTCAACCACCAGCCCGGCACCCCCCCTCTCATGTAACCACTCTTCTCTCTCTAACACCGCCACGGGCCTTGTAACGACCCAAGATCCGGATACCGGGAAGGCCCGATACCATTCGAATCCTGACCCGTCGCCCACGAGCCGGGAGGGCTCGAAAGGGCTAAAAGGAGTGTGGAGGCACAAAGAAATAGGAAACAAAGTAGGATAATTCAACAATTAACAGAAATAAACAAACAAATACTACAACAGAGTCCAGTCCAACAGAAAGTATAGTCTAAAGTATTAAAGCGTACCACATGCCAAGTGAACACTCGGCCCGGCAAGCTGGCAACTAAGAACCTCTGAACCGCAACCTCGAACCTTGAGGACGAACCGCCACACCTGAAAAGTAGGGGTGAGCCTCTTGTCACTGGCCCAGTAGGGATCCCGTGGAACCCCAACTGAGAACAACAGCGGCACGGAAAGTTGTAACTACAAGAGCAATAGTAACAGCAGGAATAGTAAAACCGGTGGCCGGTCGAAACTCGACACTACAGCTACTCCTACTGTACCGGTCAAGCAGAAAGAGAAGTCCCGATCTCACAGTCGGGAACCGGACCATACTAGCACCACTTACCGAAGTAAAAACCCATGGCAACCCCGTCGTAGAGGCCTATCTCCCAGGACACTGCCAACCCGGACACGGTGTCCAAGGTGTAACCCCGATCGTCCGGTCGCGGGTACCACACAATAAGATGCAACCTCGGTAAAGCTATTAGCACTAGTCTCGCGGCACGAAAATCGACACACGCGCCATGGTGAAACAACCAAAACTCAACGGTCAACACGACCAAAACACGAAGGTCGAAGTCACTGAAACTGACGGTCTGTCACTCCCGACTCGACAGGAGTACCTCCCACTAGAAGCACAGTCGGTAGCATCCCCTGACGTCTTACACCGCACCGCAGGTGAACTGCCTGACGTGGTAGCGCCTACCAGAGGCACGGACACCGTACAAGTAACAACAAACAAGTGACTAGCTGGGGTCATGCCCGTCAGCGTGGGTCCAACTGCCCCCAACCACGTGTGCACACACAGACCATGCATCCTAGGTCTGGCCTCTAACTGGTTTTCCCCTGGATCCGGACTCTGGCTACCGACGAGGGGCCCGACGGAAACCAGTATAAAAACCGTCCTCAGGGTAGCCTCTCCACTACTCCCTGGTGGGTCCACACGCATGTAGGAAGGCTACGACTAGTGGAGGGTCACTGAAGGAGTAGACTCTCAAGTCAACGGAAAACAACGTCCGAACCCGTCGAAGTACAGGGACCGTCCCACGTATCAGCACCGTCGCATGGTGACTGCGGTCGGAGAAGAAACGGGACTCGCAGTCCACGGGACACGCAGAAACGCAGAAAACATGGTTCCCAAGGCAGTTCACAGGCCGCCAAACCGAATCCCATTCCTAGGGACAAGCGGGAACCCTCCAGCCCCAGGCTGGGCAACTGGACTTGTAGTCCAAGGCCACACACATGGCCCACGCGAAAAGCACAGAAGCACGATTCCCAGGGCAGCGCACAAGCCGCCACGCCGATGACTGGACTCGCAGTCCAAGGCCAAACACACGGCCTACTTGGGAATCATCTTCCAGGAAAACTCACGACATGCGGGGGAGACCCCATCGCACACACACTGATACACGGTGACTCGATCAAGCGTAACATGGAAACCCGGAACACGTGGGGTCACCCGGACCCACCACACCTATGGGCACGCTAATCGAGGTAGCATGATCCTCCCGACACCCTCAAACCACGGACATAAAACCCTCGGGGTGTCTGGGACATTCACGAGACCGCAGGTCGACCACTAGGTCCCAACCGGGTCGACCAGGGACCTACACAACGCGAAACGATGGCGGCAAGCACGAAGAACCACTCCGGCGCAACGCAGTGCCTGGCGGTCTATCTTTGGGCCATCACAGCTGTAACGGTCCAAGGATAGGCTGTCACAGCACCCTGACGGTCCAACCCAGGAGCGTCAGACACTCGGTGCGAAACGGACTGTAACGCGCCAGTCCTGGTGCGCCACAGAACCTGACGGACCAAAACAGGTGGGTCAGGGCACGAGTGAAAACTGAACGTAACGCGCTCCTCTAGGGGCGTTACGAAACCTACCGGACCACGTTGGTGCGTTCGGTCACGGAATAACACAGGCCGTGACGCATGCCGCTCGGTGCGTCACGCTCTCTAACGCACCTACCCAAGGGCGTTAGGGAGAGGGGTGGATGCGTTAACTCTAACGCTCCGACCCAGGGGTGTCACACTGCCCTGACGCCCCACTCTGGGTGCGTCAGGTGTCTATGACCCCCAACGGTCATAAACCAACGGTCGGAATCACTGTAACGGTCTAACACCATGGCGTCACAACACTGTGGTGGTCTATCGTGGGACCGTCAGGCCCACAAACGCCACGCCCAAAAACCAACGGAGTGTAACGCACCTCCCCTGGCGCGTTACACCCTGTGGCGGTCACTGGAACGACCGTCACACCGTCCCGGCGATGGAACGGTGGGAAACGACCAAAAACGCCAACCACGCCCCCATACCTCCATGGGAGAGGGGGGAAACAAGGGGGGGGCCCAAATAGGCCCTAACATGCATCTACAGCCTCGGATCGGCCAAAAACGAGATGAAACGAGAGATCGGCCCACAAGCCCTAAAACATGGAATTTTTCGAAAAATCCCCGATTTCACCCACTCGGCTCACCGCGGCCTACAAAACTTGTGAGAAAGGAAATACACGAGCTGGGGGTCCATCTCCCTACCTCCACCGATGAAACGACGCGCCGTGGACGCCGATCCACGAAGAAATCTCCGACAAACCCTCGCCGGCTCGCGATCGGGCCACCAAGCTTCGCCTCGCCTCCACCGCCTCGATCCTCGCCTGTCCTCGCCCGCATCCTCACCCACGCCGCCTCCACCTCGCCCCCGCCTCGCTCCGTCGGCCGCCGAAGAAGAGAGGGGGAGCGTGAGAGAAGAGAGAGGGAGGGAAGAAAGAAATGAGAGGGGAGAGAGAGAAAGGGTTAATACATATAGAAAAATCTGAAAATTATAGAAATTTAAAAAATTATGTAAAATTACCTCCATGATCCTCGGGAGGAGCACAACGCGCCGGTACTGTCTCGGAGTCGGAGAATGCCACGGTTTACCCTGCACAGAGTTCCGAAGGCGCATCAGGGAAAAACACGTGTAAAACATAAAATACGCTCTGAGACCCACTAAAATGATCCGGAAAATATCCAGAAAAATCCGGAGCATTACAGGCCTCATCTCTCCACTTCTCTCTTCCCTCTCACCAACTCACAACTCCAACATCCATCTCCCACGGAGGTGACCTCTCACTCTCCCTTCCTCCACCTCCTCTCCCTCTTCCACTCTCCCATGCGACTTCTTTATCTCTCTAACCGTCTCCCTCTCTCTGCTTCTATCTCTACCCTCCAACTCTTCTCTTCCTTTCTCCCCACGTAACACCTCCGCCGGAGACCTCTTCCTCTTTCTCTTCTCACCACCCCCCCCCCCCACGGATCTCACTCTCACTCTCTTCTACTCACACCCACGGCGGCTTCCCACTAGCTCCCTGCGCAACCACCCCACCGTGACACTCCTCTCTTCTCCCCTCTCTCTCTAACAGTCGCGAGCCAACCCCCTCTCCCTCTCTTTGCCTCTCCTCTTCTCCTAACTCTCACACACACTCTCCGGCTGCACCAACCTTGGCCTCCCTCTCACCACAGACTCCCCCTCTTCTCATCTCTCTCCCGCCTTCTCTCTGATTCTTCACCGGACGGTCCCCTCTCTGATGGGAATCGACGCCGAGCATGTACATTTTAGTTTACATTTATGTCCTTTAGTTTATTTGTATATCCACGGGAAAGTATATGCGCAATTATACGGCTTTATAGGCCAATGCGTCATTCCCACGGATTGTTTGGGTTTCTTTGTAATTTGTCAGTAGGACCAGCAAGGGGCCCTCAGCCCTTTCCCATTGGTCCATGTCACTCATGTGGGGCTGGTCAACCATCCTAGGTGGCCATCTAGAAGGGTTGAATGTCAAATGCCACATGGGTAGACAAGTGGTTAAATTGGTCCAAGGTAGGTCACCTACCTTCACCTACCATACCCCTTGGTAGAGGGGGCGCCCCTCTCCCCTTATTATTGTATTAATTTTTGTGTGTGTTTCACACTTAATCCCAACCCTTCAATCCCCACCCCTAGATCCAAGGGTTCACATTGCATTTGATGTGAATCATATAAAAGATTATATTTTCATATGAATATAAATGAAAAATCAGAATTTTTGTTGTAATCCAAGAAGCTTGGTGCGCCCCCAGCTCCTCCCCTCTTGTTCATCTCCTCAAACCTCCAGTTATAGAGTGTATCCCTCTTCTATCATCCCCTCTCAACCTCTGATCTTCACCGGTGCCGCCGCCGCCGCCGTTCGTGCCGCCTTCGAGCCGCCGCGGAGCCGTCTTCAAGTTTCTGTCCTGCTGGACAGAGGTGTAGTTCGTGAATTCTTGCTGTCACCCACGAGCTCAGATGGATTTTAAATTTTGAGGGTGTGTTTTTGCCTTGAATCCCCACCTCCACCTAAATTTTCACGTCCAAAATCCTCCATTTAGTAATTTTCCTTTCGTTCATTTTGCATTCCCAGATCTGTTTTGTCTCTGTCTACAGTGGCAACAGCTCTGAGTTTCCCATCTCCGACCACCCTTTTGAATTATCCAAACCCTCCCAATTTTATTGGCAGTTCTGTCCATCATCCCCTACATCCACCATTTTTTCTGATTTTTGATCTGCCCTCTATCCATTTTTCAAAATTCGTGTTCTATCTCTGCTACAGTGCCTTTAGTCAGATTCCAGATCCGACCCACTGTTAGTGAAAAAATCCTATCAATTCTTAGCCACATCCAAACTTGTCCAAACTAGTTTTGCCGTCTTTCTAGCTCAATTTCCTACACCTTTGATGAAGATATCAAGAGCTGAATCGGACATCTACCCTGCGGTCAACGACAGTTCTCAGAGGACAGCCCAGCAGATCTGAGAGTTAAGCCACTGTACAACAGAAACCTTCAAAATTCGCCAATTGGAAGTGCAGGCTTGATTATTTTTCTGTAATCCCCTTGGGTTTAATCCCTTCGAAGCATCTTTCCAACGGCGCCAGTTTCGTCGCATTCCGACGTCGGGGCTGATCGCAGCGTCCGTTCTCGCCGGAGCGCACGCCAGAAAACAGAACCGGTAGATCCGTGGCCGGTTATTCCGACCGGTGCCGAACGGAGCCGCCCGGCCTCCGGCCGGCGAACCAGCGTGCCGCCAGCCCAGGGAACACTTCCACAAGTGTCCCCACCACAGTGGTGACACCGGGTCCCGCACGGTCCCTCCGGACAGCAAGTGGGCCCCACCGTCACGTGTTCGGGTGCTGCCGAATCAACGCGAGAAGCCGCCCGTCAACCCGAATTCGGTCCTCACGGACCCCATTGTGTAGCCCTTTACCTCCCTGCGTGGAGTGGGCAGCGATTTGTATTGCTGTAATCTTTATGTATTAACTGTCCCGGGAGTACGACTTCGGCCGGGTCCGTCGTCCCCACGCCGAGCGCGTGGAGGTATCGTATTCGCTCCTCACTTGGCATTTTGCTTAATTTCATATATGCTTGTTTATGCCGCTGCTAGAGAGCATGATAGGGTAATTAGCTTGCTTTCTATTTATATCACCGCTGCTGCGAGAGAGAGCGTTACCCGGGCACAAGAGAGAGTTGACCACCCTAGCTCACTGCCGATTTCTCAACCGCGCACGTCCGACGCTTCCCTCGTTAAGGGACGATCGCGAGCTTGTCGTGTCCGTGATCCCGTCCCACATCAATTTGGTATTAGAGCGAGTTTAAGTCTAGGGTGTCAAAAAAAGGGGTGTCATTTACGTCTAGCCATTAGTCATTGTCTAAGTCGTGTTTAGGGTCATCATTGTTTTAAAACAAAAAAAGTATCTTTTGGGTCGCATTTGCATACCATTAGTCGGTATATAAAAAGGTGTTGTCCGAACGTTAGGCTACGCCTATCGGGAAGGCCGCACACTTGCGCGAGTGATCTTCAGATCGATTAACTCCGTCCCGTACTGAATCTTGGTGTCTTGTCCTTAGTATGCATGCATCCCAACCTTTGCATTAGTCGGTCTAGTGTCTTGTCTCCGTGTGTATGCATGTCCATGTCCGCTATCCATGGCCATTCCCCAAGGCCATGCGTCCAAGTGGTCATCTCTGGTGGCCCAATCCAAGGCCTTCCTAGCCCGACCCTATATCGTTTCTAAAGCCACTCTACCTAATGGGTCCACAACGGAACTCCATTTCACCGATAGGGAGTCGGATAATTGGGCTGCTTTTGATATCGTGGAGTCTCTCTCCAAGACAGGCGAGATTGTCCGTGATGGTGATTTTGCTTGTGTTGAGTTCTATAGGAAGGTCGGCTCCGTTCTTTACACCGATGGTGCATGGTGCAGGATCGGGACACTTGCTCGTCCATGCATCATTTTAGGGTAAACGTGGTTAGGAGAAAGAAAGGCTAATCTTGACTGGGGCAAAAGGACTTGCACCTTATACCCACCTTACCTACCTGGCAAGATCATCCTTAAGGATAGGGCTCAATCGAGCACCCTCGTCTTTTCCGCCACCCATCCCCAGTGGCCCACTCCACCTTCGGATTCATGCTTGCCACCTCTCCTGGAGCCCACCCCTCTAGCCACCCATCATGGGAGCCACCCTCCCTTCGAGGAGCCACATTTAGAGGATGTCCATCCCGAGCCACCCGTGTTTCTTACGGATATGCTATACATAGCCGAGCCACTTCTTAGTTGGCTCAAGGATGGCTTGGTCCCACGTCCTTACCCTTCTATGGACCCCACCTTACCTATAGTGCCCGTCAACTCCTTCCACACTACCTTTCGGTCTAGTCACCATATTGATACATTGGATGACCTTATTATGGGATTAGACACGCACTGGAGTTGACGCACCTACTGGCCCGAGGCTTTGACCAACCCGCTAGTCTTAGCTTCACCCATCCGGCCTTCGGGTCCATTATCTCTGAGTGCACCATGGGGTGTGTCACCACGGAGATTCTTCTATTCCTCCCGATGCCGACCGAGTCCGACTTCGTTCCCTTTTGCCCAAGGGAGGAATCCTATTTTCTACACATGTCTGTCGTCCCACCAATCATAATGTATGACGGTGACTATGAATTCTAAACTTGGGACCATGTCATGTTGGAACCCACTTCATGGGGTCACACCTTCTTCGACCCTTTTGACGCCTTCACTAGTGAACCTCCCGAGTTTTCATACTCACTACCCTTCTTCCGCGGAGTTCACTATCCCACCTTTTCCACTCGGGCCAAGCAAACTCCACATAGCCATAGGTCCGAACCATCATTCGGGGGTAAGGAAGACTTTGGTTTCCCCGATCCCTCTAAACCACTCGCAGCTCTCGGACTTCCCACATCCAAGCCCAATATCCATGATTGGTACATCGTCGGGTGTCTCGGAGTTCTCCATGACGTCAACCACCGGTTACGTCAGATGCATGCATGGCATACGTTCGGGTGTCCTGGTCCGCCGTCACCCATGTGCGGGTCGGACTAGCAGTAGGTTTGTCTCGAGTCATGCATGAGTCCGTATTGTCTCTTCTTTGTGTGGTTTGTTTGCATGGTTTGTGTGTCATTTGTTTGTCTGCATGTGTCTTGTGCAAGCTCGTCGATGTCAGTCCCGTATGAGTGTGAAGCGAGTCGCCTCACTCGATGAGTATGGGATCGGTTCTACATCTATACCCGGATCAGTCACCTACGGGGACTCAGCGGTGATTCCTAGTGAGTCTTCGAGCTGATTCCTTCCCTTTTGAGAGTGCCCCACTCGGAGTGTTCACCTTTAGCCCGTAGCAGTTCGCGCATATCGAGTATATATGGAATGAGCAGGTGACGGTCACTTGGAGTGGAGTATACCCGCGTTACTTGGCACGATGACGGATCCACCGGAGTACTCGAGCATCCCTACCCCTACTCGACGGCGTCGAGTTCCTCCCACCCGGGGAGAGTTGATGAAAATCTACGCCGAGCATGTACATTTTATTTTGCATTTATATCCTTTAGTTTATTTGTATATCCACGGGAAAGTATATGCGCAATTGTACGGCTTTATAAGCCAATGCGTCATTCCCACAGATTCTTTGGGTTTCTTTATAATTTATCAGTAGGACCGGCAAGGGGGCCCTCAGCCCTTTCCCATTGGTCCATGTCACTCATGTGGGGCTGGTCAACCATCCTAGGTGGCCATCTAGAAGGGTTGAATGTCAAATGCCACATGGGTAGATAAGTGGTTAAATTGGTCCAAGGTAGGTCACCTACCTTCACCTACCATACCCCTTGGTCAAGGGGGCGCCCCTCTCCCCTTATTATTGTATTAATTTTTGTGTGTGTTTCACACTTAATCCCAGCCCTTCAATCCCCACCCCTAGATCCAAGAGTTCACATTGCATTTGATGTGAATCATATAAAAGATTGTATTTTCATATGAATATAAATGAAAAATCAGAATTTTTGTTATAATCCAAGAAGCTTGGTGCACCCCCAGCTCCTCCCCTCTGGTTCATCTCCTCAAACCTCCAGTTCTATTGTGTATCCCTCTTCTATCATCCCCTCTCAACCTCTGATCTTCACAGGTGCCGCCGCCGCCGCCGTTCGTGCCGCCTTCGAGCCGCCGCGGAGCCGTCTTCAAGTTTCTATCCTGCTGGACAGAGGTGTAGTTAGTAAATTCTTGCTGTCAGCCACGAGCTCAGATGGATTTAAAATTTTGAGGGTATGTTCTTGCCTTGAATCCCCACCTCCACCTAAATTTTCACGTCCAAACTCCTCCATTTAAAAATTTTCCATTTTCGTTCATTTTGCATTCCCAGATCTGTTTTGTCTCTATCTACAGTGACAACATCTCTGAGTTTCCCATCTCCGACCACCCTTTTGAATTATCCAAACCCTCCCAAATTTACTGGGAGTTCTGTCCATCATCCCCTACATCCACCATTTTTCCTGATTTTTGATCTGCCCTCTATCCATTTTTCAAAATTCGTGTTCTATCTCTGCTACAGTGCCTTTAGTCAGATTCTAGATCCGACCCACTGTTAGTGAAAAAATCCTATCAATTCGTAGCCACATCCAAACTTGTCCAAATAGTTTTTCCGTCTTCCTAGCTCAATTTCTTACACCTTTGATGAAGACCTCAAGAGCTGAATCGGACATCTACCCTACGGTCAACGACAGTTCTCAGAGGATAGCCCTGCAGATCTAAGAGTTAAGCCACTGTACAATAGCAACCTTCAAAATTCGCCAATTGGAAGTGCAAGCTTGATTATTTTTCTGTAATCCCCCTGGGTTGAAGCCCTTTGAAGCATCTTTCCAACGGTGCCAGTTTCGTCGCATTCCGACGTCGGGGCTGATCGCAGCGTTCGTTCTCGCCGGAGCGCACGCCAGAAAATAGAACCGACAGATCCGTGGCCGGTTATTCCGACCGGTGCCGAACGGAGCCACCCGGCCTCCGGCCGGCGAACCAGCGTGCCGCCAGCCCAGGGAACACTTCCACAAGTGTCCCCACCACAGTGGTGACACCGGGTCCCGCACAGTCCCTCCGGACAGCAAGTGGGCCCCACCGTCACGTGTTTGGGTGCTGCCGAATCAACGCAAGAAGCCGCCCGTCAACCCGAATTCGGTCCTCCCGGACCCCATTGCGTAGCCCTTTACCTCCCTGCGTGGAGTGGGCAGCGATTTGTATTGCTGTAATCTTTATGTGTTAACTATCCCGGGAGTACGACTTCGGCCGGGTCCGTCGTCCCCACGCCGAGCGCGTGGAGGTATCGTATTCGCTCCTCACTTGGCATTTTGCTTAATTTCATATATGCTTGTTTATGCCGCTGCTAGAGAGCATGATAGGGTAATTAGCTCACTTTCTATTTATATCACCGCTGCTGCGAGAGAGAGCGTTACCGTCCCGTGACCCGATCCGGGCACAAGAGAGAGTTGACCACCCTAGCTCACTACCGGTTTCTCAACCGCGCACGTCCGACGCTTCCCTCGTTAAGGGACGATCGCGAGCTTGTCGTGTCCATGGTCCCGTCCCGCATCACTCTCTCTTCCTTTCCTTCACATTATCGCTCGCCTCCCCCTCCCTCTAACTTCGCCTCCAACAACAAGCCCATGTGCAGCCCACGCCCCTCCCACCATTATCCTTCTCCAACCAGCTCGCCACCTCTATAGGCCCATCGGCCGCCTTCCCCCTCCCCATCGCCCACTTCCCCATAGTCCCCACCATGATCAGGCCCCTTCCCAGTCTCGACGTGCAGAGCCTGCAACAGTTACGCATGGGCTTTCTCCTCCCGCCGTGGCCCTCGCATGCAACATCGTCAGATGCCACTGTAGCGTCGCCAGCGTGCACCACCCGCCGTCGTCGTCCTCTGAGGAATGGCTGCGAAGACCCGCCGCTGCAGCGTCACCTCCAGCGGTCGTCGTCCGCCAGCATGGCTACCCTGCACCGATGGAAGGAGTGGGGCAGGGGCATCGCACCCCCCCTCTACGCAGCATGCAGCACGCAGCACCAGGACACCAACGTCTTCACCAGCATGCACCAACTCGCTA
Source organism: Amorphophallus konjac (assembly GCA_022559845.1). Taxonomy (NCBI): domain Eukaryota; kingdom Viridiplantae; phylum Streptophyta; class Magnoliopsida; order Alismatales; family Araceae; genus Amorphophallus; species Amorphophallus konjac. Next base: position 267,947,260 of record CM040117.1, on the reverse strand, counting down.
TCGTCGTCCTCTGGGAAACGGCTGCCAAGGACACCCGCTGCAACACCATTGCCTCCGGGGCCGTCGCCCGCCACCGACGAGCAGGCAACCACAAGCCCGCTGTTTTAGCACTCCCCTCGGCACCGGCGACCTGCTGGCGCGGTCTATTTCAGCCCCCACGACTGCTCTCACTGCCAGCCCCTGTGTTAGCAGGTGTTGCTAAGGCGCCGTTTGGTGCGTCCATGGATATGCTCGATCCAAGCAGGAAGTGTAGCAATAAGAGCACAATAGAAAAGCTACAGTTATATCCAGCTTATCTGTAATGCCCCGGATTTTTTGGATATTTTTCGGATCATTTTAGTGAGTCTCGGAGTGTATTTTGTGTTTTACACGTGTTTTTCCCTGATGCCCCTTCGGAACTCTGTGCAGGGCGAACCGTGGCGTTCTCCGACTCTGGGACTGTACCGACGCATTGTGCTCCTCCCGAGGATCGCGGAGGTAATTTTTCGTAATTTTCTGAATTTCTGAATTTTTTGGATTTTTCTATATATATTAACCCTTTCTCTCTCTCCCCTCTCATTTCTCTCTTCCCACCCACTCTCTTCTCTCACGCTCTCTTTCTCCCCTCTATTCTCCGGCGGCCGACGGAGCGAGGTGGCGGCGAGGTGGAGGCGGCGTGGGCGAGGATGCGGGCGAGGACAGGCGAGGATGGAGGCGGTGGAGGCGAGGCGAAGCTTGGTGGCCTGATCGCGAGCCGACTAGGGTTTCGCGGCGATTTCTTCATGGATCGGCGTCCACGGCGCATTGTTTCTTCGGTGGAGGTAGGGAGATGGACCCCCAGCTTGTGCATTTCCTTTCCTACAAGTTTTGTAGACCGCGGTGAGCCGAGCGGGCGAAATCGGGGATTTTTGGGAAAATTCCATGTTTTAGGGCTTGTGGGCCGATCTCTCGTTTCATCTCGTTTTTGGCCGATCCGAGGCCGTAGATGCATGCTAGGGCCTATTTGGGCCCCCCTTGTTTCCCCCCTCTCCCGTGGAGGTAAGGGGGTGTGGGACGATTTTTGGGTCGTTTCCCGCCGTAGCGTTCTCGGGACGGTGTGGCTGTGACGACCCCGGGATCCGAGTACCGGAAAGGAACCGGCGCGTCTCGAATCTCGGCCCGCCAACCCACGAGCCCGAAGACTCGGAATGGTAAAAAGGGGTGGTGTGGGAGTACAAGAGAAGCTGAAACGACCGCAGAGATAGCACAATTGTAACGACCCGAGAATCCGATTATCGGGAAGGCCCGATAACCCGAGACTCGTACCGCCACCCACGAGCCCGAAGACTCGGAAGGGTTAGAAGGATGGTGTGGAAACTATACAAGTATCACAAGTAATTGCAGAAGATAAACAGTTATAATAAGCAAGAAAATAAATTAACAACAGTAGTCCACAACTAGTACAGAGGCAAGAAAGAAAAGTACAGCTACACGGGACATACCCCGGCTCTGACCTCTGGCACTACCTCTGGGCACCCGCACCACGCTGCACTCCCGACGCGCTCCCCGAAGGTGGCGCCTCACCTGAAACACGGTGAAAAACACTCAGGGAATGAGTCTCGGAACAAGACTCAGTAGGGATCACTCGAACCCTACCTCGAAGACGGGAAACCACTACGCTAGCGGTAAAAGAGTACCTCGGAAAGGGAAGCCCTGTCCTCTACCGAACGAAGCCCTGCGGCACGTGAACCGGCATACGTGTCACGGTGAGAAGACCGAACTCAACGGTCAACCCAGTAAAACCCGAAGGTCGAAAACGCCCGACCGACAGTCTGACACTCCGTACTCGACAGGAGTACCACCCACTAGAAGCACAGCCGGTAGCGTCCCCTGACGTCTTACACCGCGCCGCAGGTGAACCGCCTGACATGGTAGCTCCTACCAAAGGCGCAAACACCGCACAAGTAACCACAAACAAGTGACTAGCTGGGGTCACGCCCGTCGACGTGGGTCCAACCGCCCCCAACCACGTGTGCACACACAGAGCACGCGTCCTAGGTCTGGCCCTCTGACCGGTTTTCCCCCGTAGTCGGACTCTGGCTACCGACGAGGGGCCTACGGTAACCGGTCCACAAACCGTCTCAAAGGTGAGTGCATGTACACCACTCCCAGGTGAGACCAGCACCTCGTACTGGTGGGCTACGACTAGTGGAGGGTCACTGAAGGAGTAGACTCTCAATCCAACGGAAAACAACGTCCGCATCCGACGACGTGCGGGAACCACCCCACGTACCAGCCTCGTCGCACGGTGGCCACAGTCGGAGTAAAAATGGGGTTGCCACCCTCATGGGGCAACCAGGCATGTGACGGTCCACTCTTGGGCCGTCACAAGGATGTAACGGTCTAGGCAAGACCGTTACATGCACCCAACGGCCCGACACAGGCCGTTACATAGTCCCACGAAAAATAGAATGTAACGGCCCGGCCCGGCGCGTTACACGAATGTAACGCGCTTGGCCCAGCGCGTTACACAGACCACGCGGTCAAGTGGAAAAAAGGGGGTGTAACGCGTTTGCCCCAACGCGTTACACAAATGTAACGCGCTTGGACCAGCGCGTTACACAACCCTTACGCCCAGAGTGAAAACGGGATGTAACGGCATAGGCCCAGCGCGTTACACGAATGTAACGCGCTTGACCCCATGCGTTACATACCCTGACCCCCAACGGTCAAAAACCAACGGTCAAAAACCACCTGACAGCCCTGCCCAGGCGCGTCACACTCAAACGGCGGTCAATCGGGGGACCGTCACAGTCCCTGACCCCCAAAGGCTAACCAAAGGGCATGTAACGGTCTCTCCCAGGCGTGTTACATCATGTAACGGTCCCTGGAAGGACCGTCACACGCACCCGACGGTGAAAACGGCGGAAACGCCCAAAAACTCCAACCACGCCCCCATGCCTCCACCGGAGAGGGGGAAATCAAGGGGAATGACCCCTAAGGACCCCTAGCATGCTTCTAAGCCATCAAAACATGAAATAGCGGGCTAAAACCATAGATCGGGCGAGCTCACCCCAAATCATGGAAAACCCCAAACCCGCTCAAACAAGCCTCTCTCGGCCTCCCCGCGGCCTACAAATCACGGAAACGAACGGCAAGAGGCTAAGGAACGTCACCCTACCTCAATGGAGCGAATGCTCCGCCGGATCGTCCACAAATCACGAAGAACGCCCTTGGAAACCCCGCCTCCTCGCGCTTGCCACGCTTGCCGCACGCCCACGAGCTCGCCTCACCGCCGCCCACGCGTCCGCGCCGTCGCCCTACCGCCGTCAGCAGCCGGAGAAGGGCTCACCGCGTCCGAATGAGAGAGAGAGGGGGAGAGGGGCGGTGGTCACGGTGGGGAGAAGAGATGAGGAAGAAGGAGAAGAAGAAGAAGGTGGGAAGAAAGAGAAAATAGGGGGGTTTTATAGAAAATCCGGAAAATTCCGAAAAATAGAAAATTACACCCCCGTGATCCTCGGAACTCACCGATCGCAACGGTACCACTCGTGCCCAGGTGAACGGCCCGGTTCACCAGCAGCGAGCTTCCGAAGAAAAAGCCGAAACACACATCGGAAATCGGAAAACACGCGCGGAAAAGCCGCGAAACGCCTCCGGGCCTCCGTAACGACCCTGGATCGCGCCGATCCGAGCACGAAAAATGTTCGAAGCGAAATTTCGAACTCAGCGGAGCCGAACACTCTGAAAATTAGATCCGGGACCCGCGAAGAAGGATCCGAAAGGTCCGGGATATTACAACAATGCTCTAAAATAAAATGCACAGCATAATATAGATAAAATAAACTGCTACAAGGTCCACAGAGTCTCATGTCCAAATAAAAGTACAGTCAACAGAAAGGAAAGTACAACTACACGGGACATCCCCCGGTGTACAACTATACTGTGCATCCCCCGGCTCTGGCAGACTGGCGGCTAACCCTGGCCAGAAGAACCACGCTGGAACTCGGCCGCACCTCTCGAAGATCCCGCCTCACCTGAAAAGCAGGGGTGAGCCTCATTTCATTGGCCCAGTAGGGATCCCGCGAATCCCCACCTCTCGCGGAAAACAAGGCAGGAAGCAAGAAAGTAGAAAAGTAACCCTACCAAACAGGAGTATGATAGAACCAACAAGCTAAAGTAACTAAACGGAAAAACCATCTACTCTAACAGCACGCACTACTAAACCTCGGTCCAACGAAACCCGAGTCCACACCTGCCAGCGAACAGGAGCACTACCCACTAGAAGAATGACCGGAAGCGTCCCCTGACGTCTTACACCGTGTCACAAGTGTCTAGCTACAACGCCCCAGGCGTGAGACTCAGACACGCAACAAGTACCACAACAAGGACTAGCTGGGGTCACGCTCGTCAGCGCGTGTCCTAAGCCCCCTACTATGTGTGTACACACAGACCATCTGTTGTAGGTTGGGTCCTCTAGCTAGTTTTCCCCCCCACCGGACTCTGGTGGCAAAGGCAAGGGGCCCTACGGTGACCAGCCTAAAAACCGCCTCTCACTCGGTCTCGCTCTCCACCACTCCCAGGTGGGTCCGCACCCCTGTGCGTAAGAAGCTACGACTAGTGGACATGTCACTGACAGTAAGGACTAACTCACGGAAGCCACCGCCAAAGAAACGGGCCGCACACACACGGTGCAGCACAGAGCCTGACGGTCCACCCTTGGGCCGTCACAGGCTGTGACGCACCTACACTGGGGCGTCACAAGGCTCTCACGGTCCACCCCTGGAGCGTCACAAGCCAAAGCGGAAACCGGCCCTGACGCACCCACCTAGGTGCGTCACAGGCTGTGACGCACCTACACTGGAGCGTCACATGACCCTGACGGTCCGGCCCTGGAGCGTCACAAGCCAAGGCGAAAACAGGCTCTGACACACCCACCTAGGGGCGTCACAGCACCTGACGGACCAACCCTGGTGCGTCAGGGAGGTGGGTTCGCCTGCTCTGACGCACCCACCCAGGGGCGTTACAAGGCTATGACGCGCCAAGCCAGGTGCGTCACAGGCCTTGACCCCCCAACGGTCGGCAGCCAACGGTCGAACGCAGCCTGACGGTCCAACCTAGGTGCGTCACAGCACTGTGGCGGTCTATTGTGGGACCGTCACTGCCCACAGACCCCACTGGCTGCACACAGGGCTGTAACGCACCCATCCAGGCGCGTTACACTGTGTGACGGCCACTGGAAGGACCGTCACACCCGCCCGAGGGCGAAACGGCGGGAAACGCCCAAAAAATCTAACCACGCCCCCATGCCTCCATATGAGAGGGGGAAATCAAAGGGGAAGACCCAAGGGGACCCCTGGCATGATTCTAGGCCATCAAAACGCCGAATCGCGGCTCAAATCCATAGATCGGGCGAACTCTCCCCAAAGATTGATTTTGCCCTAAACCGCTCAAATACACCCCTCTCGGCTCCCATTCGGCTTACAAATCGCGGGGGATGACGGGATGAGCATAGGGATTCGTCCCCCTACCTCAATGGAGCGAATGCTTCACCGAAGTCAAGGAAGAAGATTTTAGAATGCCACGCGCCCCGCCTCCCGCCGCGAGAAGGGCACCGCAGGGACCGCCTCGTCGCCGCCGTCGCCGCCACGCCGTTGCCGGAGTGGAGGAGGCCGCGTCTCGGTCGCCCGGGGAAGAAGAATGGCGCGGTGGGGAGGGCGCTCTCCAACGGTTGGAAGAAGGAGGAAAAAGAAGAAGAAAAAGGTGAAAATGAAAAGAAAAAGGTTTGGTATTTATAGAAAATCTGGAAAATCAGAAAAATCTTGAAAAATAGAAAAATACACCTCCTCGATCCTCTCGACGCGCTGATCGCAGCGGTACCACTCGCGGGTAGATGAACGACCCGGTTCACCCGCTACAGGGTTCCATAGGTGTTTCCGAGACACACACGCGGGAATCAGAAAACACGCGGAAAGGTCGCGGAACACGTTCCGAGCCTCCGAACTGACCCGAATCGCACGGATTCAAACACGAAAGATGTCCAGAACATAATTCCGGACACAACGGAGCCAAATTCACCGAAAACACAGATCCGGGACCCAAGAAGAAGGATCCGAAAAGGGTCCGGGACATCACAGTGGCGGTCCTTCCACTGACCGTCACAGTCTGTAACGCCCCAGGGTGGGCGCGTTACGTGCTGTGACGCGCCAAGGAGGGTGCGTCACAGGGTCCTATTTTGTCGACAGGGCGTCGATCGCTCTGACGGTCCCACGATAAATCGCCAGAGGGTGTGACGCGCCTGGGTTCGACCGCTATGTCCGTTCTCGTGTTTTTAGACCGTTGGGGTCACGAGTCTCTGACGCGCCTAGGTAGGACCGTCAAAGCACTGTGACGCCCCTGAATGGGATCGTTACAGCTGACGCAGCCCATTCTTCTGACGCGCCTAGGTAGGATCGTCAGAGGCTGTGACTCCCCGAGGGGCGTGCGTCATAACCAGTTTCGTTTTGTCTTCTAACGCACCAGGCCTGGTCCGTTAGAGACTATGACGCCCTAGGATAGGTGCGTCACAGCCGGTGTTGCCCCTCTCACGTAACGCTTCTATGTTGGACCGTTAGAGTGCTGTGACGGTCTAGCCTTGGACCGTTACAGTTGTGACGGCCCAAAGGTAGACCACCAGGCACTACGTTGCGCCGAAGTGGTTCTTCGTACTTGCCGCGATCGTTTCGTGTTGTGTAGGTCCCTGGTAGACCCGGTTGGTACCCAGTGGTCGACTTGCGGTCTCGTGAGTATCCCAGACACCCCGAGGGTTTTGTGTCCGTGTTTTGAGGGTGTCGGGAGGACTGTGCTGCCTTGATTGGCGTGCCCGTAGGTGTGGTGGGTCCGGGTGACCCCACGTGTTCCGGGCTTCCGTGTTACGCTTGATCGAGTCACCGTGTATCGGTGTGTATGCGGTGGGGTCTCCCCCGCATGTCGTGAGTTTTCCTGAAAGATGATTCCCGAGTGGGCCGTGTGTTTGGCCTTGGACTGCGAGTCCAGTTATCGACGTGGCGGCTTGTGCGCTACCCTGGGAATCGTGCTTCTGTGCTTTTCACCTGGGCCATGTGTGTGGCCTTGGACTGCGAGTCCAGTTGCCCAGCCTGGGGCTGGAGGGTTCCCGCTTGTCCCTCGGAATGGGATTCGGTTTGGCAACCTGTGAGCTGCCTTGGGAACCGTGTTTCTATGTTTCTGCATGACCAGGTGTGTGGCCCGTGGACTGTGAGTCCCGTTTCTTCTCCGACCGTGGTCACCGTGCGACGGTGCTGGTACCCGGGACGGTCCTCGTACTTCATCGGGTTCGGACGTTATTTTCCGTTGACTTGAGAGTATACTCCTTTAGTGACCCTTCACTATTCGTAGCCTGCCTGCACGCGAGTGGACCCACCATGGAGTGGTGGAGAGGCTACCCTGAGGACAGTTTTTAGACTGGTTTCCGTCGGGCCCCTCGCCAGTAGCCAGAGTCCGGCTCCAGGGGAAAACCAGTTAGAGGCCAGACCTAGGACGCATGGTCTGTGTGTGCACAAGTGGTTGGGGGCGGTTGGACCCACTCTGACGGGCGTGACCCTAACTAGTCACTTATTTGTGGTTACTTGTACGGTGTTCGTGCCTCTGGTAGGCGCTACCACGTTAGGCAGTTCACCTGCGGTGCGGTGTAAGACGTCAGGGGACGCTACCGATTGTACTTCTAGTGGGAGGTACTCCTGTCGAGTCGGGAGTGACAGACTGTCAGTCTTTATGACTTTGACTTTCATGTTTTGGTCGTGTTGACCGTTGAGTTTCGGTTGCCGTGGCACGTGCGTCGATTTTTGTGCCGTGAGACTAGTGCTAATAGCTTTACCGAGGTTGCGTCTTGTTGTGCAGTACCCGCGATCGGACGGTCGGGGTTGCACCTTGGACAACGTGTCCAGGTTGGCCGTGTCCTGGGAGACATGCCTCTATGGCGGGGTTGCCGTAGGTTTTACTTCGGTAAGTGGTACTAGTGTGGTTCGGTAGCTCCCGACCGCGAGATCGGGGTGTGCTTCTGGTACAGTAGGAGTAGCTGTAGTGCCGAGTTTTAACTGGCCACCGGTTCGTTGTCCCTACTTTCGTTGTAGCTTTCCTTTCCGCTACCGCCGTTGTTTCCGGTTGGGGTTCCGCGGGATCCCTGCTGAGTCTCTGTTTTGGAGACTCATTCAATACTTTTCAGGTGTGGCGGTTCTTCCTCGAGGTTCGAGGGTGCGGTTCAGAGGTTCTTAGTTGCCAGCTTGCCGGGCTGAGTGTTCACTCGGCATGTGGTATATTTTACTGCTTTAGACTGTACTTTCTGTTGGACTGGACTCTGTTGTTGTAGTTGTTTATTTATTTCTCTTAATTGTTGAATCATCATGCTTTATTTCCTATTTCTTTGTGCCTCCACACTCCTTTTAGCCCTTCCGAGCCCTCCCGGCTCGTGGGCGGCGATTCGAGTCTCGGGTTATTGGGCCTTCCCGGTAATCAGATTCTCGGGTCGTTACGGATGGTATCAGAGTGGTGGTTGTGGACGTACATAGGAATTCGAGATATTGCAGTTGGAGAGGGGGATTTCTGTAGCCCATCTAGAAAGCGGTCAAACTAGGTCCATCAGGACCAAACGAGGCCCAACTCATCTAAGTGACAGCCCCGCAGGGCCCACTTAAGCTAGAAAGCCCCAATAAGTTCACTCGGGATCACACCATTCCTCGACGGCCCTTAGGCTCGGAAGGCCCGAGCGTCGGCCAGGTCAGAGAAAGACCCATGGCCGATCTATCCCCTCGCCGGGATAAGGGCAGGCGCTCAGCGCCCACTCCGACCTATCCTCATCCGAGCTATGCCTATCGCCCGGACAGGGTTGGCGCCTGTTATGCTCGGGACGACCGACGATAGCTTATCCATGCTGCCGTTGAGAACCCTTTATGAGCAGGAGTTTATGAGGATAAGGGGCCCATGATCCCTCAAGGCTATAAAGATCCCACGATGAGGACGTAAAAGTCCCACGTTGAGGAGGTAACACTTGCCTGAAACCCCTCAGCTTACGGGACTCGTGAGGCCAGTGAACTATATAAACCTGGGACTACCTCCAACGAAAGGTAAGGGCAAGCACACGCCTATATCCCCCTAAGTAGGAACCACTTCACCACCTTCGTGTAGAGGGATCTCGTGCATCTCCTCCCTCCTCCCTTCATCGCTTCCACCATTGCTCTGCTGACTTAAGCATCAGAGGGTTTACCCTAGGGAATCATCCCTGGGCCCCCTGATCTGTTTCCCTTCTTTGCAGTTCACTATCCGGTGATCATCTACCCCGTTCAGGACAAGCACGAGATCACGCCTCTTCATCTGGCGCCGTCTGTGGGAAACGATCAAAAAACCAGTATGGTGCAAAGAAGTTCAGGGAGGAGTTCCGCCGGCGAGAGGGGAAAGGCCATGACAGCGATGGGGGAATGCCCCTCTCAGGCCACACAAAATCCCTCCTCCAATGCCAGTACCCCCGCCAACGGACCACCCCTCCCCCTACGGCGGTAGGGCTACCACTCAATGGTGGCGCTGACACCTTCCATGCCCTCAACGTGAAACTGGATATCCTCGTAGAACTCATGAGGACCCAGGCGGCCAGGGATGGAAGGTCACGCGCCCCTCCAGAGAGCCCTCCCCGCGAGAACATGTCACAACACACCGTCGGAGGCCGCTTTACCCTCCGAGGCTGGCAGATTATCCGTAACAGGTCAGGAGGACCCTCACAAGCCCCTCCTCCGGAGCAAGAGGCTTCTGTGGATGCACTTTTCATTCGTATACTATGCTCGTCTATTCGAGAATGGTTGATTCATCTATTAAGTGCGTGTGTGTGCCAGTTACCAAAGTGACAATTTGTTCAGGCTCCGAAGAGCCCATGGTGCGCTCGATCTGACTTCGTCAGACGATTGCGTGATTCGTGTCGGGACCAAAACCCGCCGCGCCATAAAGGTCGTGGCGTCATTTACATCCCCCATACGAGGAAACACCCTTGATTAATCGCCGGGATTCAGGGCCTCATGGCCAGGAAATTAATTGCATGAAAAGTCTATTATGAGGTATTGAAATCCTCACGCGAGGGCGAGAAGAAAACCATCCGCGGTCATGTCGGTCGTGTACTGGCCATTTAATGTTCGGACGAATGTCCAGCTTGAGAAAAGCGCGATCATCATGGGAAAACCGGAGCATATGTATGCCGGGATACGGCAAATTTATTGTTCAGAAGAACGAAAAACGTTCGGCTAAATCTCGGTGAGAGCGGTCAGAAACCAATAAGTTTTTTGGCCCGGTGCAAGATCAAGTTGCGACCATACTGCGGTGGGCCCCCCGCGGTCGAAGTCTGGCTCACATGAATCGGCTGAAAAGCCCTATGTTTAGGGAATATCCCTTGAATCGGCTGAAAAGCCCTATGTCTGGGGAAGCGGACTTTCGAAACGTGTCGGTCATTTGGGAGACCGTTTAATATTCGGACGGGTGTCCGGCTTGAGAGTATCATAATCATCGCAGGAGGACCTGGAACATATGTATGCTGTGATATGACAAATACATTATTCCGAGACACTGAAAATATTCGATTAAATCTCGATTAGTGTGGCAGGAAACTAGCGAATTTATTGGCCCGGTGCGAGATCGAGTCGGGACCATACCGGGGGCACCTCCCGCGGTCCAAACGGGGCTTGCGTGGGCATCATTAATGTTCCTGGTGCCGGAGGGCAACGGGAAAGAGTCCCGGGACTAGATTCCAAAAGCAAAACATGTTCGAAGGAAGCGAGCTATAGGCCGAGGGTGTGGGTCAGACAATGACCATAATCGGGACGGACCCGAGGTCCAAGCACAGCCCACAAAGGCCTTATTGATATTCCCGTATATAGGGTCCAGGGATGACAAGAGCCATCTCGTTCTATTCAGATTTCTGTCGGTCACTTGCGGACCACTTGATATTCGGACAAGGGTCCATATTGAAGGTGCGACGTGGATAGGAACGACCCCGTACACATGTATGCCGAGTTTGCTGCAATTTCAATGAAAGGGCGGGAACGAATCCCGATAGAGTGAATCCGATTTGACGAGCTATCGGCCCGGAGCAATACTAGGTCACGACCACGTCGGGGTAAGAGCCGTCGGCCATGTTGGTTGCCCACGGGTCTTTTCATATTCAGACACAGGTCCATAATAGAAATGCGGCGAAAACCGGGGTGAACCCGTTCAAATGTTTGCCGAACGTGCGGCAATTTTGGTAATGGCTCGAAAGGGATCCGGCCTGAGGAACAAGTCCGGTTTAATCGGAATGTCAGCCCGAGGCGAGGTCAGGCGATGGCCATTTCGGGATAATTTCCAAGACTCAGGCCTAACCTAGAAGGGCGACATTGTTGTTCCTTCTGCGTCGAGTCACGGAGAGAGGGGGCTGCAATGTGGAATTATTAATACCTTATATTGTTTTATCATTATTGTTGTTGTTACTCCGTTGCTTATTCCTCTTTCCGTATCTGTTCCGGGTGATTTCCCTCATCTTGCTTACTGTCATTATTACTCTTTTTATTATTATTATTGTCACTTATTTCATCCATTTTTTTATACTGATATGTTCAGGTTTATTTATTCATCATGATTTTTATTGGCTTGTTAGTTCTGCCATTATATGCCCATATATTCATATATATATATATATATATATATATATATATATATTCATGTATATTTTTTTGGAAGAGCTGACCCTTGGCGGGTTGAAGGGGGGGGCTAAAGAGTGTGTGTACCGCTGAAGAAAGGTGGGCAGAAAAGTGTGCCGGCGAAGGGATGGAGATGTGTGCCGTTGAAGGACTTAAGGAGGGTGCCGCTGAAGGGCTGAAGTCTGCACATTGGCCGGTTGCTGCGACATAAAGTCTGTACATTCATCGGCCCAACGTCTATACGTTGGCTGCATTCATCAGCTTAAAGTCTATACATTATCTGCTCAGAGTCTATACATTGGCTGTATTCATCAGCTCAAAGTCTGTACATTGCAGTTTAAAATCTGTACATTGGCCAGCCCAAAGTTTGTACGTTGGCCAGCTCAAAGTCTATACATTGGCCAGCTCAAAGTCTATACATTACAGCTCAAAGTCTATACATTGAAGCTCAAAGTCCATACATTGGCCAGCCCAAAGTCTGTACGTTGGCCAGCTCAAAGTCTATATATTGGCTAGCTCAAAGTCTATACATTGCAGCTCAAAGTCTGTACATTGGAGCTCAAAGTCCATACATTGGCCAGCTCAAAGTCTGTACGTTGTCCCTTGGCTGCAGTTCAAAGTCTGTACATTGGCCAGCCCAAAGTCTATACGTTGGCCAACTCAAAGTCTATACATTGTTCATTGGCTGCAGCTCAAAGTCTATACATTGCAGCTCAAAGTCTATACATTGGCCAGCCCAAAGTCTATACATTAGCCAGCCTAAAATCCATACATTGGCCAGCCCAAAGTCTATACATTGGCCAGCCCAAAGTCTATACATTGGCCAGCCCAAAAGTCTGTACGTTGGCCAGCTCAAAGTCTGTACGTTGGCCAACTCAAAGTCTATACATTATTCATTGGCTGCAGCTCGAAGTCTATACATTGCATCTTAAAGTCTATACATTGTCCCTTAAAGTCTGTACATTGGGTTCCACTTCGGAGAGTGAGAAGAGTGTGCCGCTGAAGGGCCGAGAAGGTGTGTCGTTGAAGGGTTGATAGGGTGTGCCGCTGGAGGGTTGATAGGGTGTACCGGCGAGGGGAAGAATGAGACGGTGGAGGAGTGTGCCGGTGAGGAGCCAAGAAGGTGTGCCGTTGAAGGGCTGATAGGGTGTGCCGCTGGAGGGCTGATAGGGTGTGCCGCTGGAGGGCTGATAGGGTGTACCGACGAAGGCTGGAACGGACGTGCCGATGAAGGTCCACTCCTCTGTTACTTGTTTTTAAGGCTTTTCTTTTCTTCTTTTCTTTGAGTTTTGCGTAGTTTTATACAAATCTTTCCTCATTCTTCTTGCAATCTGTTGTTGTTCTATTCGTTTGATGGTTTTGTCGTTTTTTGATATGTATTTCTTATCCCATTCGTTTGTTGCATCCTTTTGCCCCTTTTTTATGTGTTGTTATTTTCTAACAAAAAATTGGCAGCATCTCCCCTTGACCCGAGCGTAAGGGAGATAAGGGAATGCGCCCACATGGAGTGGCGGAACCCGACAACTGGAGGTGGGCGCGCCCGAGGGCGGCAACACCTTGATAAAACCTCGGAAAACACGGGGAAAACAACGAGCCGAAGACCTCTAAGACTGGACAGGGTGGGCTGGGGGTTAGTCAAGGCGTACCGGCCAAGGACAAGCACAGGGTGCTTGAGGGGTGTACCGGGCTAGGTAGAGGCCAGGTGTGCCGCTGGGGCACCAAGGGGAGGTGCGCCGTTGGGGGGGGCTACTATGTGTGTGTCGGCCAAGGTGCCGGAAGGGTGTGCCGCTGGGGGAAGGTGCAGATGCACCGGACAGGACTCCAAAAGAGGGTTGGTCTGCTAGGGGGGAGGGGTGTAAGACCGATCAAACCCACAAGGACTTCCGGCAAAAGGGAAAAAGGTTCAAAGGGGCAGGCACAAGTGAAGGTACTGGTACTGGGCTTCACAGGAAAAGGTTCATGACCTCAAACCATTCACGATGGTGCCACATCCGGAGGAAACCGTCGGCGTGAGGGATGAACACAAACATCGGAAAGCGAAGGGAAAAAACGATCAAACGCACTGTGGCCCAAAACAATGAGACAAAGAGAAAACCCACTGAGGGAGGGGGAGATCTTCATTCATGGGAAATAAAGGGCAGTAGCCACCCGTATACATCACAAGACATGCCCGAGCTAAGGCTATAGGCAAGAAAGAAAACTTAAGAACAAAGGAATAGAGAGGGGGAAAACAGAGAAACAAAAGAGGAGGAGGTGTTGGGGATCGAAGCAGGGACGACAGTCCACTGCTCTTTCCCCCACCTTCCCCTACTACATCAAGCCCTCTCTCTCTCTTACTCTCTTCTCGTTGCCTGGTGGCTGTCGGAAGACTCCACGCCGGAGCCCTCTCCATTTTCTTCTCTCTTCTTCCTTCTTCTCGTAGGTGTCTCTGTGCCTGTTCTTCTCTGCCTGGGGGGTATCTTCTCCGTCTGTCCTCCTCTCCTTCTCTGCCAGAATGGGAGTGGGTTTATACTCCCAACAGCGGGAGCCCTCGAGCACGGCAGTCGGAGGCGGGAAGCAGCTGGTCGTGATGGGGTTTGACTTCCCCCGTCCTGGATGTCGAGGGAGTAGCCTGCGTGGCCCAACCGCCGGTTGACACCTCGGACATCTCACTGCGCGCCAAGGATGCGTAGGGCATGGGCGCCACGTCGCTCGGGCGTTGAAACGCCTTCACGCTGTGCCGCTGGCGGGCTCAATAAGTGAGCTGCAGGAGGGCCAAAAAGGCGTGCCGTTGAAGCCCCAAAGGGGCGTGCCGCTGAAGCCCCAAATGGGCGTACCGCTGAAGGCCAGAAATAGTGTGCCGTTGAAGGCCTGAAATAGTGTGCCGTTGAAGGCCTGAAATAGTGTGCCGTTGAAGGCCTGAAATAGTGTGCCGTTGATGGCTTACAGGGTGTGCCGTTGAAAGGGCACAAGGGCATGCCGCTGAAGGCCCAGGGGTGTACCGCTGAAGGGCCAAAAGGCTGTGCCGCTGAAGGCCCAGGGGTGTACCGCTGGAGGGCCAAGGGCTGTGCCGCTGAAGACCCAAGGGGTGTACCGCTGAAGGGCCAAGGGCTGTGCCGCTGAAGGCCCAAGGGGTGTACCGCTGAAGGGCCAAAAGGCTGTGCCGCTGAAGGGCTAAAATGGGCAGTTCTGAGCCCATTGTGAGCACGAGTTGTGGCCCATTCAATTTTCTTCGAGGCCCATGGATTGTGAGGACTTTTGGTGGTTGATTTCTCTTCACTGTCGTGACTCCGGAGATGGCTTCACGGTAGTGTGCATATTTGGGGAGTTTGGGTGACTAGTCTCTCTGGGGTTTCTTCACTCGGTGCCGTTGCTGACGCTGGGCCGAGCAGGAAATCTGTGCTTGCAAGTTTTGGTGTCCACAGCTTCCTCCACGCCAACAAGGGGAAAACCTAGGGCACGTCGCCTGAACCCGGAGACCGAAGTCCCCGGGGAGCACCCAGACAGCCCCCCCCAACCCCACGGCACAGCGACAGCCGGAGCTATCCCTCCGACTGCGAGAATTCGAGAGGCGTTTCACAGAACAGGAGCGCGCCCTACGCGCCCTGCAGAAGGTCTTTTCTACGGAGGACGAGGATGAATCCCCGTTCTCCGACTGTATCTTGAAGGCAGAGGTGTCTCCCATAAACTCCATCCCGACCTTCAAGCTTTATGACGGCCAGGGTGACCCGATCGATCATTTCGACAGTTTCGATGCCCTGATGACCCTTCACGGAGCGTCCGACGCCATCAAATGTCGAGCCTTTGTGACTACCCTAGTCCAAGGCGCCCAAGCCTGGTTCCGGGCCCTCGCCCCCGGATCCATCCGAGACTTCAAGCAGTTTGGGCGAGTCTTCAAAGAGAGTTTCGCCGGGAGCGGTCCCCCAAGGTCGGTGGCGGGGCTTTTGGCCCTCAAACAAGCGCAAGGGGAGAAGCTTCGGGCTTACATTACTCGATTTAAATCGGAAGCCCTGAGGATCCCCCGCCTGGACGTCGCCTCGGCCATAACCGCACTGACCGGGGGCACCCGCGACGAGAACCTCCGCCGCGAGCTTGTCCTCCACCCTCCCTCGACCCTGGCCGAGCTAGTGACTCTGGCTCTGCGCCATGCCGAGTGCGAAGAGGTGCTCAGCGCATGCCGATATACAACCGGCTCGGGTCGGGAGGGCGACAAGAAGCGGGCACCCGAGCCAAGTTCGGGTCCAGGAAAGAGGCGGAATCGAGACGGGGAATGCAAGGAACCGTCACGAAAGTACAAGAGGTATACTCCTCTGACCACTCCAGTTTACGAGATTTACGAGGACATTAAGGGCGCGGGCCTCCTCCGCCAACCCGAGTCAATGAGATCAAAAAATCGCAGCCGCAGCAAGCACTGCATGTTCCACAGTGATCACGGGCACCACACCAGTGATTGCCACCAGCTCCAGGATGAGATCGAGCACCTCGTCCGTCAGGGACACCTATCCCGTTTCGTAGCGCAGCGTAAGGAAGACCGAGGCACCCCAAAGGAAATCAACAACGCCCCCCGAGGGGAGGAGCTGCATCAGGAGGAGACAGCGGCCGAGGAAGGAAGCGTCATGCTGAGCGGGCAAGCCGAGCCACCAAGCCTCCCAGGGCCCCGCCAAGTGAGCCCCAGGTCATAGTCTTCTCCGACCAAGACCTGGAAGGGCTAAGTACCCCGCACGACGACGCCCTAGTCATATCGGCCACAATAAACCATTGTAACGTAGATAGGATTCTAGTTGACAATGGGAGTGCCCCTGATGTGTTATCTTATGATTGTTTTCTTAAGGTGGGAGAGGATCCGTCCAAACTCCGTCCGATTCGAACCCCTCTTTGCGGGTTCAATGGCCAGGCCACTTATCCCGAGGGAGCCATAAGCCTGCCGGTTACTCTTGGCACTCCACCCAAAACCGTTATGGTCATGGTGGACTTCATAGTGATCAAAGGTATGATAGCATACAACGCCATCTTCGGCCGAGGAATCCTCAGTCGAACGAAGGCGGTGCCCTCTACCTATCACCAAAAGATGAAGTTCCCCACCAAAAATGGGTTGGGGGAAGTCCGAGGTAACCAGGACACGGCCAGAAGGTGCTACAACATCTCGGTAGAGGCGACAAGGCCGGACGGGAAGAACAAGGGCCCCCGGGAAATCGAAGAAAAATCTGCAACCGCCGAACCTGGAGGCGAATTGCTAGCGGTTTTTCTAAACGAAGACCCAACCCTAGGGGTTAAGATTGGAGCCGACCTGCCGTCTGAGGTCCAACAACAATACAAAGAGTTTCTTTCTGCGTACATCCGATTCTTCACGTGGTTTGATGATCAGCTCCCCGGGATACCAGAAGAGACGGTGATGCATAAGCTCAACCTCGACCCAATCATCAAACCCGTACAACAATGGAGAAGGAAGTATGCACCAGAGAAGCAGGCGATCATCAAGGAACAAGTCACCAAGGGGCAAAAGATCGGCCTTTTTAGACCGGTCCTGTACCCGACGTGGCTAGCCAACGTCGTCCTGGTGCCGAAAGCTTCGGGAAAATAACGGATGTGCGTGGACTTCACCGACTTGAATAAGGCCACCCTAAAGACTGCTATCCGCTGCCAAGCATCGACCAACTGGTTGACTCAACATCGGGCAACGAGATACTTAGTTTCCTGGACGCCTATTCCGGTTATCATCAGATCAGAATGAATCTAGAAGACATCAAGAAGACCGCCTTTATCACCGACTTCGGCGTATACTGCTACACCCGGATCCCTTTCGGGTTGAAGAACGCTGGAGCCACGTACCAGAGGCTGGTCAACCATATGTTCGAGGGACAGCTCAGCCGGAATGTCGAGGCCTATATTGATGACATGCTCGTCAAGACCCCCAAGGCCGAGGACCACTTCATCGACCTAGCCGAAACCTTCGACACCCTCCTGAGGCACAATATGAAGCTCAATCCTACCAAGTGCGTCTTTGGAGTAAGATCCGGAAAATTCCTTGGTTTCTTAGTCACCCAGCGTGGGATCGAGGCCAACCCCGACAAGGTCTAGGCCATCCTGGACATGCGCCCACCTACCTGCATCAAAGACATCCAACGCCTGACCGGGCGCATTACCGCACTCAGCAGGTTCCTGTCCCGTGCGGCCGAATGATGCCTACCTTTCTTCAAGCTTTTAAGGGGGCCCAAATTGGCATATGCTATGTTCGAATGGGACGAGGAACGTCAAAAAGCGTTTGCTGAGCTTAAAGAATTCCTGGCTTCGCCCCCAGTGCTATCCAAGCCTGTCCCAGGCAAAGCCCTGTGTCTCTATCTCTCAGCAACCCCATCTACAGTTAGCTCGGTCCTGGTCAGAAATGACTCGGGAGTCGAAAGACCGGTCTACTACACCAACAAGGTGCTCAACGAGGCCGAGAGAAGGTACCCCGCAACCGAAAAACTCGTGCTAGCGTTGGTTACCGCGGCCAAGCGCCTCCGACCCTATTTCCAAGGGCATTCCATTACCGTGCTAACCGGCGAACCGTTGAAGAGGATCCTCACTCACCCTGAAGCCTCAGGACGCCTCGTCAAATGGGCCATCATGCTCGGGGCCTACGATATATCGTACCGACCTCGCTCGGCTATCAAAGGCCAGGCACTCGCTGACTTCATCGCCGAGAGCACCATCCCGGTCGAAGAAAGATCCCCGTCCGTACCTGGGCCAACCTGGGAGCTGTTCGTCGACGGATCCTCCAACTCAGCCGGAAGTGGCGCTGGAATCCTCTTGAAGTCCCCCGAAAGAGCCGAGCTACAATACGCCTTAAAGTTCAACTTCTAGGCGTCCAACAATGCCTCCGAATATGAGGCCCTTATTGATGCGGGACGAGACCACGGACACGACAAGCTCGTGACTGTCCCTTAACGAGGGAAGCGTCGGACGTGCGCGGTTGAAAAACCGGCAATGAGCTAGGGTGATCGGCTCTCTCGTGTGCCCAGATCGGGTCACGAGACGGTCTCGCACTCTCTCGCAGTAGCGGTAATGAATAGATAAATCAAGCTAGATATCCCTACACATGCTCTCTAGCAGCGGCATAAATAAATATATATGAAGTAAGCAAAATGCCAAGTAAGGGAGCGAATGCGATACCTCCACGCGCTCGGCGTGGGGAAGACGGACCCGGCCGAAACTCGTACTCCCGGGATAAATATTACACAATGATGACAGCAATGAAATATCGCCCACTCCACGCAGGGAGGTAAAGGGCTACACAACTGGGCCCGGGAGGACCGAATTTGGGTTGACGGGCGGCTTCTCGCGTCTCTTTGACAGCACCCGAACTTGTGGCTGTGGGGCCTACGCGCTATCCAGAGGGACCGTACGGGACCCGATGTCACCACTATGGTGGGGACACTTGTGGAAGTGTTCCCTGGGCTGGCGGCACGCTGGTTCGCCGGCCGGAGGCCAGGCGGCTCCGTTTGGCACCGGTCGGGATGACCGGCCACGGATCTGCCGATTCTGTTTTTCGACGCGTGCTCCGGCGAGAACGGACGCTGCGATCAGCCCCGACGTTGTAATGCGACGAAACTGGCGCCGTTGGAAAGTTGCTTCGAAGGGCTTCAACTCTCTATGATTATGGAAAAATAACAAAGCCTGCACTTCCAATTGGCGAATTTTGAAGGTTGATGTTGTACAGTGGCTTAACTCTCAGATCTGCAGGGTTGTCCTCTGAGAACTGTCGTTGACCGCAGGGTAGATGTCCGATTCAGCTCTTGCGGTCTTCATCAAAGGTGTAGGAACTTGAGCTAGGAAGACGGAAAAACTCGTTTGAACAAGTTTGGATGTGGCTACGAATTAATAGGATTTTTTCACTAACAGTGGGTCGGATCTGGAATCTGACTAAAGGCACTGTAGCAGAGATAGAACACGAATTTTAAAAAATGGATAGAGGGCAGATCAACAATCAGGAAAAATGGTGGATGTAGGGGATGCTGGACAGAACTCCCAGTAAAATTGGAAGGGTTTGAAAAATTCAAAAAGGTTGTCGGAGATGGGAAACTCAGAGCTGTTGTCACTGTAGACAGAGACAAAATAGATCTGGGAATGTAAAATGAACGAAAATGAAAAATTACTAAATGGAAGAGTTTGGACGTGAAAATTTAGGTGGAGGTGGGGATTCAAGGCTAGAACACACCTTCAAAATTTCAAATTCATCTGAGCTCGTGGCTGGCAGCAAGAATTCACGAACTACACCTTTATCCAGCAGGACAGAAACTTGAAGATGGCTCCGCGGCGGCTCGAAGGCGGCATGAACGGCGGCGGCGGCACAGATGATCACCGGAGATAGAGGGGAGGGGATAGAAGGTAGAATCACTCTATAACTGGAGGTTGGAGGAGAGGAAACCAGGGGGAGAGAGGAGGGGCTCAAGAACACTCTTGATTTTCCAACAATTTTCTCTTCATTAATGCTAACAAATGGAAAATACAACCTTTTATATGCCATGTGTCAAATCTAATCTACACCATTAGATCTAGGGGTGGGGGATGAAAGGCTGGGATTAAGTGTGATAAACACACAAAAAATATTAAAATATGCCTAGTGGAATGGGGCGCCCCCTTGACCATATGTAAGGGTTGAATGTGGTAGGTGGCCAACCATTGGAATATTGACCCATTTGTCACCCATGTGTCCATATGACTAGTCCAACCTTCTAGATGTCCACCTAGGATGGTTGACCAGCTCCACAAGCTGACATGGACCAATGGGAAAGGGCTGAGGGCCCCCTAGCTGGACCTACTACAAAATTGCACAAAAACCCACACAATCCATGGGAATGACTCATTGGCTTATAAAGCTTTACATTTGCGTACATACTTTCCCAAGGATATAAACACAAACTAAAAGGACATAAATGTAAAAGAAAAAGTACATGATCGGCGTCGATTCCCATCAACTCTGCCCGGGTGGGAGGAACTCGACCCCGTCGAGTAGGGGTAGGGATGCTCGAGTATTCCGGCGGATCCGTCACCGTGCCAAGTAACGCGGGTACGCTCCACTCCAAGTGATCGTCACCTGCTCATTCCATATATACTCGATATGCACAAGCTGCTATGGGCTAAAGGTGGACACTCCGGGTGGGGCACTCTCAAAAGGGAAGGTGGCGGCTCGAAGACTCACTAGGAATCACCGCTGAGTCCCTGTAGGTGACTAGATCCGGGTATAGGTAGAGAACCGATCCCATACTCGTCGAATGAGTCCACTCGCCTCTTACTCATAAGAGAATGACAACGAGCTTGCACAAGACACATGCAGACTCACCAAACGACACACAAACCATGCAAACAAGCCACACAATACAAACCATACGAAGAAAAGCACATTGACTCAACTATGACCCTAGACACACCTAATGTTAGTCCGACCCGTTCATGGGTGACGGCGGACCAGGACACCCGAATGTGTGCCATGCATGCATTTGACGTAACCGGAGGTTGACGTCATGGGGAACTCCTAGACATACTACGATGCACCAATCATGGACATTGGGCTTGGATGCGGGAAGTCCGGGAGGTGCGAGTGGTTTAGAGGGATCGGGGAAACCAAAGTCTTCCTTACCCCCGAATGATGGTTCGGACCTATGGCTATGTGGAGTTTGCTTGGCCCAAGTGGAAAAAATGGGATAGTGAACTCCGCGGAAGAAGGGTAGTGAGTATGAAAACTCAGGAGGTTCACTAGTGAAGGGGTCAAAAGGGTCGAAGAAGGTGTGACCCCATGAAGTGGGTTCCAACATGACATGGTCCCAAGTTTGGAATTCATAGTCACCGTCATACATTATGATCGGTGGAACGACGAACATGTGTAGAAAATAGGATTCCTCCCTTGGGCAAAAGGGAACGAAGTCGGACCCGGCCGGCATCGGGAGGAATAGAAGAATCTCCGTAGTGACACACCCCATGGTGCACTCGGAGGTAATGGACCCGAAGGCCGGATGGGTGAAGCTAAGACTAGCGGGTTGGTCAAAGCCTCGGGCCAGTAGGTGCGTCAACTTCCATTGCGTGTCTAATCCCATAACAAGATCGTCCAACGTGTCAACATGGTGACTAGATCGAAATGTGGTATGGAATGAGTTGACCGACACTAAAGGTAAGGTGGGGTCCATGGATGGGAAGGGATGTGGGACCAAGCCATCATTGAGCCAACTAAGAAGCGGCTCGGCTATGAAAAGCGTACCCGTTAGAAACACGGGTGGCTGGGGCTTGGGTGGCTCCAAATGAGAGGGTTCCGAATTAAGATCGGAAGGTGAGGGTGACAATGGAGCACTCTCGGGTGGTGAAGGAATTGGGTTAGGTAGTCCGATCGGCTCAGGACTCGGTTGGGAGGTAGATGTTTGTCAAAGGGTTCGACCTTTAGAGCGAGAAAAATGAGACTCAAAGGGCTCGCCCTCTAGAGCGACCTTATAAGATTGCGCCAGCGAGAACGCATCGCGGATAAGACATTCAAGTTGGAAGTGAAACCGCAAACCTCTCCGGAACTGAAA
Source organism: Amorphophallus konjac (assembly GCA_022559845.1). Classification (NCBI taxonomy): domain Eukaryota; kingdom Viridiplantae; phylum Streptophyta; class Magnoliopsida; order Alismatales; family Araceae; genus Amorphophallus; species Amorphophallus konjac. The sequence continues at coordinate 267,925,077 of CM040117.1, read as the reverse complement.
TGCGGTCGTGGTGCTCTCCTCTCACAAGCCATATTCCATCTGGTACTTATCATAGTCCCAGATGTACTCGGACACGGACCTATCACCTTGGACGGGTCGACATGGGTTGGTCATTGGTGCCGAAAAGGTGGGAATGGATCCCTAGGAATGGGTATGCAAGGCCATTTCGACAAGACACTAGACCGACTATGCGCGGTTTGGGATGCATGCACACTAAGGACAAGACACCAAGACTCGGTACGTGGCGGAGTTAATCGATCCGAAGATCACTCGCGCAAGTGTGCGACCTTCCCGATAGGCGTAGCCTAACGTTCGGACAACACCTTTTTATATACCGATTAATGGTATGCAAATGTAACTCCTAAGACTGACTTAGACACTTAGACTTAAATGACACTCTTTTTTTGTTTTGGACACCCTAGACTCAACGCGCTCTGATACCAAATTGATGCGGGACGAGACCACGGACACGACAAGCTTGTGACTGTCCCTTAACGAGGGAAGCTTCGGACGTGCGCGGTTGAGAAACCGGCAATGAGATAGGGTGATCGGCTCTCTCGTGTGCCCGGATCGGGTCACGGGACGGTCTTGCACTCTCTCGCAGCAGCGGTAATGAATAGATAAAGCGAGTTAGATATCCCTACACATGCTCTCTAGCAGCGGCATAAACAAATATATATGAAGTAAGCAAAATGCCAAGTAAGGGAGCGAATGGGATACCTCCACGCGCTCGGCGTGGGGAAGACAGACCCGGCCGAAACTCGTACTCCCGGGATAAATATTACACAATGATGACAGCAATGAAATATCACCCACTCTACGCAGGGAGGTAAAGGGCTACACAACTGGGCCTGGGAGGACCGAATTCGGGTTGACGGGCGGCTTCTCGCGTCTCTTCGACAGCACCCGAACTTGTGGCTGTGGGGCCCACGCGCTATCCGGAGGGACCGAGCGGGACCCGATGTCACCACTATGGTGGGGACACTTGTGGAAGTGTTCCCTGGGCTGGCGGCATGCTGGTTCGCCGGCCGGAGGCCAGGCGGCTCCGTTTGGCACCGGTCGGGATGACCGGCCACGGATCTGCGGGTTCTATTTTCCGGCGCGCGCTCCGGCGAGAACGGACGCTGCGATCAGCCCCGACATCGTAATGCGACGAAACTAGCGCCGTTGGAAAGCTGCTTCGAAGGGCTTCAACTCTTTGTGATTACAGAAAAATAACAAAGCCTGCACTTCTAATTGGCGAATTTTGAAGGTTGCTATTGTACAGTGGCTTAACTCTCAGATCTGCAGGGCTGTCCTCTGAGAACTGTCGTTGACCGTAGGGTAGATGTCCGATTCAGCTCTTGAGGTCTTCATCAAAGGTGTAGGAACTTGAGCTAGGAAGACGGAAAAACTAGTTTGAATAAGTTTGAATGTGGCTACGAATTGATAGGTTTTTTTTACTAACAGTGGGTCAGATCTGAAATCTGACTAAAGGCACTGTAGCAGCGATAGAACACGAATTTTAAAAAATGGATAGAGGGCAGATCAACAATCAGGAAAAATGGTGGATGTAGGGGATGCTGGACAGAACTCCCAGTAAAATTGGAAGGGTTTGAAAAATTAAAAAAGGTTGTCGGAGATGGGAAACTCAGAGCTGTTATCACTGTAGACAGAGACAAAACAGATCTGAGAATGTAAAATGAACGAAAATGGAAAATTACTAAATGGATGGGTTTGGACGTGAAAATTTAGGTGGAGGTGGGGATTCAAGGCAAGAACACACTCTCAAAATTTCAAATCCATCTGAGCTCGTGGCTGACAGTAAGAATTCACGAACTACACCTCTATCCAGCAGGACAGAAACTTGAAGACGGCTCCGCGGCGGCTCGAAGGCGGCATGAACGGCGGCGGCGGCACAGATGATCACCGGAGATAGAGAGGAGGGGATAGAAGGTAGAATCACTCTAGAACTGGAGGTTGAAGGAGAGGAAACCAGGGGGAGAGAGGAGGGGCTCAAGAACACTCTTGATTTTCCAACAATTTTCTCTTCATTAATGTTAACAAATGGAAAATACAACCTTTTACATGCCATGTGTGAAATCTAATCTACACCATTAGATATAGGGGTGGGGGATGAAAGGCTGGGATTAAGTGTGATAAACACACAAAAAATATTAAAATATGCCTAGTGGAATGGGCCGCCCCCTATACCATATGTAAGGGTTGAATGGGGTAGGTGGCCAACCATTGGAATATTGACCCATTTGTCACCCATGTGTCCATATGACTAGTCCAACCTTCTAGATGTCCACCTAGGATGGTTGACCAGCCCCACAAGGTGACATGGACCAATGGGAAAGGGCTGAGGGCCCCCTAGCTGGACCTACTACAAAATTGCACAAAAACCCATACAATCCATGGGAATGACTAATTGGCTTATAAAGCCTTACATTTGCGTACATACTTTCCCAAGGATATAAACACAAACTAAAAGGACATAAATGCAAAAGAAAAAGTACATGCTCGGCGTCGATTCCCATCACTTATCTCAGGAGCCCGCATGGCCCGGCGGCTGGGAGCTGAGCGAGTCAAAATTCACACTGACTCCCAGCTAGTCGCTAGCCAGGTCAATGGCAATTACGAAGCTCGAGAAGCACCGATGGTCAAATACCTCCAACTGGTCAGAGCCGTGGCACAACAGTTAGAGAGATTTGAGGTAGTCCGAATAGCTCGAGAGGAAAACTCTCGAGCGGACGCCCCCTCTCGGCTGGCCTCCTCTCTTGACCCCGAGGGTACTCGGTCGATCCTCCTCGAAGAGCTAGAGCGCCCGAGCATCGACTCGGAGCTCCTAGCTGTTGACTCGGCCTCCCCAAGCGACTGGCGCACCCCGTACCTGTCGTGGCTCCAAGATTCTCAAGAGCCTCCCGACCCTCGGGAAGCCCGCAAATTGAAGTACCAAGCCCGACGATTCGTCACTCTGGACGGCACTCTTTACCGGAGATCCTTCTCTGGTCCCCTCCTGAAATGCCTCAGCACTGATGAGGCCAACCGAGCGATTCAAGAAGTTCACGAAGGTCTCTACAGAGCGCATGTAGGAGGAAGGTTGCTCGCCAGGATCTTGCTGCGGCAGGGATACTGGTGGACCACTCTGCAGCGTGACTGCTCGACTTATACACAACATTGTGACCGATGCCAGCGATTTGACCACCTAGTCCATCAGCCGGCAACGGAGCTCATCACCTTGGCCGAGCCATATCCTTTCGCTCGCTGGGGAATCGACATCCTCGGGCCATTCCCCACGGCCCAGGTCCAGAAGAAGTTCGTTATCGTTGCAATCGACTACTTCACCAAGTGGATCGAAGCCGAGGCCACGGCAAGGATCACCGAGACAGTCGTCTGGAATTTTTTTTGGAAGTCGATCATCTGTCGTTACGGCATCCCCCGGGTGATAGTAAGCGATAACGGTCAGCAATTTGACTCTCGTTATTTTTGAGACAGATGTGCCGACCTAGGCATTCGCAATCACTTCACCTCAGTCGCACACCCTCAGGCTAACGGGCTAGTCAAAAATGCCAATAAGACTATCATAAAAGGCATCAAGACCAGGCTCGTCAAGGCCAAGGGCAGCTGGCTTGAGGAATTATCGAACGTACTTTGGTCACACAGAACGACTCCCAGAACGGTAACCGGTGAGAGCCCTTTTCAGTTGGTATACGGAGCCGAGGCCGTCATCCCATTGGAGATTGCCAATCCTTCGTTCTGAGTCATCTGTTTCTCCTCCGAAGCAAATGATCAGAAATTTCTCGAAAATCTCGACCTAACAGATGAACTCCAAGAGATTACCAGCATCCGAGCAATGGAATACCAACGCCGTCTCACTCGATACTACAACGCCAAGGTCTGAGATAGGCGCTTTCAAGCGGGAGATTTCGTCCTCATGAAGGCCGAAGCCTCTCGACCACTTGAGGTGGCGGGCAAGCTATCGCCTAATTGGGAAGGCCCCTACCGAATGGTCGAGACGCTTGGGAAAGGAGCATACCGGTTATCTACGATGGAAGGAGAACCCATCCCTCGGACTTGGAACGCAACTACACTACGCAAGTTCTATTTCTGAATACCGAACATTGTGTAAGCAATATGGAATAAAACAAAAGTTTTCCTTTCCATTACTCAAACAAGTCACTTGTACATTAGGAAGGCCGAAGCCAAGAAAATATATGTCAAAAAAAGCAAAAAATCCATCTGGCGCCGCTGTATGAGCCCATCACTCGGCTGACTCGGTTGACCTTCCCGCGTCCAGCCACTGACTCTGCCCCGCGCAGAAACTGGCTCGGATAAGGAGAAGTCGACCACGTTGGCTCGGGTAGCTCGAAACAAAGGCGACAGAGGGACTGGGGAAAAGAAGACTACCTTCCAAGTTAATAGAGATGGAGGAAGGGGAAGAGGGAAAACATATGAAGGCCTCCTCTATGCCAATATGCCAACTCTTTGGAAGGCAGAGAGTGCAGGCACCCTCCGAAGAGTTAAAGAAATGATAAGGAGGGCAGAAGAGGGAGAAAGAGGCTGCGGAAGAAGAGAGGAGAAGCATGAAGTGGAGAGGGATCTTGAGAGAGATCCCCTCCAGGGAGCGAGCGGGAAGGGACGGGCGACAGGGATGCCCGATGTCCCCATCTGTCCGCCATCATGCCTCCCCCTACAAGCACCGGCCGAAGTTGATAGAGGAAGACGACGTGTCTTCACACGTCGAGCCCTCTTCAAACTCGCCCACCAGCCATAGAGCCCTCTTTAAACCCGAAGCAGCGAAGACTTTCTGCCCTCCATCATCAGCAACCTCATCTTCCGGGGCATCTTCAATGCTGCAAATATTCTAGCACAGCGCTACGTAACGAAGGGCTGAGGAAAGATTGTCGGGGAGAACCCTAAGCAGTGGAAAGGAAGGGACGCCCTTCAGACCTTTTATAGGCGAAGGGAGGCTATTTGCCTTAAATGATTTCTCCCCTCGAAAACACGCCCAAGGGACCCCTCCCTACGAACGATCACCTCAAACCCCTCGTTTCTGCCCCAGCGGGACACACGAAGCGGCCCAGCATTCAAAGCATGAGAAAACGGAAAGACACCATGTCAGAGGCCCGCCCAACCATCCTGCGAAAACCATGCAGAAAGTATCAGTACTTTCCAACTACTGCAGATACGCTGAACAAAATACGGCAATGGCAATACGGAACAGTTAAATCTTCGTCATAACGTTATTGCCTCATCTATTTTTCTACACAACTAAGAAAGTTTTTTCTTCAAAAGGAAAAAGATGTACAAAGAGAGGAAGCAAAGCGGATACATTAGGCCTCTGGCCCACCCTAAAGCTCGGAAGTGGAAGGCTTGGGCGGTCTACCCCCGGCATCCCCGGTGACGGCGACCCTGGCACTGACCCCACCGGCGTGGGAACTACCTCGGTTGCGTGCCCTCCCGAGGTGTCCGGAGCTGGCGATCCCTCGGGCGAAAAGCCCTCCTGATCTTCTTCACCTGACACCGAAACAGAGGAGCCGGAGGATGATAGATCCGAGTCGTAGCATTGTCCGGATGGGAATTCAATCCCGGACACTTGCTCCTCGGCATAAGATACAGCCCGGTCGTAGCCCTGCTTGAACCGCTTGCGGATGCCTCGGCGAAGCGCTGACTCATAGTAGGGGAGGGTAGCTTCCTTAAGGTCGACCCGGTAGGCCTCTGAGCATTTGTACTGCTCGAGCACCTCCGCCCCAGCCAATCCCACTCTACCAGCGAGCTCGGCCTTCTCCCACTCCGTCTCGGCTAATCTCCGCTCGGCCTTAGCCGCCCGCTCCTCGGCCTCCGCCGACTGCTTCTCCACCTCGGCTCGATCGACCTCAGCCTCCCCCCGAAGGCGCTCAGCTTCCTCCGCCCGATCCACCAGCTCGGAGCGCTCAGCCTCCCACCGGCCATCCAGCTCGACACGTAAAAGGCGCTCCTCTTCAAGAAGCATGATCTTCCTCTTGAGCGATTCGCGTGCCTTAGCTAGCTGCTCGGTTAGCGCCCGGGCCTCCAGCTGGCTCGACCGCACCAGCTCCCTAACCGAGGAAAGCTCCCGCCGAAGCCCATCACGCTCCTCGGTAAGCCGGGCCGACTTCCTGTCAGACCCACTAAAGGTCCGAGCCAGAGTCACTCGCTCCGACTCCAACCGAGCGTACGCTTCTGCCAGAGTGGCCCCCATCTAGGCCAGGACTAAGCTACCCTCCATAACTCCCTCGAGAGCCGCGGACGGGGAGTACTGCCTGCTTCCACCCTTCACCTTCGTGGCTATACCGCGACATACCTGATACAAAGGGACCCTTCATTTAAAATCCGTCAGGATTATCATTATTACGGGCCCATGTGACCACGGCACGTCGCTTTCTAACACCTCCAGATCTCCACCCATCCGAGCCACGCTGGTCCGAAACCCTAACGGCTACTCTTCCGAGCCTACCAAGGCTCGGGAGTAGGAGGGGGACAAGTGGAGAGGGGGATTTCTATAGCCCATCTAGAAAGCGGCCAAACTATGTCCATCAGGACTAAACGAGGCCCAACTCATCTAAGTGACAGCCCCGCAGGGCCCACTTAAGCTAGAAAGCCCAAATAAGTTCACTCGGGATCACATCCTTCCTCGGTGGCCCTTAGGCTCGGAAGGCCCGAGCGTCAGCCAGGGCAGAGAAAGACCCATGCTCGATCTATCCCCTCGCCGGGATAAGGGTAGGCGCTCAGCGCCCACTCCGACCTATCCTCATCCGAGCTATGCCTATCGCCCGGACAGGGTTGGTGCCTTTTATGCTCGGGATGACCGACGATTGCTTATCCATGCTGCCGTTGTGAACCCTTTATGAGCATGAGTTTATGAGGATAAGGGGCCCATGATCCCTCAAGGCTATAAAGATCCCACGATGAGGACATAAAAGTCCCACGTTGAGGACGTAACGCCCGCCTGAAACCCCTCAGCTTACGTGACTCGTGAGGCCAGTGCACTTTATAAACCTAGGACTACCTCCAACGAAAGGTAAGGGCAAGCACACACCTATATCCCCCTGAGCAGGAACCACTTCACCACCTTGGTGTAGAGGGATCTCGTGCATCTCCTCCCTCCTCCTTCATCGCTTCCACCATTGCTCGACTGACTTAAGCATCAGAGGGTTTACCCTAGGGAATCATCCCTGGGCCCCCTGATCCGTTTTCCTTCTTTGCAGTTCACTATCCGGTGATCATCTACCCCGCTCCGGACAAGCACGAGATCACGCCTCTGCAGTAATGATCAGAGTCCATAAGGTCCAGTACAGTCGACAACTGGCATAGGGATTTGCTTTGTTTCTCGCTTGAGAGCTTGAGTGCGATGTGTGGCGCTGAAAAGGTAGTTGCTGTTCGCAACTTTCGTGCCGGCGTGGAGTCTGAGGATCAAGGTCGAGAGCTTTCTTCCTCATTGGTGGTGACCCCAGTTGTGTTGCGTTGGGCAGAGGTTGCCGGTAGGTGTGTTGCTGCGGTGTTGTGTTCGAGGTATTCGTCGCGAGGTCAGGTGGCTGGTGCAGATTGTTCGTGGTTAAGTGGCCGTGAGCGTGCTCGGAGGGAGATGCTGTCGATTTTGGGCCACTCCAGATCAAGGTTTATCCAGCCCGTGAGGCGCTGAGATTGAGGTTTGAGGTGTTGGAGCGGGTGCTCTGGTCGAGAAGTGCGCTCGGGTGAGCGGGGGATCTTCTCGGTGAGCTGCTGTCTCATCGAGCCTGGTGTTCTTGTCGTGCTCTGTGGCGTCAGAAATGACATGTCGGTCCCGGTTATTCTTGCGGATTCCGAGGCAGGATTGGGCTATGGTGTCCCAGTAAATCTTGCTCCTGCGCTCTTGTGTGTGAATGGGTTGTGTTCGCCTTGGATTTGGTTTGAGTTGTGAAGGTTACGCGGTGAGTTTCGGGACTCGAGGATGAGCATTGACGATTGTCGATTATGGCTCATGTTGCGGCTCTTGGCGTGGCATGTTGCAATTCGAGGAATTACAGCGGTGGTGCATCGAGAGATGCTGTGATTGTGGTCCGACGTAACACTAGCCGAGTGTGTTGGAGGCGTTAACCTAATGTGGTGATGATTTTCTCGGTGCTGGAAGGTGTTGTTTCCAGTGTGCGCGAGATTCAAGGTCAGGTCGGGCATGGAGTTTTCCGTTGGTCGGAAGTGCGATTGGTTTCCCCTTTGGTTGGAGAGAATTGTGTTTGGCCAGGTTCGTCATCTTGCATTGTGTGTTCGGATTGGTTGGCCTTGTGTGCCATGAAGTCCGTGCGAGACGTGCTCCTTGTCTTGGCCAGGTGGTTGCCTGCGAGAGCTGTGCCCAATTCTCTTGTTGTGTGAGGGTGCTGGCGCTTTTTCGAAAGGACGAGTGCTGGTTGGGCGGTGTTCGCATTTTTAGCTGTGCGCGTGTGGATCAGAGTGCGCAATGGAAGCTTGGTGGGCCCATAACCCACATGTCTCAGGATCGTAGCGTTGGTTGTTACGGGCGGATTTCCTGAGGTTGCGTTGAGCATCGGAGGATTGGTTCCTCGATGTGAAACGTGTTGTTACCGTGCCGTTGCTCGAGGTATCGTAATTCTTGGCACTGGCAGGATGGAGTGTTGGGGAATGTGCTGGCTAGTGCGTCGCATGAGTACCCTGTTCATGTGATGGAAGCCGTGTCAGGCGTCAGTGTTGGACTCGGATGGGGTTGTTGAGGATGTCGCCTGACGGAGGTCGAGAACGTGTTGGTCAGAGTCGGTGGCTTGGTGCCCGACTTGTATTGGAGGTTGTGTCCTCGGTTGAGATCGTGTTTTGAGGAAGTGATCTCTGAGAGATTTTGGGTTTCGGTTGGTAGCTGCGAGTGACTGGTAAGGCTAGTCTCGTAGTCGACCACGGTAAGATGTGTATTGCTTGGGGACCCGTGTGCATTGGCCGCAGCGTCGGCGACCAGATGGCTGTGAGATTGGCGTCGGATTGGTGGTCCTTGATGGGGCGTTGGTGTCACAATGGTTATCCCTGGTTTGGTGACCAGGATGGAATGGTTCCCCTATAAGTCTGAGTCAAGTAAGGTGATGACCGAAGACGTCAGGATCTTGTCAATTGGTTTCATCGTGCCCCCGAGATGGTCGAGTTAGTGGGATGATCGAGTTCGGAGGCGGCGTCCGAGAGGAGTTTAGCTCGAGATGTGGTAATTGTATGTGTATGAGTCAGCAGATGACCTGCTATGGGTTGGATCATGCCCGTTGGGTAGGTGGAGGTTTCCCGTTGACGTGTATCTGGCGACCAGTGGATGGTCTTTTCACAAATAGAAGATGATGTTGGTTGTGCATCGTGAACGATGAGAGCCGTGTGTAAGTGAAACCTTTGGTGGTCGTTTCTGTGATGTGCTTTCCCTGATTGGATTTGGGCTCTTTCGAAGTTTGTCTTCTGGGCTCTGGCAGAGTTGGCACAGTGGTATGTCTGGCTTTCGGCTTGCCAGGTGTGGGGTGCTTCTTGGTGTTGAGCCGATGTTCAGGTTGCGGTCTGTTGAGATGGCTGCGTGAGCTGATGGAGGCTCTGTATCGGTTGTTCCCTTGAGAAGGGTGTGCGACCTATCAGCTGGTTGTGAAGCTGATGTGTGTTTTGTCTGTTGACCATTGGATGGATCGGTAGCGGTTGCTCATGTCGAGGACTGTGTCTCCTCAGTGGGCGAGTTGGCGGCAGCGGTGCCATGATTGGCTTTCGTGGTGTCTGAGGTGATGCCAGACTGTGTCCTTTTGGTATATGCTTGCTCTGATGGCCGGTATGCGCGGCATGCGGAGCGAGGTGTTGTTCGTGATTGCAAGTCTAGTTGCGTCCCTCACGTTCGGAGCTTTTCGTGTGAATCGAGGTTTTATGTGCTGGGGCTTTGACAGCGTTGTCAGTTGGTTCGGCGTTCTTCCCCTGTGGTTTGTTGCTAGTTCTGAATTTCGAGGACGAAATTCTTTTGAGGGGGGAGGGCTGTAATGCCCCGAATTTTTCGGATATTTTCGGATCATTTTAGTGGGTCTCGGAGTGTATTTTGTGTTTTACACGTGTTTTTCCCTGATGCACCTTCGGAACTCTGTGTAGGGAGAACCGTGGCGTTCTCCGACTCTGGGACTGTACCGGCGCGTTGTGCTCCTCCCGAGGATCGCGGAGGTAATTTTTTAAATTTTTGAATTTTTTAGATTTTTATATATATATTAACCCTTCTCTCTCTCCCCTCTCATTTCTCTCTTCCCTCCCTCTATCTTCTCTCACGCTCTCTTTCTCCCCTCTCTTCTCCGGCGGCCAACGGAGCGAGGCGGGGGCGAGGATGCGGGCGAGGAGAGGCGAGGATCGAGGCGGTGGAGGCGAGGTGAAGCTCGGTGGCGCGTTCGTGAGCCGACGAGGTTTTCACGGCGATTTCTTCGTGGATCGGCGTCCACGGCGCGTCATTTCTTCGGTGGAGGTAGGGAGATGGACCCCCAGCTCGTGCATTCCCTTCCCCGCGAGTTTTGTAGGCCGTGGTGAGCCGAGCGGGTGTATTTGGAGTTTTTGGAAAAACTCCATTTTTTTAGGGTTGAGCGTCGATCCGCAGTTTCATTGCATTTTTGGCCGATCCGAGGCCGTAGATGCATGCTAGGGGCTATTTGGGGGCTTCCCCCTTGTTTTCCCCATCTCCCGTGGGGGTATGGGGATGTGGGACGATTTTTGGGTCGTTTCCCGTCGTAGCGTTCTCGGGACGGTGTGGCGGTCCTTCCAGTGACCGTCACAGTCTGTAAAGCCCCAGGGTGGGCGCGTTACGTGTTGTGACGCGCCAAGGAGGGTGCGCCACATGGTCATGTTTTATCGGCAGGGCGTCGATCGCTCTGACGGTCCCACGATATACCGCCAGAGGGTGTGACGCGCCTGGGTTCGACCGCTACGTCCGTTCTCGTGTTTTCAGACCGTTGGGGTCACGAGTCTCTGACGCGCCTAGGTAGGACCGTCAGAGCATTGTGACGCCCCTGAATGGGAGCGTTAGAGCTAACGCAGCCCATTCTTCTGACGCGCCTAGGTAGGACCGTTAGAGGCTGTGACGCCCCGAGGGGTGTGCGTCGCAACCAGTTTCGTTCTGTCTTCTAACGCACCAGGCCTGGTCCGTTAGAGACTGTGACGCCCCAGGATGGGTGCGTCACAGCCGGTGTTGCCCCTCTCACGTAACGCTCATGTGTTGGACCGTTAGAGTGCTGTGACGGCCCAAAGGTAGACCGCCAGGCACTGTGTTGCGCCGAAGTGGTTCTTCGTGCTTGCCGAGGAAGAATTGGTCGACCCGGTTGGGACCCATTGGTCGACTTGCAGTCTCGTGAGTATCCCAGACACCCCGAGGGTTTTATGTCAGTGTTTTGAGGGTGTCAGGAGGACCGTGCTGCCTCGATTGGCGTGCCCGTAGGTGTGGTGGGTCCGGGTGACCCCACGTGTTCCTGGTTTCCGTGTTACGCTTGATCGAGTCACCGTGTATCGGCGTGTGTGCGGTGGGGTCTCCCCCGCATGTCGTGAGCTTTCCTGAAAGATGATTCCCGAGTGGGCCGTGTGTTTGGCCTTGGACTGCGAGTCTAGTCATCGACGTGGTGGCTTGTGCGCTGCCCTGGGAATCGTGCTTCTGTGCTTACCGTGTGGGCCATGTGTGTGGCCATGGACTCCGAGTCCAGTTGCCCAGCCTGGGACTGGAGGGTTCCCGCTTGTCCCTGGGAATGGGATTCGGTTTGGCAACCTGTGAGCTGCCTTGGGAACAGTGATTCTGCGTTTCTGCATGGCCAGGTGTGTGGCCCATGGACTGTGAGTCCCGTTTCTTCTCCGACCGTGGTCACCGTGCGACGGTGCTAGTACGTTGGACGGTCACCGTACTTCGTCGGGTTCGGACGTTATTTTCCGTTGACTTGAGAGTCTACTCCTTCAGTGACCCTCCACTAGTCGTAGCCTGCCTGCACGCGAGTGGACCCACCAGGGAGTGGTGGAGAGGCTACCTTGAGGACGATTTTTAGATTGGTTTCCGTCGGGCCCCTCGTCGGTAGCCAGAGTCCAGCTCCAGGGAAAAACCAGTTAGAGGCCAGACCTAGGACGCATGGTCTGTGTGTGCAGACGTGGTTGGGGGCGGTTGGACTCACGCTGACGGGCGTGACCCCTGCTAGTCACTTGTTTGTGGTTACTTGTACGGCATCCGTGCCTCTGGTAGGCGCTACCACGTTAGGCAGTTCACATGTAGTGCGATGTAAGACGTCAGGGGACGCTACCGACTGTACTTCTAGTGGGAGGTACTCCTGTCGAGTCGGGAGTGACAGACTGTCAGTCTCTGTGACTTCGACTTTCGTGTTTTGGTCGTGTTGACCGTTGAGTTTCGGTTGTTTCGCCGTGGCGCGTGTGTCGGTTTTCGTGCCGCGAGACTAGTGCTAATAGCTTTACCGAGGTTGCGTCTTGTTGTGCAGTACCCGCGACCGGACGGTAGGGGTTGCACCTTGGACAACGTGTCCCAGTTGGCAGTGTGCTGGGAGACAGGCCTCTACGGCGGGGTTGCCGTAGGTTTTACTTTGGTAAGTGGTACTAGTGTGGTTCGGTAGCCCCCGACCGTGAGATCGGGGTGTGCTTCTGGTACAGTAGGAGTAGCTGTAGTGCCGAGTTTTAACCGGCCACCGGTTCGCTGTCCCTGCTGTCGTTGTAGCTTTTCTTTCTGCTACCGCCATTATTTCCGGTTGGGGTTCCGCAGGATCCCTGCTGAGTCTCTATTTTGGAGACTCATTCCCTGCTTTTCAGGTGTGGCGGTTCTTACTCGAGGTTCGAGAGTGCGGTTCAGAGGTTCTTAGTTGCCAGCTCGTCGGGCCGAGTGTTCACTCGGTATGTGATATGTTTTACTGCTTTAGACTATACTTTCTGTTGGACTGGACTATGTTGTTGTAGTTATTTATTTATTTCTGTTAATTGTTGAATCGTCCTACTTTATTTCCTATTTCTTTGTGTCTCCACAGTCCTTTTAGCCCTTCCGAGCCCTCTCGACTCGTGGGTGGCGGTTCGAGTCTCGGGTTATCTGGCCTTCCAGGTAATCGAATTCTCGGGTCGTTACATTATCTCCTCTGCTCAAGAGATATTGATCTGCATGACAAGCTAGAAATGGATGATGACTTGGAGACATTGAGAAAGAAATAGAAGCATCGAAGACTCTCAAAGAAAATGACGATGCAATGCACTAGTGGTACCACAGGCACATCCAAGGGTATTGTTCACCCACTCAAAGGCATAAGTGCTCAGGTTCAAATTTTACAAAGGGGATAGGAGTGCCTCATCTCAACGCTTTCTGCACGGCTTGTCCATACAACACGTGCATGGCTCATTTATTGCCATGACCGCTCCACTTTATGTTGGTTCTGGGGTTAGCATCATGTTGAGATTTAATGCAGAGGGTGAGAAATCCCCTCTCAAGGAGGGACTAAGGCTAACAAAGTTATCATCAAGCTCACTGAATTCCAACAGAGTACACCAGGCTGCTACAAGACCATGAAGGGGTGGACCCAATCCATAAGCTACTTCTACCTCTACCGCGTGCCAGTTCCACCCCATGATGCATGGCTCACCTGCACTTATCCTCTTACGAACCACGATGAAGCATAAGGAAGAAAATCATAGGCCCAGGGATGGTGCCACATCACTAAAGACCAATGACTACGAGATTCTCATTAAGGTAGGATTCCTAAGAGTGAGCCGTGCATGGAACCTTAAGTCCAACTTTGCTCGATCTATGTTCTATATTTTTTAGCTAGTACTGATCTCATGTTAACGTCCATGATTAAGCCTAGAATCATGTTCTAATATCTCTGTGTCTTCCTGTATGACCTATGATGAATCTTTGCACAAGAAAAAAACACTTAAGAGTTTAATAAGTTAAGAATGCTCGTGCTTAAGATGAGTACATATGTGAAGCTGCTTCAAGGGATATGGAACTGTGCATATAGGGCTTGACTAGCTATGCATAGTATTATGCTTGAATCTATGAGACTAGATCTATCTAGACAAAAGGTCAAACCCACTGTCACCAGTAAACCAAGAATCTAGATTTTAACACCCGATTTGAGCCATATTTTATTCCATTGGAAATCCATTTGAATGTGCTAGAGGAAAGGGCTACACAAGAAAAGAGCTACCCAGAGAAAAGTGCTACTCGGATAAGGCGTTTTGGAGGGGTAATTCGAGGTGGAGCTGCCTGGAAGGTGAAATCGCCTGGAGGTGAAGCCGTCCACTACATGTTTCATTGTGCTTTTCAACCTTGATACGTTATGATACATGTTCTGATTACTCTGGTTAGTATGATATAAATGTGGGTGCGAGCTCCATGTATGTATATGTTATAAAAGAATGTCGGCTATATGTATATGTATGCCAGTATGTTGACCCATTTATCGCATGTTGGCCATTCTATTAAGAGATTACGCCAAATGAGGACCTTTAATCTGTGCATATATAATGTAGAGATCTCTCCCATTGTTGTTAAGTTTTTCCACATGCAATTACATACTTCAAGTTTATGATACATCTTTACATTTATAAAATCATGTTGTTGGATTAAGTTTCTACTGTGATATGTTTAGTTGTTGTGTTTAGATTACCAAATTTTATCCTTGTCTCAACAACCTTGGACGGTGATGTAGGACACCCCCATTGGTGTTCCACTTGCACCTACCCAATTAAACGCTTTTATGAAATCCTTCCGATCATGGTTTCTAAATCATGTAGTGCACTTAATTATAATTGTATCGCATGTTATGTAGAGCTAGATCTCATAAATAACCAAACACCCATTTTGAAGCATGAACGTATAAATCCAATTATTGACGGCTAAATGCGATAGTAATGTTAGGGGTCCTACTGGGTCATCGTACTCAGTCGGTTCTTTAATATGTTTTAGGTGTTGATATGGCAGTGGAGTAGGTAATCTGGGTAGCGCCTCTACGGTGTGGTCATTGTAAGTGAGCAGCTAGTTGTAGTGACTCGTGATAAAGTGGGCAGTGCTACCCGGAGTCACTTGACTTGTAATTTGTTCTAGTTGCTCGAGCGGACTTTTGTACTATGACACTTATGTATTAATTATAGATTATAGATGAGAAACAATTCTTGTTTATTTCTCTTCATAATGTGTAATTAAGCATGGATGTATTTATGCCATTGATTGTCCACGATTATATTATGCATGTACCAATACTCTTGGCCAGATTTATCCATGTGTTACACTCTGTATTTCCACTTTAGTATGGTGTGGCATGCTCTCTCCCCCCACTCCCTTTCTCTGTTTCCCCCTTCTCTCCCTCCCCGCTCCCATGTCCTACTATGTCCCCCCCACTCTCTCTCTCTCTTCCCCCCCTGCCCATGTCCTTTGGCACCCCCAACCACTCTCTCTCTCTCCCCGCTATCTCTCCTTGTGTTCTCTTTAGTAATCTAGGGCATTTTAGTCTTTGATTATATATGAGTAAAGTTAATTATATATAGGTTATAGGGTGTCTGGGAACATTTTTTTAAAAAAACTCTTTCTACCTAAAAAAGTATGTTGTGTCAATTTTAGACTTGAAATTTAAAATTTAAAAAAATTGATATTACCTGCTTGGTAAAAGTAGCATAATTTTTAAAATTTCTGTAGACTTATTTGGCAACTGCGTAGGGAGAGAGAGAGAGAGAGAGGGAGGGAGCACCACGAGGGAGGAGGTGGGAGGGAGAGAGGAGCTCCTGCTCTCCCTCGCCACCCCACTGCGGCCTTGCGTGGGCGCCTCCCCCCGACCCCGTCGTCCCCTTTTCGCATGGGCGGAGATGGAGGATGATGACGAGTTTGGCGACCTCTATGCTGACATCCTCAGTCCTATTTCCAACACGGCGGGGCCTCCTTGTCCTCTTCCTCGTTCCCCTCCTCGATCCAAGAGCAACGACGACAGTGGCATCGGCCGAGTATGTCGTGGTGTTCCTTCTGGTGGCCCTCCTTCTTCCCTTCCTTTATTGCTGCCGACGCAATCTATCGTTCCCGACGCGCGAGAAGGCGGAGAGGAGGATTGGATTCGTGGGCTGGCATCGATCACCGAGGAGCAGAGTAGGCATTTGACTAGAGGGACCAAGAAGACGAGGGCTTGCCTAGGGTTTCGGGCGGGCGGGCGGCGGGGTTCACTTCCCCAATAGGGTGGTGTGTGTGGTGTTCTGGTAGAAGAGGGAGAGGGAGAGGAGGGAGAGAAGAGGAGGGAGAGGTTCCATTCGCGAGCACGTACGGACGGTTCAATATCATGTCTCTCTTAAAAATAAAATATGAAAAGACTTATTTTTATTTTGGGAAAGGTTATAACATGATGGGATTCCATACTAAAAAATTAGGGAGGTCTTACCAAACGTGTCTAAGTAGGTTATTTATTCCTAATTTTTATTTTGAGTGAAAAAAGAGGTGAAAAATTATAATCAAACATCCGATTAACGTTTTAGTGGCCCGTACCTAGGGAACAGTAGAGACTTATTCACATGAAATCGAAGATTATGAGATTTCTTTGATAAATAGTTGTAACTCAAATACTAATCGATAATTAAGTAAAATTTTAAGGACTGATATACAAAAATCCCAAAAAGGATAACCCTAACCGATTCATTTTGATGAGCCCCATTTTTTACATGAAAAAATTGACCGGTTAATTTTGATGCGCTTATTTTGTATGAATGAAGTTTTTTTAAAGTTTTCTATAATAGTTTGATTTAAAATTAGATAGTAGACATAAACAACTTATATTTATTTTTACCTTAATTGCATTGATGCAATAAATAAAACTTTTTTATCTTTTCTTCGTCCTCATGTAAAATTATGGTTTGTCGACTTGATCTGACACTATCTAATTCGGAAGTACTCTACCGTATCTAGAAATTTTCGATACAATGATATGTTCCAGATCTTTTGAGTGTGTATAAATTAGTTAAATAATAATATAAATTTAAAATAATATTTTTCAATAAAAATTAGAGTAATCATATAATGATATAATAACAATCATAGATCTTACATTTCATAGATGAATAACATTAAACTGTATTGTTAAATTTATTTATTATCTAATAATAATACAATATTTAAAGATTAGTTGATAATTAGATTAAATAATAATATATATATATATATTACATCTATGAAATAATATTTTTACAACTTAAAACATAAGTTGAATAATTTAAATATTATAATAAAACTCAATTTGATAGAAAATAACAAAAGATATGAGTTGACCGAGTCAAGTACGACTCTATCTTACGATACGAAGTCAGGGAAAAACAGATCCCGTGAAGGGATCACCGAGTCGGTGAACCCGGCGTAAAAGTGAAACGCGTTATTCAGTATTCTCTTCACGGTGAGTCGGTGACACGGTCTCGAGTATTTTTTTATCTACCCATGTAAACATCTTTTCTCATTTTCTTTTTTTTTTTTCCATTTCTCCTCCCCGTGGTCTCTTACCCACATGACCACTGGCTCTCTAAAACCCTAAAAACAACTCTTCCCCAAATCTGCAGGGTTTACGATCTCTTCGCGACCCCCACACCCCAAACCCCACAGTTGCCCGTGGCAGCGGAGATGAACGCCCTTCTCCGGCGATCCCCCGCTGCCGCCGCATCCCCTGCGTCGCGGCAGGCGCTGGCAGCTCTGCTCGCGGCGGAGCCGCTGCGCTTCCAGGCCCTCCTTGCGCCCGCTGCCGCCCCTCCAGCGGCATCGGAGGGAGGTGCCCGGGGGCCATGCGGGCCTTTTGTGGAGGATAAGCTGGGGCTCGGGGGTCGCCGGGGTTTCCACTTCTCGGCGGTGCCGCTGGGGTTCAGGGCCTCGGGCGTCGCGGGCGCGGAGTGCGCCGTGGATGACGCGACCTTCTCGGAGGACGAGAGGTCAAATGGGGTGGCGCCGGACGAGGGACTCGAGATCTCGAAGCTGGGTATCGCACCAGAGATCGTGGCGGCCCTGTCGCAGAGGGGAATCACGAAGCTCTTCCCAATACAGGTGGACCTTTTCCTGACTCTTGGCTCGGCGAGCTCATTTTGAGAAATAGCTCTTCTTTTTCACCCTTAACATGTGCAATCGTTGGTTATGGCATGCCATCATCGCGAGAGCAGGCGTGGATAAAGATGTTGTATTTTTTCTTTCACATTTTTCTCAATATGCCAATAACCCCTCAGGGTTTTCTGAGTCCGGAATGTGCAGACTTATTCGCTGGTGTTAGTGAGCAGAGTGCATTGGAAAGGGATGCTGCATCCCTCTTCGAGTCAATTCACATTATTTTGAATGGTAACGGGATGTGTGTATACTATACAGGTGAACAGCTAGTTATTCTATGCAAACAATGCATCTTTGATTCATCTTGGTCCAAGAATGCTTGTTTGCTCCATATGCACGTTAAGGGTTCAATGTGAAGGATAATCAGGTGGAAATCTTAAAATAATGTTGGCTTTGGCTCGAAACAATTTTGTTGACGAGTTACAAAAGAACCAATAGCCTGTTAGCAGCTCTTAAAGTAGCGCTTCATGCTGTCTGACGTTGTTTTGCTGGACGATATGAATATCTGGGTATGAAAATGAGATGCTATCTACGAGGCTTATCTTGTATGCCCATTTACAGCTCTTCACGTTGTGAATTTCTTTATAATATCCTCTTGATATTCTTGTATGACCGTAAGTATCTTTCAATGCTCAACCTTAACTATTTTGGCTGGGCAAGGTTGTACCAAGGAAGGTTCCTCATTGGCTTTCAACATTTTGTATGGTATAATAGCACCTTGCAAATCCTTTGCAAAAAAATCCTTACTAGCACTAGGAGTGAGGGCCAAGTCACTATAGTGAATGCCTTTGTTGTTCTCTTAACCAAAGAGCACACTGCAATTCACTGCATAATTTCAGATCAAGTTTGTACCAAGCAAGGTTCCTTGTTACCTTTCAACATTTTGTGGTATAGTTGCACCGTGCGAAGCCTTTGCATAAAAATTCTTACCAGCACTTGGAGTGAGGGCCAAGTCACTATAGTTGATGCCTTTGTTCTCTTAACCCAAGAGCACGCTGCAATTCACTGCATAATTGCAGATCAACATCTCTCCACACACACACATGCACACACACAGAGAGAGAGAGAGAGAGAGAGAGAGAGAGAGAACACTGCAATTCACTGCATAATTGCAGATCAACATCTCTCCAGAGAAAGAGAGAGGGAGTGAGGGAGGGAACACCGCAATTCACTGCATAATGGCAGATCTACATCTCTCCATGGAGGGAGCGAGGGAGGTTGATGCTCAATCCTGCTTCTGTTGGGAGGACATTGCAACAAGTTGGGGTATGGACAGTTAATTTTTGTAGCTTCTGGGTTCTTTTCCATTTTCTGTTGGAAGGACATTGCAACAGGTTGGGGTATGAACAGTTAACTTTTTTGTATCTCTTGGGTTCTTTTGGAGAATATGGATGGAGCTTCAGAAGAAGGCTGACCATGTTTGCGGTGAAGAATGAGATCCTAAAAAAGAAACTTGTTACCCCAATTCCAACCAAACATGGTTTTAGCAACTTAAAGGATGGGGCCAGATGCAACAGTTGAGTATAATCAGGATACAAACAATATTTTAGATTATCTAAACAAACAGGATGAATTTACAGTTTGTCAAATTTTGTCTTCTGGGTCTCTTCTTGCTAATACTGGGATTTTTATATATCTGATCTGGTATGTATCAAATAGAGGCATTTTAAGGATCAACAAAGTATTGGATGATGATAAGCAGTAGTCTTTTTTTAAATACCAAATGATTGTATATTTTTTCTGGCATGATATCATACTTCATTATTATTATTTTTTTTGTGAAGGGGGGGGGCAGCATTTTGGCTAGTGGTTTTCTTTGTACAGGTGTTATCATGCTGGTTTTGGCTGTAGATACTGGTTTGATAAAGACAGTCTCTGTTGAAATGATTTCTGACTTAACAAAGAGATCTTGTGATAGAAATATATAGCTTCTTTACTTTGGGCAGTTTACTATGCTCATCACGAGTTCTTATGGTATGGTTTTTCAAAAGGAAGTTCTTTCATTTTTAATGTGTGTTTTAAAATTGGGAAAATTGCCTCTATACTTCTAGAATCTTTTGAAATGATCTCTATACACCAACCTTTATTGTGTTTACCGTAATACCCCTCAAATCTCTTAACTTGGGCCGTAGTCCCTCTGGGGTTACAGTCCATGTAAACGAGTCCATGTAAACGATGGTAACTCACCTATGTGAGATTACCATTTTACCCCCGAAGAGAGAGAGAGAGAGAGAGAGAGAGAGAGCGCATCCCCTTCGGCGCCGGCACCCCCGGCGGTGCAAAGAGAGAGAGGGAGAATGGTGTGAGGGGAGAGAGGACGGAGTGTGAGAGAGAGAGAGAGAGGGCGGGAGAGGGCGAGGGCACCCCCGGCGGTGCAGAGAGAGAGAATGGTGTGTGGGGTGAGGGAAAGGACAAATGAGATAGAGGGTGGGAGAGGGGGTTTCTTCCCCTCCGACGCGGGCACCCCGATGGGTGGAGAGAGAGAGAGAGTGTGTGTGAGAGAGAGAATGGTGTGCACGGGTGCATGTGTTTTTCTGGGAGGCCGGGGTCGTCTACTGGGTGTAGACGGGCGTCGACATGGTGGCCACTCTGTTGGGCGTTCTTCCTTGTCGGCTTATTGTGCCATGGCTGTCTCGCCCAGTACTCCGAGGAGCAGCAGCGGCCTTTCGGGTGCCTCCCGCGCGAGCAGTGGCGATGAGGAGGATGAGGGGAGGTGGCAGCAGGCGCGCCCCGCCTTCCACTGGAGGCACTGGGTCAGGTGCTGCGGCTGCTGCGCGGTCGTGGTGGTCCTGGCCATGGCGGCCCTACTCGCCGTCGGTTTCATGGTGTAGAAGGTGCGGGAGCCTCATATCACCATGAACGAGACAGACCCATCATCATCTCGAAGACTATAGGGGAGGAGAGAGAGAAAGAGTGAGCTCTTCCATCTGTTTCATGGCACAACCAGCAGCAGCCGTTCTGGGGGCGACAACTACTGAAGGTGCTCCTCATGGTGGTGTCCACCAACATGCTCACCTTCTATCTCTTCGCCAGCTCCTCCCTCAACAGAATCCGGTGGGAGGGCTACTCCCTGTGCCTCTACCTCTGCGACACCACCGCCCTCCTCCGTGAGCTCAACGCCACCCAAGCCAAGCTTTCCATCAGCTAGATCCAGCTCGTCGAGGTCCACCGTCGCGTCTAGGGCCCCACCGAAATGGTCGAGGGGTGGAGACCTCACCCCACCCCACCCCACTGCCGGTGTCCACTGCTCACCCCTCTGCGGGCGCCCCCCTGGCAGACCCCCCTAGACACCAGCATCATTTGAGGTTGGAGTCGTGCCCGACGTCTCCACCCTTATATCCAGGAAGAGAGAGAGAGACAGAGAGAGAGAGAGAGACGTGCGCGAGAGAGAGTTGACTAGAGGGAGAGAGAGAAAGAGAGAGTTGACTAGAGTCAAGGGTAGGTTAGTCATTTCTTTCCCCTTAACCCATATTGAGTTACGGTTTGTGATGGATCGATGACGGTAGGGGTATGGTCCGACCTTCATAAAGATTTTAGGGGTATTATGGTGGATACGATAAAGGTAGTGGTATATGGGTAATTTTGAAAGATTCTAGGGGTATAAGGGTAATTTTTTCTTTAAAATTTTGACTGCACATATTTCCTGCATGCTATTGCCAGTCCTGTTGCTAATTCTTTTTTTCTTTCATGGTTAGAGGGCTGTTCTTGAACCAGCAATGCAGGGGCGTGACATGATTGGCCGTGCACGAACGGGTACTGGGAAAACTCTTGCATTTGGAATCCCTATCATGGATAAAATTATCAAGTTCAATGAAAAGAACGGGTTTGTATTATTTATTAACTCGTCATCTTTATTGATTATATTGAAAGTTCTGTGAATATTGCTTTTGACTCCTTAATTTGCAGGCGTGGAGTAAATCCTTTAACACTCGTCCTGGCGCCAACCAGAGAGCTTGCTCGGCAAGTAGAAAAAGAATTCACGGAGTCTACCAGAAGTCTCGATACATTATGTGTCTACGGAGGAGCACCCATAGGACAACAAATGAGAACTTTGGGTTATGGTGTTGATGTGGTTGTTGGCACACCTGGTCGAGTTATTGATTTGCTAGGTAGAGGTGCCTTGAATTTGAGAGAAGTGCAATTTGTTGTCTTGGATGAGGCTGATCAGATGCTTAACGTTGGCTTTAAGGAGGATGTTGAGAAAATCATGGAAAGTTTACCTGAAAGACGCCAGACAATGTTGTTCTCAGCAACAATGCCGGCTTGGATAAGAAATATTACTAGGATGTATCTTAAGGACCCAGTGACTATTGATCTTGTAAGTTTGCAACTTTTTGCATTATTCATCATTGGGTCCCTTTTTCCGGTGCAAAATATTCCAACTTGAACGGTCCTGCATGAAGAAAGTGACATGCTTACAAGTTTCAGTGTTTTTGACCATATTGCTCGGTGACATTTTTTTGCTATTTCATCTTTTTTTTTTGAACAACATTGTGAAGGGAGAGTACATTTTATCCTACATCATACTTCAGTTATGACTAGCTCATTCTCTTCCAGGCGGCTGTATTGGTGGGATCTATCCCTATGCTATGCACAGTCAGATTTTTTTTTGGTTTTAATTCTGGATGCTTTCTGATGAAGATATTCTTCTTGTGTTTTATAGTAAATTTGTTGTTGAATGCATTGACAACTGTTGAGAAATATGAAACTTACTGGAGTGATGTTTGCTGTAGGTTGGTGATTCTGATCAGAAACTAGCAGAAGGTATTACTCTTTATTCTATTGCATCTGACAATCATGGAAAACCATCCATTATTGCGTCTCTGATTACGGTATGTATATGACAATGATGGTTTGCTGCCTTTCTCTTTGTTCATTATTTTATGCTGTAACTCAAGATTTGTGTATTATATTCCTTTTTTGTTGTTTTAGGAGCATGCAAAAGGAGGAAAATGTATTGTCTTTACTCAAACAAAACGTGATGCTGATCGGTTGGCTTCCTGTATGGCAAGAAAGTACAAGTGTGAAGCTCTGCATGGGGACATTTCGCAGAGTCAGAGGGAAAGAACACTTGCAGGCTTTCGAGATGGACGCTTTAATATTTTAGTAGCTACTGATGTTGCTGCACGTGGCTTAGACATACCCAATGTTGATTTGGTGAGAGTTGTTCCTTGTGGATGTCATCCTTCCTCATTTATTCGTGACCTTATCGTTCACCCATTTTTTTTAGAAGCGTGATGTGTGTCTGCGATTTTTAATATAAATATTTGCACTGAGGATGTTGTAGGGTATTGATTGTCATCTTTCCCTTCTAGGTAAACATTGTGAAGTTTCTGCTTATGGTTGATTTCCTTCATTTTGTTATCTTGTTGTGGCTAGTTTTGATACTATCTTCTTTATCCATCTCTGAATGCCATCATGCTAAGGGCAATAATTTCACATGTTCTATTCACACTACTGACTTGCTTAAGAATTTCCACTGAAATCATGCTTGGCTGTTATTGTGGACTACAATATAAATGCAAGTTGTTTCATGATTTTTAAGGAGAGCAAGTTGCATTGGCTTTTCTGTTGCCTTCCTTTTGTAGCTATTCACGTTGGTGTTTCACTGATTAATTCCTTTCTTGTGTCAGGTGATTCATTATGAATTACCAACGACTTCTGAGATATTTGTCCATAGATCTGGGCGAACAGGGCGTGCTGGTAAGAAAGGAAGTGCTATTCTTATTTACACTGAGCAACAAACTCGGGCTGTCAGGCAGATTGAGAATGACATTGGATCCAGGTTTAATGAGGTAAAACATGCTTCTCTCTAGGCATTTACCAACATCTTTCATCTTTCAGATATTAGGGGCACTAACATTACAGATATGTCCGTCTTCTTTGTGCTATATGTTTCATTCATAATTTCCCTTTCAATGATTGTGGATGATCAATTTAACTGGCACACGGCCATTGGAAGTACTGGATTTTTCCTTGGGCTTTCCTTTTGTGTGCTAGGTCGGATATGCATCGTTGATGGGTTTCGTAAACGAGTGTAACATAGGTACCAGGACATGCTTCATATTCACAAAAATGAATAGCAGCAACTTTTTGTGCCCATCCGGAAGCTGTTCATTTTGCGTTCCGATGGGCCTTCTATTCGCTTTTTCACGGCATATTCTGACAGAAAATGTCTTGCTAAAGCTATGCTTTTTATTGGACTGATTGGTGATCATATTTCGATTCAGCTGCCAAGGATCAAGGCAGAGAGTGGGATGGATGACTTTTTTGTGGGCATGCGTGGTGGCCCATCCAGCTCCTTTGGAGGTGGCCGCATGAACGGTCCAGGTTTTGGCCGTCCTGGTGGTCTCGGCAGATCAGGATTTGGCCGCTCTAGTAGTTTTGGCGGGTCGGGACTTGGCCGGTCTGGTGATTTCTCTCCTGATCGTGTGGGTGGATCTGGACAAGGTCGTTTTGGTTCTTCAGGTTCTGGCCTGTCCGGCGGCTTTGGTAATTCTGGACAACATTCTGGAGGTCCCAGAGGAGACCGAGCTTTTGGCAACTCAGATTCAGGCTTTGCAGGCCGCGGATCTGGCAGTGCTGGTGGTCTTGGTAGCTCAGGTATGGGTTTCTTCGGTAGGCGTGATAATTTTGGCCCTGGACGTTGAGGCGGCATTTTGTGATTACAGTGGCAACGGTGGCGGGACAAGAAATGGACGGTTAGTATCCTTCGTTCATGTTTATCTCATTCTTTCAACTTGGGCTTTGACCTTTTTGATTTCTTCCGTAGAGGGAACAGAATTTTTGCCATGGTCAGTGATTGAATCAATCATTTTATTTTCACTTTTCTATGTGAGGCAGAATCTATGGCTATCTATAATAGACTGGGCGAGGGAAACAGAATACACAGGACAGGCTGGGCTTCTAAATTTTGCCAAAAGAAGCGGCAGTTGGTCGTTTGATCTCTGAAGCAAAAGCTGTAAGTGATGTTAGAAAAGGATGCCTACAAATTCAGGCAGCTGATTTATGATTGCGTTATAGGAGAGGGTGCTCTTTCTTTTATTATTCTGCCATTGATACGCCTCCGGTGGATGTGGG
Organism: Amorphophallus konjac; assembly: GCA_022559845.1. Taxonomy (NCBI): domain Eukaryota; kingdom Viridiplantae; phylum Streptophyta; class Magnoliopsida; order Alismatales; family Araceae; genus Amorphophallus; species Amorphophallus konjac. The sequence continues at coordinate 267,899,945 of CM040117.1, read as the reverse complement.
TCCTCATCTACCTGGAGTGTATATCATAAATGTGTGGATCATGTTATTTTTCAGAAAAATTTTGATTTTTTGTTGTTCTCGTCTTCCTGTATAAGTAGGGCTATACTTTTGCACGTGCCTCGTCTCTGCACGTAAAACCAGCCTCCCTTGAATACATGACTTGATTCAGTATTGGGATTTTTGCAAATAAATCATTGCTATAAATGAATTTGTAAAATTATTATTCTTAGAAATGTATTAGGAGTCATATTTTGTACGTAAAATCAAAGTGTGTATAAATGCCACTTCAGATCATCTCACTGTCGTTTTTTTACAAGTTTCTGACTGCTTACAAATAAAAACAACATATTTGCACAAACATGGCCTTAATTAGTGGTATGTTTGTTAATATATTGTTAAGATTATTATTATTTTTATAAATTTATATTTAGCAATACTTTAATTATAAAAATCTCTTCAATATTTTACGGGCGATCTGTATATAAATGGAGAAGGGGTGGTGAATATCCACTCTCTTATCTTGACTGCCTGGTGGTGCTTGGTTTGTTAAGCGTCGTGATGCAGCCTGCCCCTCTAAACGTTGTTTTGATAGGGGGTTATCCTCCACTTGTCCCGGTGATAACCATTATTTTGTTCTTTTTTTGATTTGACACAGGGATATAAATATTCGGATTAGATCGAAGCTCATTTAATCCTGATAGTGTGATCCATTTAAATAAGTGGAACAATTTAACTCATCTCTCTTATCAAAATAAATAGGAGTAAGTGGAGTGACAGATTAATCTAAAGAAGATATCTCTTTATTTATCTAACCCTCTATGAAAGCGGTGTTAATGATTTTGTCAAAGGTAACATCCAATTAGAATAAGATTTAGAGCTTTGTGACGAAAAATGACGAAAAATCTCTCATGTTAGAGCTTTGTCAAACGAGTGAATTATTCAAATCCTAACCTACGTTGGCAAACGCAGCTTTACATCACGTTATGATGCCACATCTTTTTACCACGTTTAGAAAATCGTGTCCGCTCGCTTGTTCGGTCAGATGGTGATCGTTGACTCGTTTCCAGCAAGATAGCTGCTCAATCAAACGAGAGGACAATCCCTACGAACATGACGAAGAGTATGAACAGGAGGGTGAAATATCTATGTATTCTCCTACTCGTGCCCATCCCCTCTTTGCTCCTTCCCCCGCATCTCGTTCTCTTCCCGACAACAACAGAGAATTCTGTGTCAGACAAGGCGTGCTGCAACCGGTCTTCCCAACCCAACACATGAGGCGCATTGTGAACACCAGAGGAAATCGAAGATGCATTCACGAGACAATTGCACGTGCGGTGAAGGTTTGAATATCTTATAGCAACTTTCTAGAGAAGAGTGATGTTCTAATGTCTGTTTGTGGTTCCCCCCTTTTTTTTGATTAGTTATAAAATATGTATAAATAACTTAAAATCTTAACATATTCTGCTCAAAATAATTAAAAAGAAATGTTACGATGTCACATTGCGTGCCACATTTTTATCACATTTCTTTTTTTATGTCATATAATTTGAAAATTAGGTGATAGAAAAAAATAAATTTAATTTTGGTACTCTGGAGTTAGATAATATCGAATCATGCCAATAATCTGATCTCGTAACTCACAAGATTAACTAACTGAGACTGATTTGAGAAAAAAAAATTATGTTACAGTAAGGTATATAAAATTTTAGAAAAAGAAATGCTTTCGCTCAAAAAGCGACGGTAGTTTTGGTCAGCTGACACGCACGGCTCGGTTAAGGAAAGCAGGGGTCCTTCGGGGGAGTCTCGGACGACGCCGCCGCCCTCGTGTGCGTGGCTGCGTGCTTGAACAACACGTATCCGTGTGCCACTCTGTTTGGACCTGTTGACGTCTCGTCGGTACCGTGTACCCGGTTGTTTGGACCCGAAGAAATGGAAACGGGACTGCAAAGGATATCAAGTGCGGTTAGAACTCCCATTTTCTTGTCAACAAAAACAACCCCCTGACTCGTTCGACTCGCTGTGGGAAGCTCGGTTAGCGCAGGGTCATAACTCATCAGTGGTCGTGCCTGAGAAGACCCCAGCACGGTTCAAAGACATTCTGGCCCCATGTGAAGATCCGATCAGCTTTTCTCATCTCAGTAGGTAGAACTTCAGTTGGAATCGGATCTTTTCTTTCTAATGTGGTTAGGGACGGAGGGGTTTGGTTTGACATAAAGTATTATAGGGAAAATTGCATATATATCCTTGAAAAATTTTCATTAGCCAAATATATACCAATTATTATTAAGAATTCTCTCAAAATAGTTAAAAATGTTATAATTATATCCCAACGGAAATCATGAGGAGAATATTGCAGTACAGTTTAGAGTACTTGAAACATAAAAAAAATATTATTTTAGAATATTTTATAAAATCGTACGGCATCCCAAATGACCCATTATATGTTAGACATGTCGGTTCCGATTCATACACAAATGAGAGTTAAATTGAGAAGCCTAAATCTTGGGTGAACATCTGATATGCATCCAGACGGGTTGATTGAGGCGTTCAGGCTTTATTAGCGGTTGGGTGTACTTTGTACCAGGGTTTGCCGACCCGTCCGACCCGGCCGACCCGATCTCTGCGCGGGACGGGTCGGGTCGGGCGGGTCGCACTGTGACCCGGTCCGCCCCGGTGCCTCTCCCACCTCCGGCGCCCCCCGCCCCCTCTTGCTGCGGCCTTCCGACGCCTCTCCCACCTCCGGCGCCCCCCCGCCCCCCTCCTGCTGCGGCCCCCCACCGCCCCCCTCCTGCTGCGGCCCTCCGGCGCCCCTCGCCCCCCTCCTACTGCGCCCCCCCACCCCCTCTCCCACCTCCGGCGCCCCCCGCCCCCTCCTGCTGCGGCCCCCCACCGCCCCCCTCTCCCACCTCCGGCGGCCACCACCGCCCCCACCTCTCCGCCCCCTACCCCTCCTGCTGCGCCCCCCCACCGCCCCCCTCTCCCACCTCGGCGGCCACCACCGCCCCCCCACCTCTCCCCCCTCCCCCACCGCCCCCCAACCTCCGACGGCCCCACCACCGAGATCGCTCCCCCCCGCCCCCTCCCTCTCCCACCTCCTGCGGCCCCCCACCACCCCCTCTCCCACCTCCTGCGCCCCCCCCGCCCCCTCCTGCTGCGGCCCCCCACCGCCCCCCTCTCCCACCTCCGGCGGCCACCACCGCCCACCCCACCTCTCCCACGGTCCAACCTCCCCCTCCCCCTCCTGCTGCGGGCCCCCCACCGCCCCCTCTCCCACCTCCGGCGGCCACCACCGCCCCCCCACCTCTCCCACGGTCCCACCTCCCCCTCCGGCTGCGGCCCCCCACCGCCCCCCCTCTCCCACCTCCGGCGCCCCGACCCGCTCGTACCGAGCCGGGTCCCGCCTCGCACCTCACCAGTACGTGGCGAGACGCACGGGACAGAGCGGGTCGGTCCGTCCCGTCCACGACCCACGGCCCGTGCGACCCGACGCCCGCCTGGGTCGGGTCGGGTCGTGCGGGTCAGTGCGGGTCGGGGCGGGACGGCAAACCCTGCTTTGTACGCCAATTATTAGAACTTTGTCCTACATGTGAGTTTAGAAAAGAAAAAAAAAGGAAATAGTATCGGAAGAATTTATTATAAGGTCGTTGAGAGCAATTTTTTTAAAGAATCTATTTATTTTTAAAATATTATATGTCAATTTTTATCTTAAATTTTAAAGACGATGTCAACGGTTGATTGCATGTTTTACAAAATTAACATAAAATTTAAAAAGTATATAGACATGTTTGGTAAATGATGCTCAGTGAATCGCATGAGAATCACTTTCTACTAGGGCCCTCCTCTCATTCGTCGTCAATCCAACCCTATTGATTTCTCATCTCTCTCCTTACCTTCTCCAAACCAAAACATAGAAATGGACACTTGACTATGTCTACATACTCTGGAATTGGATTGCAAGATGTGGCCGGATGATGTTTCAGCCCTTCTCTCCTTTGTCATCAATCCAACCCTCTTAAAATGGACACTTGACTATGTCTACGTCTTCGAGAATTGCTTTGCAAGGTGTGGTCAGGATAATGTTTAGGGATAGTTAAGAGCTAGATAAGATGGATACGAGATAAATAATGATGATCATTATCCTCTCGTGTGATAAAGAATTACAAGGTTTCTTTCTTCATCCACCTTGCTAACCAACGGGGACGGATTGTGGGATTTTAATATTGGAATTCATGGCATATCCATGATCCTAACCAAATGAACCATGAGTATCTTGATTTTTGTATTCGTGGGATTTTTTAATCAAGAGAGAGACTGACATGTGAGGAGGGAAGATGAAGAATCCGGAGAAACTCTTCCGAGCACGTTTATGGGCGGACTTCAGAAGTCCCACCCAAAACTCACTTTTCCAATTGTTTTTCTCTTTAAACCAGCATTTTAAACCTCCACCCACCATTCAACCAAGGTTTAATGTGTTCTCTCTCCTACCATCGTTTATGTGTTCCCACCTCCAGATGACCCACACGTCGAGTTTGACGTGGCCTCTACCAAATGAGATTTGGCTTTAAAAAAATCTCTCATCGTAAGAGATTGTACCGTTAGAGAGATTTTTGAAAATTTCTAAACACCTCGTGAGTTGAAACAAACACGCCCTTAGATCATGAATCTCAAATAAAGATATTTTAGATCCCACATAATGTAATAAAAGAAAATTGGAGATATAAGAAGAAGAAGAAGAGAGAAGAGAGGGTGGATCTCTGCATCGTCGGCGTGTCAGGTTGGTGCTCATAGCGGCAGACCCCCTGGAGGGGGAAGCTCGGTGTGATGGCGTCGACTGGGTACATGGGCAAGACAACGACGGGCGTGGGCTTGATGCGGGACTAGTTTGGGGATCACACTTGACTCACCCTCAACAGTAGTGGCCACGATCTCTTGATTGTCAGCGCCGATGGCCGCCCTTGTGAACCTCCAGCGGTACCATAGGACGTAGAGGAAGAAGAAGAAGAAGAGCATCGCGGCGCCTTTCTTGCGTCGGCGAGCAACCGGTCCGACAATGCTTCCACCCAGCAAGTACTAGCAATTCTTGTAGAGGGAAGGTTGGGCATCGGGGCATGGGTCGCTGGAGATGGAGCGAAGGGAGGGTGGGAAGGAGGTGGGGTGATAGGGCAAGAGTTGACGGAAGAGAGGAAGGAGAAGATAGAGAGAGGGAGGGACACACGGGTCGAGTGAGAGTCGCGACTTCTCTCTCTCAAAAAAATGTGGAGGCATGTTTTTATTTTACGAGAAATTATAAATGGATGGGATTACATCTTAAAAAATTAGGGAGGTATTATCAAACATGAGTAAGTGATTTTTTATTTTTTATCTTTATCTTAAAAGAAAAAAAGAGATAACAAATTACAACCAAACACCTTATTAATCATCTCATTAATTAAAAGATACGGAATACGAGAGGATTTAAAATAAGGATCAGAAATAAACCTTCGCATATATCATATGAGCTAGGAAAAAAATTAATTAGATATCCTTATCAGACTTCTAGCACTATTTTCTTCCACCATGCAAAGTACTAACGACTGCCTGTTTTATGTGATAATTTTTTTTGACCCTCTTCTGTAGTCTGTCATATCTGCCATTAACATGTTAACGCATATTGAAACATTAAAAAGTTAATTTGTTAAAAATTTATAAAAATATCATGATTAAAATTTTTGTATACTTAAAAGTATCATATATATATATATATGTACGTATGTATGTACGTATATTTCAAATTTACACCGGTCGGATGCAAACCAAGTCAATGGAAGGAGAATTTCCCAAGTCTGAACGAGGGAATCGACTATTCACCATGCATTTGGAATATCTTAGTTGTCAGATCAGGCAGCTTTCACCCTTTCCATTTAGGGTCCCATACGTCCCAGAGTAAACGCCTACGGTGACCACACCCCTTCCACCTTGGCATCCACCACTCTCCTCCACACTTGCCTCCCCGAGATGGCGGGACATTGGACCTCTTAATTCGGCACCGAGAGACATCATTGAAGAATTCCTCGGCCGTGAGCTGTACTTCTTTTCAAACGGGTACTCGATCATTTATTTATGCAATTAGACAGCTTATTTGTCATTAGTTCGATGTTAAATCTTGTTCATTCGAAATATGATTTATTAATTCGGTGTGACTTACGTTGACTCGAACGTATTATATTATATTTAAGTTGGATCGAGACGGTTGAGTCAGTGCTAGTTATATTCGAATCATTTGAAGTCAGGTCATAATCTCTTTAAATTAGTTCGTATCGTATCTAAATCTAATCGAATCGATATATGTCACTAAGTCGACTGATTCACTTGATCTTATTTTGTTCATACCCCTGAAAAATATGAGGGCATTTAAACCCTGACATCATAAAGCTCAAGATACTTTGGTCTACGACGATTTTTCCTTTTGTTCCTACAGACAAGCTGAAAGGGAGCATCATTCTCCGTGACTTGCTCATCAACCGAGTCATCCATCTCGCTTGGCGCACAGTTGGAGGGGTGACCATCCTGCTGCGGCGTAAGTGCGGGGGGCCAATAGACGGGCCAACCCCACCAACAGACTGACAAGGGATAGCAGGGGTTTGGGAAGCATCGCAGGGTTGCACCACTGGGGGAGACGGGGCCAAGGCAGCGGCAGTAGTGGAGGACGGAGCTCGACTAGAGAATCCAGGTCGAGAGAAAATTGGATGAGCGTTCAATTCATCCCTCGTAGCACGCAGAGCGGCAAAACAAGCTAGACGATCTTGCGCTCGCGACAAGAGAAAGGACCCAATAGCCCTCAGGGGTATGCCCCGTCGGTTGTGTTTTCCTTTCTCTATATCAATAAAAAAATAGGGCCTATAAAAAATAAAAAAGTGAATCAGAGTTCGTCAACTTAGTGATATATATCGATTCGATTAAATTTAAATATGATACGATACGATCAAATTTAAAGAGATTATAATCTGACTCGAAACAATTCGAATGTAACTCGGGCTGACTCAATAATCTCGATCTAACGTAAATATAATATAATACGTTCGAGTCAACGTAAGTCGCACCGACTCAAATAAATAATATTTCGAATGAACAAGATTTAACATCAAACTAATGACAAATAAGCTGTCTAATTGCATAAATAAATGCTCGAGTACCCGTTCGAAAAGAAGTACAGCTCACGGCCGAGGAATTCTTCAATGATGTGTCTCGGTGCCGAATTAAGAGGTCCAATGTCCCGCCATCTCGGGGAGGCAAGTGTGGAGGAGAGTGGTGGATGCCGAGGTGGAAGGGGTGTGGTCACCGTAGGCGTTTACTCTGGGACGTATGGGACCCTAAATGGAAAGGGTGAAAGCTGCCTGATTCACTTGATCTTATTTTGTTGTCTACTCTGTTCGAAGTAAGAACGAAGAGTTTTTGTTCCTGTGTCGAAGGAAGAAGGCGCATCTTTGGGAATATGTGAAATATTTGGGTACTTGAGTATGGTCGTATACAATTAACAGCAAGGCTTTTAGCACATATGGGTTATAGCTCCAAGTGAGGCAAATTGCCATCGCGAGGAGGCGGGGGAGAGGTAGATGAGATCCAACCGGAATAGAATGGGACAGGAGTGTTCACTGTTCATTTCAACCCTGGAAATTAAACCAAATCAAATCCCCTGGAAATAGAAGAGAGGCCCGATTCTTTGTCGCTTTTGATCGCCTTCGGCACGAGGAAAGAGAACCGTACAATTAGTTGTGTGTCCAGCAAACTGTGGACTTCGTCGGAGGACCGCACATGACCCCGAGTTTTGACGATCCGATGCGTTCACATTAGCATCCACCTGTTTGACGTGTGATGACGTAGTCATCCGCTGACGTCTCTCTAACCTCCGCGACCCACCTCCTAGTCGGGCTCTCAACTCGGTTCGACTCGTTAACCTCAGCAAGACCCGACCCGACCCGACCGACCCTGTTCCTTCTCCGGCGCGCGTTCCGGGAACACGACGAGTCGCGCATGGCGGCGCATGGCGTCACGACAGGCGGCTTCCTGTCGGCGCGCTGCCGTATTGGTCATCTCCTCCACCGCCATGGGTCCGTCTGCGCACTCGGTCGCCTTCTCCCCGTGCACACTGCCGGTCCTAGCTCAACTCGCTCCCCCCGCCGTTCCACCCGCCTCCCTGACGCAGTCCTCTCCCCTCGTGCCCGAATTTTCATGGCGACTCAGGTGGGTGCCCACGCCAAGTTGGAAGTGGTCGAAGACTCCCTCCCTCCCCCTCCACGCCTCTATCTCTCTCTCTCTCTCTCTCAAACTTATATCAATTGGGTAGCGTTCCTAGCCTTTTTTCCGATATCCCGAGCCATCTCGACTTCTCAATTGGGGGCGACTGCCGGTCCTCCTCTTTGTGCCTCCCTTTTCGGACGTTCCTGTTTTGGGTTTCTTTGCTGCTGCGCTCATTTTGCTTGTATCTGCTGTCTCCGGGTGGTGCGCTTGCAGGAGATCAGAAAAAGAAACTCCTTTGGTTGGCGTGCCTGTGCTATGGTGCTGGCTTGGGGGCTTGATTGTGGAACTGTGGTGGTTGTCTCATAGGTCAGTGCTGCTGAGGTGACTTGAAATCGCCTTTTTTCTTCTGAGTTTTATTGTTTTCTCTGTATTTGTAGCTCCGAGCTTCGATTTTGCAGCATTCGCTATTTAAAGTGCGAAACTTGAGGAGGATTAAGAACTATTTTGGCCTTGAAACTTTCTGATGCTATGTATCCGGATTCATCCCCCTCTCCCCCCCCAAAAAAATCCTGATTCCGGATACGAGGAAGATGAATGATCCTCATGTTTTTAGTCTCTTTCTTGTGTCCATAGCCAAGTTGTGTCGTGCTGAATCGAGATTGTTGACTTAAGCTTTTGGGGTCGCAAATTGAAAAGAACTTAGTTACGTAACCTCAGGGTAAAGTACAGAGGAAAGCTCGGGAATCGGAATACTAATTTTCATACTCAAACGAGATCTCAACTCTAATTACTATAGACTATAGTTGTTGATTTCTTTCTACTGTCCTGATCTCCACTCATATGATGTGGCATGTATAAAGACTATCTCCCACCCCAAACTTTTTCTACAATCCCTTTTTAACTTTTCTCTCCGCATGGTGGAAATATATGCATGTTCTCCCAATGTCAAGTTTTACACTTTGCACATCCAAATGACATGGCTCTGGTTAGTGCTTCCTTGTTCGTCATAACACTATTTTACCTCTTTCATCCCACTTTGCCATTTCATTCAGTTTGTCACTTTAAACATATTTATCATATTTTACAAGTTATTGTGATTTGAACTTGTTCATATGTTTGGTTTTGTTACTTAATCACGTTTCCTTTCATCTTGTGCTCTTTTGCATAAAATGTGTTCGTTGTAGTATTATTTTCTTCTACAGTAAGTTATATACGTAATTCACTACGGGCCAACTGGTACAAGTGAGTAGCTTGACACCATCCTTAAGGTAGCCCTCCCTAGCTCAGTTAGGTTGGTCCGGGTTGGGCTAAATCCTAATCCTGACAGCCACCTTAAAGCTAACCTGAATCGGAGTCGACCAAAATATGAATTTGATCTGCCCCATGAAGCCAAGGCACACAGTTTAATCTGGCACAACTAACAGAAAAAGGAATTTATCATAATATGCCAGTTTTCTATTAGAAACGACAAGGGTTATATTGGAGTTGAGTTGATAATTGACATCCAACCTGATCCACTCAGGTGGAAGGTTGCAGTGAATATTATCCCAAACCAAACCCAAACTGATCCGCATTAACTCAGGTCCAGCACAACCAAATTTTCAGGTTAGCTTGATCAGGTTCAGGTGCTTGGTCCAAACTTGCTGCCTTAGTCCTCTTCTTTCTGATACTGTCTTAATTGTCAGGGTTATGGATCAACTAAAATATAATAAAGTAAATGTTACTCAACAGTATATGTAGCCCATGGAGAGGTTTTGAGGGCTAATTTTGTGAACTCTATGAATGCAATGAAAGGGAGAATGTGCAAATGACATTGTTGCTTATTACTTTAATTCAGTATCTGTATCAGGAGCTTTTCATATAAGTTGGTGGGAATGGAGTGAACCACTTTAAAGATAAAAATAATATGTTGGCTCCTTTTTGATATATTTGTTCAGTGTCAACAATTCTCAATTAAGCTAGGATAAACAATCATGTATAGAGAGAAAACTTGAAATGTGTACTTTGTGGGGTGAAGATGATGACACAGTTCACTTGATCATAGGATGTAGTTTTCAGTCTAGATCTCTGGAACCTATTGTGTTATTTCCAACTGTCAGCAGATGGCGAAGCAGAAAGGAAACTGCTTCAGATGTTCCCCACAGCTGCTTGTTGAAAAATATGGTTAACTAGAAATGATGCTAGTTTTCAAGCTGAGACATCAAATTAAAAAAGTGTAAATCTTCTGTCTATATCTTGCTCTGTAATAACCTAAGCTCGGGGCATTGTTTGGATGTTGTTTGTTAATTTACTGTACTTGGAAAGGTAGGTGCAGCTTGCCCTGAACAAGTCCTGGAAGACACTGTTTGCACCTTGCTTTCTGCTCCAATGTAGATTGTCTTAATCCACAATATCCTTTTTCCAAAAGCAGCTAGTATAGAGAAGAATGGAAGGTTGGCAATTGGCTGGAGAACTTTGTCCACATCTTTGAGTTTCATGTTTCCTAAACAGACCAAAATTTGATGAGATGGGCTTTATGATGATGATGAATACAATTCACTTTTGTTTATGAAATTAACATGATCATGTGTCAATTCAGTTCATTTCTCTACTCACCTCTAATTGGTGGAGTTAATCAACATCTCTTTCATGTTATGCTGTTTTGGCTCCTGGAATGTTTAACAGCTCTGTTGGTAGATTTATGTGTTTTCTCTCTAGTCTTTTCTAGAGAGAAGCTCTGCGTTTTTCCGAGAGTGAGCGAGAGAGGGTTGAGCTTTGGAGATGCGGTGGGGGCCGTCCCCGACCGGGGCTGCCGGAGGTCCTCGAGGCGGGGCGAAACTCTGCCAGGCGAGAGGAGGAGCCGGCCAACCACCTGTATGTTTCCGTTGCCGGCAGCCTAGACATCTACAGCGAGCCTGCAAGATGCCGGCACTCCGTGTCAATGGTAGTGGGGAGTTGGGAGGTCTTATGCGGAGGTGGTTAGGGGTTAAGGCTAGTTGCGGGGAGGGAAGAGTTGCTTGGAGTTAGAGGCCATACCCCTGGGAGCTATTTGTCGGCCAGTTCAAGCGGCTTAACAAGTATCTCTTCTTCATACCGCTAGAGGGTGTGGTGGAGTCAGAAGATTTGAAGGGTGTTTTGAACACCCGGTGGGGGAAGCGGGGGACCTGGGATGTCCGACAGTATCTAGTCTTGGGCTTGCTGGCAGTAGGGCCTGATGAGGAGGTGGCGTGGGAGTGGCGGAGCTTGGTGTCTTGATGGTGAAGGGTGTCGCCGTCTGTGCCTTACTGTGGACCTTTAATAGGGGTGCGTATCCGAACTCGAGAGAGTCTGGAGTTTGTATGAAGCTCATAGGCATCCCCATCATGTTCTGCAACGCGCAGGGGATCACCTACATCCTGCACCGGCTGGGGGATGTTGAATCGAGTAGCTACTCCATTGTACCGACTGACAACTTGCTGGCTGTGGAGGCTACGGTGTGGGTGGTTATGCCAGTGGAGTCGCCGCCAGTCATCTCCCTGTCCTGCGGGGGTGTGGACTTCGTCATCAGGGTGGTTTTCCGACCGGTGGAGTTGCGGCGGCGGAGTCTCAACTAGAGGAGCCTAGGCCAACCCTCTTCAGAGAAGAAGGTTGAAGATGAGGGGGGGGGGGGTTTCCGTGGAGACCCCAGCCTTCGAATTTCAATCTGCCTGCCATCGGTTGCACCTAAAGGGCTATCGGGTTTGGACTAACATCCGACTCTTGTTAACCCGGATCCTCTTGGGCTTACTCATGACTTGCCCAAGCAGATCCCGGGTATCGACCATTATCGGGTCCACGGGACCCTATACGACTCTTCTTCCTTGCCTGACTTTGGTGTATAGTTCAGCCCTTCCTCCCGTTCCGGTGCCTGTGAAGAAGCAGGGTCCGGTGAAGGGCCAAGCACCGGCAGCCTTTGGCAGCCCACGTCGACGTTCATCGGCAGTGGCCGCCTCTTCACCAGGTCATTGCGATGTTCAGGGCGAGCGCTTGAAGCTACGCCTGTCCCCGCCGGTGTCTACAAGAGCGGCAAGTGCCTTGTCTTGCTAGCTGAAGGGAATGGAGTCTCAACCCTCACTGCCTTCTTCCCAGGGAGCGGACGCAGCCTTGCGTGGGCCGCTTCATCGAACATACGGGAGTGAGCCCCAACGGGTTATGCTTCAGATGGCCTTGCTTCCTACGATCCGTCTGCTACAGGCGGTTGTTAACGACAGTGAGGTCCACCTGCTGGATGGTACTAATAGGCCGGCCCTGCTCACAGGGGACCCAGAGGAGGCCGTTGCTGCTCGACGTCCCATGGTAGTCCGCTGCCCGGCTGCTACTGCTACAGGGTCCCCGACGGATGCATCTTCAGAGGATGGCGGTCTCAGGGAGGCAACAGATCTGGAGTAGGCCATCAGGGAGGCCCCAGTAGACTCGGACCAGGGTTATTAGGCGCATGAGTGTAAGGACGAGGAGTTTTCTGATGAAGAATTGTCATGCTGGCCTTGCCAGGGGAGTCGGTGGCCCTGATCACAGCAAGTGGGGAGCAGAAGAAAAAGTATCACATGACTAGGGAGGAGGTGAAGGAGATGATGGTGGCCGCTTATAAAATGATGGAGGACTAGGTGAGGGAGATTGCCGATCAAGTGGAAATCTCTTTTGAAGTAGGGCCTCAGAAAGATGTGAGAGGGGCATGTACCAATGTCTGTAAGAGGTGGTGTGCAACTATTTTACAGGAGGAAAGGGCTCAGTAGAGAGGGGTGAGGGAGGAGGAAGGGGAAGGGGAGGAGATGGTTACTTTTGTGTCTCCATGAGGATAGTCTCCTGGAATGTGAGAGGTTTAGAGGGGGTGGCGGAGAAGAAGGGGGCGATTAAGGAGTTGGTGAGGAGATGTAAGATTGATATTCTTTATATTCAAGAAACCAAATGGGAAGGGGATGGGGGGATTCTGATGAGGGAGTTAGGGGGTGCTAGACTTTCGAGAGGTGTTGTTTCTCCGACGGAGGGCAAGTCAGGGTGTATTTTGATCCTATGGAACTCTTATGAGGTTGATGAGGTGGTGGTGGCAAAACACATTACCAGGTGGGCTATCTGCTCCATTTCACTTCGGTGATGGATGGTTTCTCGTGGGACTTCACCAGGGTGTATGGACTTCAAGGGATATAAGAGAAGCGACTTTTATGGGAGGAGTTGATCAGCCTACATCTGTCTTCGGGGAGGCCGTGGTGTGTTGAAGGGGATTTCAATGCTGTGGTGGCTCCGTGGGAGAGATTGGGGGATAGTAGTCACACATGGGACATGGATGACTTTGTTGCTTTCATTGAGGAGCTGGCTCTGGTGGATGTTGGCATGGCACATGGTCATTTTACCTGATCCAACATGCGAGTTGATACTTCTTGTTCGAGGCTGGACAAATTTTTGATCTCCGTTGATTGGGAGGATCATTATCCTCATGCGCAGATGCTTCCATTGGCTAGATCTGTGTCGGATCACAAGTCAATCCTCTTGAAGACCAGCCGTTTGCAAGACCTGAGGTTCACCTTCAGGCTGGAGAAGTTTTGGTTCAGGGAGGTAGAGTTCATGGATACTGTCAGGGGAGCTTGGTCTGCACAAGTCTCCGACAGCTCTGCCATGGCGACTCTTGTATCTAGATTGAGGCATACTGCTCATGTGCTCAAGACCTGGCGGCCGGACAAGACCCTCTTGGGGAGGATAGTTAAGGATAGAATTCTTCAGTAGATTGAGAGGCTTGATAACTTGGAGGAGGTAGGACTTATGGATGCAGAGGACAAGAGGTTGAGAGACACTGTGAGGTGTCAGTTCGATGGGATTCTCTCAAGGGAGGAAATCTATTGGAGTCAGAGAATGAGGGATAGATGGATCAAAGAGGGAGACAGAAACATTGCTTACTTTCAACGTGTGGCATCGGGGAGGAGGAGAGTGAATACCATTGCCTGCATTCGGGTGGGTGATCTCTCCATCTCTTCGGATGAGCAGATCAAGGTTCTGGCGAGGGACTTCTATTCCGGGCTGTTTTCAGAGAGGATCACGTTAGACCGAGGATTGCCGATGATCTTCTTCCTCGGCTTTTCCAGGAGGAGAGGGATGTCATATCGTAGAGCTTCACTGAGGACGAGGTTCGATAGGCAATTTTTGCTCTTGTAGGTGATAGAGCTCCATGTCCAAATGGATTCCCTTTGTCCTTCTTTTAGCAGTGTTAGGATGTCGTCAAATCTGATCTCCTGGCAGCAGTTAGAGAATTCCATGAGGAGAGGGCACACTTGAGGGGGATTAACAAAACCCTCATTGTTTTCATCTCCAAGAAACAAGGAGCCCAGGACTTCTGTGACTTTAGGCCTATCAATTTGTTGAATGGTACTTACAAGACCGTCCCCAAGTTGCTGGCAGGGAAATTTGAGTGAGTTTTGGATAGGGTGGTCAGTTACTTCTAGGGAGCATTTATCAGGGGACGTCATATTTTGGGCATTTTTTTGGTGACCCATGAGTGCTTGTATGTCATGAAGACCCAAAGAAAGAGAGGGATGATCTTAAAGTTGGACTTTAAAAAGACTTATGATAGGGTCAACTGAGCTTATCTGTTTGATGTGTTGGAGAAGATGGGTTTTGGGGATAGATGGATCCGCTGGATTAGGTCTTGCATCTCTTCGGCATCATTTACGGTTCTTGTTAATGAGAAGTCGGCTTCTTTCTTTCTCAGTGGCAGGGGGCTCAGGCAGGGAGATCATATGTCTCCTCTCCTTTTTGTGCTTGTGACTAATGTTCTGAGCAGGGTTTGGTAGAGAGCAGAGTCTGTAGGTTTGATCAGGGGATTCCAGGTTGGGAGAGGTGGTTTCTCGGTCACCCACTTGTAGTATGCCGATGATACTATCCTGTTCCTAGTAGGGAATGAAAGGTAGATGTATGTGGCAAGAAACTTGTTGGAGTTGCTGGAGGAGGCTACTGGCTTGAGGGTTAACTTCAACAAGAGTGTGATTATTGGGGTTAACATGGAGGCCAGACCACTTCACAAGACCCCTCGCATCTTGGGTTGTCAGATAGGGACTTTCCCTATTTCTTACTTGGGCCTCCCTCTCACCCAAGGGACTCTTCGCTGTGTTGATTGGTGTCCTATTATCTAGAGATGCGAGGCTAGATTGGCTGGCTGGAAGACGAGGTTGCTATTCTATGGGGGTAGGTTACTCTTGTGCAGATCGGTGTTGGATAGTTTATTTATCTATTATCTCTCTGTGTTCTGCATTCTGAAGACTGTGTTGAAGAAGATCGAGGTCATTCATGGAAGGTTCTTTTGGCATGAGAGTGGGGGGAGGTATAGGGGTTGACACAACATCAGGTGGGGGAGGGTGACTGCTCCCAAGGAACAAGAGGAGAATATGGGTGACTTCAATGTGGCCCTCTTGAGTAATTGGTTATGGAGGTTGGGAGCATGGATTGAAAGTCTTTGGGCACAGCTTATCATGCAGAGGTACTACGGCAGAAGGAGAATTTGGGACTTGGACTTTTCAGCTCCAGCCCAGACTTCTACTATTTGGCACGATATCTTCTTTTGCAGGGACTTCATCTCTTCCGGGGTTCAGGTCTGTGTAGGGAAAGGCAACCATTTTCTTTTCTAGAAGGACAGATGGTGCAACGACTTTATTTTGAAGGCCTCCTTTCCTAGTCTATTCGCGATCTTGGCTGATCCTCCAAAGCCGGTTGCACGGGTATTTGATCCTCACCTTTATGGGGGCACCTGGGCGCCGATTTGCATGAGGGACCTCAGGAGTGCCGAGGTTGAGCAGTTCTAGGATCTTCTCCTGACCCTTCGTGACTTGCCCCGCACCCACTCAGGGAGGATGTTTGGACTTAGAGGTGGGATAGGGAGGGAACCTATTCTATTAGGTCTGCCTACTCCATCATCTTTGACGGCGGGGTGCGACACAGTCTGGCTCTCCATATCTAGAGACCGAAGACCCCATTGAAGGTGAAGCTTCTGATCTGGAGGATTTCACACGGGAGGCTTTCCATCAGTGACAGGCTCTTTCGCTTTCTAATGGGTATCTAGTCGACCTGTTGCTTGTGTGGCCTGTTGCTTGTGTGGCCTGGAGGACGAGTTTGTGGATCACCTGTTTGTAGGCTATCTCTTCTCTCAAGCAGTGTGGGAGGGTGTGGCTACGAGTGTCCGGTGTGTACTCGGCCGGCAGACTGGCGTGCAATCGTTCATTGGGTCTTGGGGTAGGAGTTGGCCCCGCAGAGGTGATCGTGTAGTTTGATGGTTCATCCTGCATGCCACCCTTTGGTCCCTATAGTGTGAAAGGAATAAAAGGATCTTCAGGAGGGAGGTTAGAGTGGAGGACTCCTTTTTTTTATTTGTACTAGAGTGAGGGAATGGGCAGAGTTGCTATGTAATGTGAATGTCCTCGATTCATCTCTTTTTACTTTGTTGGGGGGGGGGGAAGACCCCCCCACACTATCTTGGTGTGGTTTTTTGTACATGATCTCTTTTTGGGATCTTTCTGACTACACTTGTATATCTTCCTTTTCTTGTAATACACACAGTGGTACTACCCACTTTCGAAAAAAGAAAAACAGCTCTTTTGGTAGATCCAACTCATAAGGCACATAACACATGAGCACTAGCATTTTGTCTGAAGTTCCAATTCCCTGTTTTCGCTTTGTGACTGATAATAAAGCATCATATAATAAGAAACTAGGATTCAGATTAAGAGTCGAGCATGTTGATTCACATTAATGTCATATGATTTGATTATGCATTTGCCTCCTCCATATGCCTAAGCTAAAAGAAACCTTGTGCAGCAGAGTTACATTGCATTCTGCCCCCCCTCAATGTGTGAATACTGTCATGTTTAACAAGTATTATGTGGCAGATTGATTTTCCTACATTTGGTAACTTGTTCTTTCGTCCAACCTCTTATTCTTTGGCAGGGTTAGATTTGTCTCTTCTTAAGTGACATTTGGTATAGAGAAGCTGACACTGCCAGATCAAAGAGTAATGAGTTGTTTCTCCTTTCTATGCAAAGGAAATAAGAGTTCAACAGAACAATCTATCCTTACTGATGAAGGTAAAAATGTATTGGAATTTTATTGCTATTTGAAATTTGCAGTTTTGAGCTATATTATAGCCTTCTTATGACTAGGATTGAATATGCTTAGTGCACCTGATCTTGGCATGCCACTACCTTTCACATATAAGTTACTAATCAATCTGTATTATGTTTTAGAAGTTTCAGGGATCCAAAATATCGGTCTCTACACTTACAGGGAACTGAAACATGCGACAGACGATTTTAGTTATCTGAACAAAATTGGCGAAGGAGGTTTTGGTTCTGTATACAAGGTAAATTTGTTTATGATAACGTATATGTTGATAGCAAGTGCATGTACGTAGCTAGAGATCTTTAATTCGGCTTCAATCCTTTGCTTGTGGATATGCAGGGAAGGCTTAAAGACGGAAAGCTTGTCGCAGTAAAGGTGCTCTCATCTATGTCACGACAAGGGGTGCGGGAGTTTTTAAGTGAATTAAAAACGATTGCTAATATAGCTCATAGCAACCTTGTTGAACTTTATGGTTGCTGTGTGGAAGGGAATAACAGGATACTAGTGTATAATTACCTTGCTAATAACAGCCTGGCACAGACCCTTCTCGGTAATCTCAGCTTCTTGCTTATACATTTGCCTTGTTGAGTCATTCATTAGCTGATCAGTCTTCTTTAAGATGATTTCTTTCCCTGGCAATGAAATATACTTAAGTTTGGCCACTTTCAGGGGATGGACACAGTAATCTTCAGTTTAACTGGAGAACACGGACTAAAATTTGTGTTGGCATTGCTCGTGGGCTAGCCTTTCTTCATGAAGTAGTAAAACCACATGTTGTGCATCGAGATATTAAAGCCAGCAATATTCTCCTAGATGAAGATCTCAACCCCAAGATATCGGATTTTGGTCTTGCAAAGCTTCTCCCACCGAACGCAACCCATGTTAGTACCCGGGTTGCAGGGACCATGTGAGTTCAGAATTGCCTTATGTTGTGATGACAATTTCTTTATTGCACGTTTAGTAATTTTATAAGTTATATATGTCAGCAGTGGGCAGTCTTTTTCAGTGTTTGGAATGATCGTTATTGACACTTCCTTATTTTTAAACTGGGTGCACAGATTTTATTTGCACAGGCAAATTGTTGACCTAGCTTACCCATCTTTTCTGTTCCCTTTTCTAATCCACTATTGTACTCATACCAGAGGTTACTTAGCACCAGAGTATGCAATAGGAGGGCAGCTGACACGAAAGGCAGACATTTACAGTTTCGGTGTTCTTCTTATGGAGATAGTTAGTGGCAGATGCAACACAAACAAAAGATTGCCCATTGAAGATCAGTTCCTTCTTGAAAGGGTAAGTAAATTACTCCCTACATCAACACAAGTAAAAAGATAGCCTGTTGCCAATCATAGTTACAGTGTTGCCATATGAACTGTTCTTTTGATTTTGGGAACCAATTTAGGCAACCCAGTTGTGATAACTGGACACACCCCTTAATACATCATTGATGAAGCGGAGGCACTTTGATGTTC
Organism: Amorphophallus konjac; assembly: GCA_022559845.1. Taxonomy (NCBI): domain Eukaryota; kingdom Viridiplantae; phylum Streptophyta; class Magnoliopsida; order Alismatales; family Araceae; genus Amorphophallus; species Amorphophallus konjac. The sequence goes on along the minus strand of CM040117.1, from coordinate 267,881,166 downwards.
AGAATAAGGGGTCTTAAACCAGACATTGAAGTTTTTACCATTTTCGGACATTTTCCCACTAGGTTAAGAGGTCATATTTATGTCATAATCCATTAGTTCTCAAACAGCATTCCATGTATCTGGGGAACATTTTAACTCCCAGATAACCATTGTTCCCGTTTCTTGCATCCTAGTGCCAACATGCTTTAATTTTTTCCTAGATGGCCATGGCTCCCATTTCTTGCACTTTAGTGGCAACACCCAAGTTTGACTATGTGGCCTTACAGCCAGATATGATTTTGTGATGCAGGCATGGGCACTCCATGAACGCAACGAGCTGGTGTTGATCGTAGACCCTGCCTTAAATGGCGATTTTGATGCCGAAGAGGCTTGCAGATATTTGAAGGTCAGTCTGCTTTGCACTCAAGATGCTCCAAAATGTCGCCCATCAATGTCCACCATTGTGAAGATGCTCACCGGTGAGAAAGATGTCAATGTGGAGTCTGTCGCAAAGCCTGGCCTCATCTCCGACTTCATGGATCTTAAAATAAGCCAAAAGAAGGTTGAAGATATTGCATTAGCAGACACTTCATCTTGTGGCTTATCTGCACATAACTCTCCCTTATCTTCAGAGAACACCACATATGCATCAGTCACCTTCACTGCAATATGTGATAGGGATGACTGAGGCAGTGTTGTAGTGCAGAAAAAGAATGATTTAAGGTTCATGTTCACCATCTCTCTCTCTCTCATCTCCTTTTCCTGCTTGTTTCTTCATTTCTTCACCTGTAGCTAGATTTGTACCACTATAGAGCTAGTTTTCTACTACTACAGGCTGAAACTCGGTTCTGAATCCCCTATGATTCTTTTTCATTTTGATGTAAATTGTTATGTTTTTCTCATTAAGTCGCATGGAGATTCAGTTCCTTGTCTTTCCTTGTTTCCTCTACAACGCAAGTTGTCTTCTTCTGAAGGAAATGTTTCAACACACAGCAAGGAAGAACAATAACTAGGGTCAATTACAGAAGCACCAGAAGGGGAGGAACAAAAAAAACCCAAAGCAAAGAGGAATCCATAAAAGATCTGCCAGGAAGTTGTTCAATTGTGCTAACTAACTTTTAGCAGCACCACCCACACATAGTTATACATATGTTGATGTGCCTACCGCTGGCCGTCTACACACATTTTAACACGCAAAACGCTCGATTATCCAATTCCTGAACGCATGGATTGCTATGCTGTAAAATCGTGTAGAACTCTGTAAAATGCCATTTTTTTGGGTGTTTCTGTGCTGCAGATACTTCGATATTAAAATATCGTCGATCCGTGTGTCCTCCATTTTACTTCAGTTTCAGTTTTCAGTCTAAGAGTAGCATACATCAACCTCCAAGAATTTTAAAATCTGAAGAATGCAATACATTACAGCACATCAAACAGCACCTGAGTTGTCCTGCTTGCTTTACTGTTCAAGCTGAATTCACTTCTGTGCGTAGCACTGTCATCATCGTCTAACATTTACAGATTTCTCTGATGGCCAAGTTTTTTCGTTAAAATATATGGTACTATTTACCTAGGATCCATGCGAATGAAATCTATAATCTATAATAATAACATAATAATAATAATAATAACAACATATATAAATGAGAATTGTCGGCTTTTTCGTCGCCGGTTCAATTGGCGTCCGAGTCACCGTACCATTGGTCCTTTTGTTTATTTCCGGTTCATAGGTTAGAGACACTTGGACCGACACAAGTGCCCCATCCACCGCCGTCCCTAAAGCCACATAGGCTTTATCTCTTTTCCTTTTGCATTTAATTAATATATCCTAACAGGTTGACTTCTTTCCCATGCATTGTTGGCATTAATGCTTTGGATGTTGCTTTTATCAAACAAGCTCCCTGAGCCATTGCTTGACTTGAAGGTCGTCCGTGATCTGGCCCCACCCAATAACTCTACATCTTTAATTATGACTAATGTTCAGTGCACACCCAAGTTATTTTTCACTCGAGATGTGTATCGAGTAAATTTTATTTTTTATTTTTTTTATAACGTGGGATTTAAGTCACCATCATTTGTGGTAGGAGTCACACTCCCATTCGACGGTTCAAAAAAAATCTAAAATAAAAAGAGTCGATTCAAGATAAATTGTGTCCAACAATACTCATCGAATCTGATTTTTTCAAAATTTTTTAGATGTCGGATGAAGGTGTGTCTTACATCAAAAGTTAGAGTGATTTGATCTCACGTCATAAAAAAATTCTAAAAAAATTAAATTTACTTGGTGAACACCTAAGATGTGTAATTAGATCCGAGTGTACACTAAGCATCACTCATTTATTATATTGCAAGTTTTAATCGATTCTTAAACAGAATTCTTTTTGTGGATCTAGAAATGGCAAAGGACTTATTTTACTTTGCTTTGTGGATCCTTTGGTTGATGAGCTTCCCGCCCATGGCGTAGCTAAAGGTGGGCGACTTGGACGTAAAGATTGTGGGCATCTACTTCTAGTGCAGGCCATGCCGTCAGTTCAACCCAAAGTTGGCCGAGCTCTCCTTCCAAGGCTCTCAGATGAGAGAGAGAGAGAGAGAGAGAGAGAGAGAGAGAGAGAGAGAGAGAGAGAGAGAGAGAGAGAGCTAACGTCTGATCAAAATTCTCAATAAATTTGATGTACTCATTAACATCTGATCACCAATTCTAGCCAAATCTTGGTGTACTAAAATCTGATAAAAGAGTCTAGCTAGCATGGTGCGCAAGCACCCGAGCAAAAATTAGAATCTTGATAATCTGTACCATCGATTAAAATTCAATTGATGTATTTTTTATAGGAATTATTAAAACTCTTAGATGTGGTCTAGATATTGGACGTAGATCACTACGAAATGTGTCTGAATCAATATAAAATTTGTGTCTCCGATAAATTATTTTACGCTTAGGTAAGGGTATTTTTATCTCTAGTTAAAGGTAACTATAGTTAAACGAAAAGATGATAGTGGCGGGTTATAATAATAATATTTCTGTAATATTTTGACAAAATTAATGACACGAGGAATTATATTTTTACAGTTTTCATTATAAGGAAAAAGTTTATATGTACCCCCGAAAAAAAAGGAGAGTTAACGTCAAAACCTTCAACCTGTTCCAAGGCTGACATCTGGGAATAATTTGACCTTAGATTTCTAGAAATGGACCAAACTTTTGCCGAACATATAAGAATCTAGGAATCAGGTCTGATCAAACGATTATTAATGTACCGTTTGATCGACGTAAAAAATCATAAAATTAAGTGTATGACTTATAAAAATAATACTTTACAATAATTTACACCAATTAAATATGAGACAAAGTTGGCGCTTATTTGTATGGCATCTGATTGCCACCATATGTCGAAAACAGTCCAGAAATACTGGCGCTGGTCTAAGTGAATGGAGATCTAAAATGGGCACATCCAGACTTGAAACATACCCGCGGGTAGAGTTTAAATACTGAGGAAATGGATCTTTTCTTTTTGATCAAATTAAGAAACGGATCACGTGGTCAGATTTCAACATATAGATCCAGCGTCTAAATCAATAAATAAGGACATAATAATGGATGAATGAGACAAAGTTTACTCTTTGAGGAATTAAGAGAATTGATGGCCGGTGAGATAAGCTTAAGTAATTAAACAACGGCGCCGCGTTCAGAATTTATCAAGGGGCTTTTTTGTTTTCAGGTTAGGATAGGGGGGATAGTAAATCGATGTGAGAGAAAACTGTGGGCCCCATAATTTTCTCTCACACACATGCCCCCCTTAACCCAGGTGGAATAAGTAATTCTAATGGTGGGGGTCGAATAACTCATCCCACCCCGGAAACAAACAGGGCCTAGCGTAAGTAAAGGGACTCCTCTAGCCCACGGAATATTATATTAAGAAAGTAAATTGATTTTCTAAGAAAATCATGACATAGTACGTACGTAACATCCTTGTTGTCTTGGGTACGTACGTACGTAGGAGTACCACTAAATCCTGAGAGCTTATAGCCTATATATACACACACACGTAATTATATGTACAACAAGTCTTGAATTCATTTTAGGATCTTCAGTGCAACAACCTGGCAATTGTACAGAAAGATGCAACTGTTCAAAGGCGAAGTACAGAGTGTTAATTATACGGTTCTAGTTGGGATAGTACTTACCTTTTAATCTCATGGATGACTTGATAGTTTGAGATCTCCGTAGCTACCCAATTGATCACCTAGAGTTTATATATCTGAGAATCGAATTTCACATGCAAAAAAAGAGGAAACACAATATTCTAGTTAATTATCTCTTGCTTTGCATGAAACTAGCTTTCTCTTTCTCTCTAATGCAAATGTTAGCATGTAACTTGAGGAAGGAGGATGATTAATGTATCTCTTCCAACCCTCCAGGCAGATCACTTGTTGCCCCAAGAGGAGGAGTGGTATTCGCAGTAAGTGAAAGTGAGACTTGTAGAGAGCAGGCCTCAATTTTTCCAACTAAGAAAGATGCTGGATGGGAGGATTGTAGATAGGAACTAAACAATACAAATTTAATCTGTATGGATTTCCATTATGCCTCTCTCTCTCTCTCTCTCTCTCTCTCTCTCTATATATATATATATATATATATATTATTTTGAAAACAAAAGGACATGGAGTAGACACATTCTGATGCAACCTTTTGTCTCATTATGATCTCAATTTTCTAATGGGACTTCCTAATTAGTCACCGACACGACGTAAAAGCTTCAAATCCACGTTGCAAAATTAACGAGATGTCATGGATCAATTTTTTTTGCAAAGCACCAAACCATAATGTTTATGTTCTTGATTAGTAACTTTGAACTTTTCATAAAGGGAAGCATGAAGCTAGTCTTTAGTGGCTTTGAGAACAAAATGATGCAAAACAAGATACGAAGAATTCACCGGGATCTAACCTTTTATTTGTCTCATCACTTTTGCCAATGGTATGTTTCTTTTTAAGTATATATAAAAACACTTACAGGAAGAAAGCTAGGTTACTGATCCTACATGTTGCAGAATACAGGAAGAAAGAGGTTAATGATTATAGTTTGCTGACTTGGTACAACTCCCAGCACTACAAGAAAAAGTGGATGTAGCGACGAAAATTTTCGACGGAACATTTTCTGTCAAAAATTCCGTCTGTATTTTGAACAGATAAAAATTTGTCAGACAATCTGTCGTAAACTTCGACGGACAAATGTTCAATCGAAAAAATCATCTGAATTTTAGACTAAATTTACGACGAACCAAGATGGTTGAGTTGGCACAGAGTCATTTCGAGTTAGGACATAATATCCTTAAGTTAGACTTAAAATATCGAATCAGAGAAAACTCAATCTGGTACAGATCACGGAGTTGATGAACCCTGTTACTGATCCTGTAGGTTGCAAGCTCTTACATTTTTGAGGTGATATATATTAGTCAAACATACTTTTGTTCATAAAAACTATTAAGCTAGGTGTGTCATCGGCTTCATTAGAAACTTTTTAAAGGCCACCAACGGATGCAATCAAAATGTAAAGTTAAAATAACAAGAAAAAAGGACCAGGCAAAAGGGAAAATAAGATACATATGCATGCATTTATATACTGAATGGATCGATTACTTGAGACCACATCAAACAAAGCAAGCAAGTAAATCCCAAGATTACTTTTCCATCTAAATATCTAGGGCTAGCTGCTTTATGCTTCCTAGTGTGCTATCTGAATAATATTGTATAATCCGTAAACAAAAATTTTCATACACTTTGTCTGTCGTATGCTCCCTCAAATTAAGTTCCATCTGCTTTATATAAAGCCACTTTATCGACGCAGTATAAACTGACTATCGCCCACTTCATATAAAAATTAGTCAAGCATGTGAATAGAGTACACTTCAAGGAGCCCCAAGACGCATGCTCATCATGTTTTCTGATCATATCTCCATGCATGACAGGTAAAATACTTAATTAATTTGAATGGTTTTGATCTCTACTACCTAAAAAGCTTTAGCTAGCCTTCCTCCTATAAACATTCCTGAGGATGAACAGACAACTCTTTCGGGTATTCATAGAATGTCTATTTCAATATATATATACAGCCACCGGGTTTTATATATTCATAATTAATTAAGATGACTTGCACATCTCTGTATACTCTTGTCACCTAACTAGGGAGAGATGTGTGCTGTAAAGCAGCATATCCAAAGGTGGAGGTCGCCTTGGAAGGCCAAATGTCCAATATTTAAGGACCCAAAGACATGTGAACAGCACTTGCTTGATGCTTCTACCCATTGTGTGCCCTTTGACACATTCCTTTTGTCTTTCTTTCTTTAGTTAGCCTTTCAGGTCACTTGTCACAAGCCATTGATTACTTTGAGGGCTGCAACACCCCGTAGGGTGTACCTCCTGACCTGCTTTCTAATCTTTGAACAATCACTAAGATGCTCGATCATAGGTTTAGAACTTTCTCTCTTTACTATGAAAGTAAACATTTTTTTAATGTCCCTTGTCTCTGCTTTTGCGCTTTGAAATTAGAACACAGTCAAAACACTATCATTGTTATTACGAGGCAAAGTGGGTCATTTGGAACTTTATGTCATGTTAAAAGAAAGAAAAGAGTTCGCCGCTGGTTGGATTCCTAATCCTGACTTACGGCAGATATCGTATTCGACAACTGTAGTGAGGGCTGGTTGGCTCTGGGTAGGGTTCGACGACCTCACAGAAATGTATAGAAGTGAGAAGACATACATAACTAGTCAAATCATGGCTGAGTATAATACGATGAGCCCTGTTAATTACTTAATTCGTTCTTCCTTTTGCTCGACTCCTGCAGGAAACAACATTATCTGTATCAGTTGCCCTACGCACGTTTGTTTGTGTTGGAATACCAGTGAAAAAAAGTAAGGTCTAGCTCATCCCTTCCTCTTGTACCTATTTGCAAGGTGGCTTGCCAATCAAACGCCTTGATATGTATATACTGTGGAGCGGACGCAGAAGAAGATCTGCTCCATCTCCACATATTGAAGGATTGGATCTTTGTATTTGACGTATAAAAGGAGAAGTTAATTAGTCCATCAATATATATTATGTGTATTTCTATCTCCCAGAATAATTTTGTGAGAGGGGTCAGAGAGAGAGTATATTAGTGTATTGCAAGCTTGATATAGCAGCTTTGCCAAATGCTGATGTTGACATTGTCAATTCAGATTTTCTTTAAGAAATAGAATTAAGTTTTTCGTATGTGCTTAGATACTGATCACCTATTACCTATTATAACGACTAGTGTGCCAGGCAACTATTCTGACAATATATATATCTTTCAGTATTCTTTGTATAAATATTTTTAGAAATAAGTATTTTCCTAAAAAAACCCCTAAAAAGTAAGGCCTGCCTTGAAGATGAACAGAATAGAAATCATTGCACGAGCTCCTCCAGAACCCTAAAACTTAGGCGAATTTTGAAGATGGAAAAAAAGAGAAATTGATCATTGCATGACTTCCAGAACAATGTTGAGATACACAGGCCCAGGGTCATAAGCACATGAACCACAACTGAATTAACCAATACGAGATTATTGTCGAAAAAAAGAGAAATTGATCATTGCATGACTTCTAGAACAGTGTTGAGATACACAGGCCCAGGGTCATAAGCACATGAACCACAACTCAATTAACCAATACGGGACTATTACCCGGGAGACTATAATTCCAACACTCCCCCTCACGGTCAAGATGCCGTGAAGATTAATTGGGTGGAGTTGGTGAGATAAGAAATATATGGAGTTGGGCCAAGACCATGCTCTGATACCATGTTGAATCCACAAAATCGCGATGTTGAGATACACAGGCCCAGGGTCATAAACACATGAACCACAACTCAATTAACCAATACAGGACTATTGCCCGGGAGACTATAATTCCAACACATCTCATGCTTCCACATGAATTCCTTCGGGTTCATCTGCAGCATACATGCATGTTGAATCCCCACTCTTTCTGCTGTGTTGGGTTCAATCTGGAGATACAGTAAAACTTGGATGAGCTGTTGGCTCAGGGGTAGGAGAATGCATGTCTCCATGAAAATTAACAGATTCTTTTGCAAGGCAGACTCATGTCTGGTGGTGGCCTCTAACTAGCATGGATCTAATAAACAAAACGAAAACCGGAAGAGGATCCATGGATTCTGGGCACCGAACAATGTTCCCTGACCAATATATATTTATATATACCAAGGTTAATATTTATCATTATTATGATTAAGATATACATATTTAACTCAGAATCTTTAATGTTTAGAAGGAAATAATTAAGATACAGAAAGACGCAGGTAGCCGAGGGCCTCTCATCACCTAGTCTTCATCTGCCACGGTATTCATCAGAGGAACAAGACGATAAGAGGGAATGGGGTTGGGGGGCGGGGACAATGATGATACGGTCCAAAGAGGATGCAGAAGGCAAGGAAGGAACCATGATGATAAGTCCAAAAGGACACAGAAGGGAAGGAAGAAAAAGCAAAGGGGATCTGCAGGCTGCATGTTATCTCAAATCAGCCAGGTGCAGAGCCTTTCCGGACACAACTGGAGGAAGAGGCAAAATGGATCTGCACCAACCGGCCAGCTAGGCACCTCACGAGGATCTGAAACCCTATATATATATATATATATATATACAAACGGGTATACATATGCCTTTGAGGTGATCTAAGGGCTAGTTTTATTTGAACATGCAGACTCACCACCTGCACTGACATTTTCAGATTGGAGATGAGATTCAAAAGAAAAAAAATATTCTTTCAGTTGTCTCGAAACCTGCTAGCTACTTTTCTTTCTCTTCTATGATATGTGAATACCCATCGGAAGAAATGCGTCTTCTTCAGCTTATGAAGGGATAAAAAATATGGCTATTATATACGGGTTCCTGATTTTTTCTCTTAATTCTCGATCTGTACTTTTTGAAGACTTTTGCTAATCTCATGGATCTGCAGCACTCATGAAGCCAAGAGAACTAATTAATAAAAAGAGAATGTGAAACCCTAAATTTTGTCTGAGCAGTCGGACAAGCTTGCCATGACTTCGAGACAGTCCGAGTAGTTTGAAAACTTGCAGGCTCGCCACCTGCACTCACTTTTCAGATTGGACACGAGACTTGTTCTAGGTCCATATATATATATATTCTCATGTTTGTCCCCGGTTTTACATGAAAAAAAACTCTAGTCTTCTGCCTTTTTCTTTTATATTTTTCGTTCTTTTATCATAATCAGGTGATTTTGATATATGTTTCGTCGCCTTAATTCAACTTCGGTTAAAAGAAATGATCAAATCTTATTTGGATGCTAGTAAAATAACATGAAAAATACTTAAAATAAGATGGTGCGATATTATTAAGAAGGATATTAGTTTCTTAAGTTTAAATATGAATATAATACTTAATAAAATCTTTGACGGAACAAGATTCATGTAGTCGACCCCAAATAATTGGGATAAAACTCTTGACGATGACGATTGCCCATCTTTTACTATAATCATGATTACCCGTCATAATGGAAAAAAAGGTGTAAATAGTACATAAGAAACTTGTTAACGTATTTTCTAGGATGGGAACGAGGAAAAGCTAGAAGCGAAAGTAACAAGCGATTCATTTCCATTTCACCTCCTAATTAATCAATGTAAATAAAGAAAGAAATGCCAAGAGATCGGAAGATAAATCTGATGAGCCGAAAGGTTTGAACGAATTTCCTTGACTCTGATGATTAAGTCGGTACTTTCAAGGAAGTTTACAGAGCCGTTCGTACCACGGACCACAATGTACTATTAGGTGCTAATAAGATTATATTATTTCATAAATATTATTATAGTAAAAAATATTAAACATGTATTAGTTCAGTTGGTTAAGGCCTCTCTTAATTGAGGCAGAGGTCAACTATTTGAATCTCATGTGTTTCATCTTTTTTGGCATCAATTTAGAAGAAGAATAAAGGGGAGAGAAAATAAGAATGGGTCTGGATCGTTCACGGGGTTCGAACTCAAAATCACCCCCAAACGAATGAAACCATTCAACCTAACTTGTCTAACGGAAGTCTTTTATATTTAAAATATAATATTAAATATATAAAATATATCGATTGCGTATCACATGTCGGTAGTATCGATCTATAATTGGTACGATTCGATACAGACTATTCACGTACCCCGTATTGGATCGATTTATAAAACCCTATTTTCAAATATGTACTTTGAAGGTTATGATTCTAAAACCCGAAGAGCTTGAAAATTTGAGTAAACAAAACAATGTTCACCCGGGCACAGGATCAAGCATCACATGTGGGGCATACCAAGACCACTTCCAAGATATCTAATCGTACGTGGCAACATTATCTAGAAAACTATATATATATATATTCACACTAATTAAATGCCCCGACGACAGGTACCCAACATGCATGTACGTACGACAGGACTATATATGGATGTGACCAAGGATATATATCCTTAATTTTAATATTTTCTTCTCTTCTGCACATTATTTGTGCAGACCTTTGGAAAACATCTAACAATTAAAAATTTGGGGGGATATGTGCCCGACATAAAGCACTTTAGTAGTGACCACTAACGAAATGTTTTCGGCCGTGCCATTTTTTTAAGTCACGCAAGCAAAGTGGGCAAAGGGACGTTGGACTAGGCTCTTTGGAGAGCTCTGATCACTTTCGCAGGGGTGGGATGTCTCTTTAGTGTACGTACCATTCTGCTCTTAATTAGTAAACTCTAAAAAAATCCTCGAGGAATGTGAGTCATCGACTTGCTGGGTTTTATGTCATCATAAAAGAAATTCTAAAATAATTAAGAAAAAAACAGCCAAAAAGCAGATGGAAATTAAACTTCGTTAGGGGAAATTGTCTCCCTCAAGAGATCTGCAGCGGACAGATTAGTACATGTTGGCGCCGGGAGTACTCCGGTGGATGTCTGGACGAACGTGCCCGCCGTTCTTTGTTGAATATTACAAGCCGGCACCGAGATTATCACTGGTCGCGGGACGTCCGATGGAGAATGGACGGCCTAAGTACCGGCGGCGTCGAGGGCAACTTCGACCGCGTACGACATGCAGAGACAACGGGGGGTTCTGGATCACGGACGACGTCCTCATGATTGGTTTCTCGAAATCGCGCTGCTTATTGTCTGAAAGGACGATGTTGGCCTAGATAGTTAGTGAACTTAATTGTCTGAAAGGCCATCTCTCTCCTCTCTTTTGTGACTTCTGTGACGTCCCTTGTTCATATTCTCTCTCTGACCACACACACGCACACAACTCTCTCTCTCTCTCTCTCTCTCTCTCTCATAGAGACGCACACATCTCTCATAGAGATACACACACACGCACGAGAGTCTCCGTAGAGAATACCATGTCCTCTGGACCTCGGAAAAATGGAAAGCTGCCTCCCTGGTGGAGCGCAACCTTGCTCATGATTCCAAGGATTGGAACACAACAAAACAAACACGGGAATATTAATGAGGCTTCTCTACTCTGTGGAGAAAGTGACGCTAATCATTCCCTAGCTCTATCTTATAGAGAAGATAAGGCTAAGAAAGAGAAAGTAGGGAGCAAATGTGTACTTTGTGGAGGCGCCCCCGTGGATAGAGACCCCCGCGGGAGAGAGAGGGGTTGAAGGGAGAAAGCGAGTAGGGTTTGTGCAGCTTCATCAAGCTGTCCTGGGGCTCCCGTACGTCGTGCCTGTGAGAGCATGAGGTATACACAGGTCAGTGGTCTCAACCTGAGAAAGGTCATCTAGGTGCACTTGAGGACAACTGGATAGAATATCTTATTAAGACTCGAGATGTGAAGTGTGAACGCCACTGTCGGCCATAGGTCGCATAAGAGTATCAGAAAGATTGCACCCATTGCCTAAAGTTAATAACCAGAAAAGAAGCTTACACACACACGCACACAACAGGGAGAGAGAGAGAGCTCAGCCTGATGTGGGAGAGCAGAAAACCAGAGGGACAGAGAAAGCTTAGGGAGAGTGAGTGCACATGCACCTAGAGTAGAGGCACCGTGGGGAAGAGAGAAGGATATATAGAGTACAGATCATAGAGGGTAACAAAGCCAGGTGAGTGAAAACCTCAACAGTCAGTGTGCTTACTGTATGCAAACCCAGAGCAAGGGCCTTTCCAAGACGTTCGTGAGATCAGGAAGAGAGTGATAAGAGCGCGCAGAAACTAACCTCAGATCCGTGTCCACGGTGATCCAGGGAGCTTCTTGGAGGGAGTTTTGAGCTCAGGAAGAGAGTAACGGAGAGCTAGCGCCCAGAAACTAACCCTAGATCCACCCTTCATCGATAATCCTCGGTGATCCGAGGAACTTCTGGGAGTCAGTTTACGCTCAGGAGAAGACAGTGATACATCCGCCCAGAGACTAAACCCTAGGTCCACTTGCATCCTCGATCGGGGATCTGGGGAACTTCTTGGAGAGAGCTTCGTCGGCTTCTCCCCGCCGCTTCTTGGGAACTTGCGGCGCGAGGAGAGGACCACGCCACCCTCTCGCGCGGGAGAGGAGAAGGGATAGGCAGTGAAGGTTCTCGCCGCCCACCTCAGAAGAGCCTTCAAGTTATTGGGACTTGTGCAGTACGGTGGTTGTCTTGTGACTGTGAGAGGCACACTTGCAAGAAAAACCTGCAGTGGAGAGGAAGGCCGGCTAATATTGCTGCCTTCAAGAGATGCATATATGGATTTGATGTTTTGTTAAAGAGAGAGGCGAGCAAGAAGATTAATGCAGATGAAAGGCTAGCTTAAATATTCCTGCCTTCAGCAGATAACATGGATGTGATGTTTTGTTATATCCAACAAAGAATGGGTGCGGAACCTCTTATGCTACGAAGGGGGACTGAGCTCCATCCTTCGGTATTTTAATACACTGGCGATGCAGCAAGAGCTATTGCGTAGTTTGGTGAAGCTTTGGATATCTGAGGATGTGGATATGGATATGGTGATCTTTACATTGAAAAACCTACAAACATGACAATGTATGTATATGCAAGAACCCGGCCGGCCTGTAAATCTCATTGTTTAAAGTGGATAACAGTTACCAAGTTTTGCGGATTAAACATCAAGCATATATCGTAATTAAGAAGGTCAGTGGGCAAACGTGAGAGAGGGGGCCGGCCGATAGAGGTGAAGACCGACATATTACCTTCCATACTAGCTACTAATTATAGAAGTTCGATTCGGACTTTGATCTAAGTTAGGTAGAGTATGGCTTTAATTTAGCTTAGAGACAAAACTGAAAGCGATCTCTCTTTACATTATTATAGGGGGCCAAACTTTCCAACGCGGAAAAAAAGGGAGAAAAACAAACAAACATGGGTTAGCAAGGTGTATGTGCCGGATTTATAAAGACGATCATGACCATATTTTCTCGAAGGTAGGTTCTGGTGCGAGGTGTGAGATTTTTGTGCACGCGCAGGATTTCGAGAGGAACAAGTCAGGAAAACAACACATCTGAAGAGAGCCTTGGCGAGAATGGAGTAGATATATGTACACATGAAATATAGTAAAAGAAAGCTGCTAACTGGGATGATATATTCACAAAATGAACATGAACACATATGCTGTGATATTATATAAAGAGGGAGACGGATATATAACATGAGGCAGATCGAGATACATGTCTGGATAAAGAAATCTCTCATTTTTAAATACACGTCTCGTCTATAAATTAAAAGAACCTCTCATGAACTACTCAGGTAATAAGAACGATGGAAGATGCGGGTTAAAGGCCCCTTTCTAGTAGTAGTGACAGGTTGATTAGTTCAGAAGAAACGCAGCAGCAGCATGAGAACACATCACACGCAAACGGACTGGTCTCTTCTACACGAGCATGAAAACAGAGAAAAAGGATTTGTCTGAAATCCATTGCCGGCCCTTTGAAAAAATGTCTTGTGAGTAGCTTGCGGCATGGACATATCGTGAACACATATAGATCGAGAGATGAAACATCACACACACACACACTACACACAGAGAGAGAGAGAGAGAGAGAGAGGTATGCTTGGCTCCTCGCACGCCACCCACAGTAGCCAATCCACCCATGGATTGGTCTATACGTGTGGCATACAGGGAGCCAGGCACAGCCCATATCACCTTTCTTCCCTCCGAGGGACCTCACTCATCCTGTTTGTCCTCCACCTCGCATGGAGAAGACTCCATGCAGCTCTCCTCTGCCGTCTTTCGGCCCAAGAATCTGGACCTCCCCCACAGGCCCTTCACCAGCCTATTTCTCCACACAAGGGGGAGGGAAGGGAAAGGAAAGGAAGTAGCTAGATGAGAATGGATTGGGAGTACTAGGGGAGGGTTGGGGACTGAGGAAGATGAGAAGGGACAAGGGGGGAGGTCCGGGCGATTTATAGGCCAAAGGAGACGCATTTGCTGCCCTAAACAACAAAGATGCTCATCAAAATCTGAATAAAATATTCAAGAACAGTTATGCTTAAATATTAACGAAATGGGGTTAGAGGACTGCTGGCTAACAGACACTCGGCAGAATTCCTTGGTCCCCCTAGCCTCTAAGCTCTCTTCTTCCCTCCCCTTCCTGTAGGCCGGAGAACCCGTGCCAGGTATAGCTTACCTGAGGTGGTGGTCTTGGTTTATAAGTAGGGCGATGGGTATGGAGATGGATTTGTGAGAAAAGAAAGGTTGAGAAAGAGAAAGGGAGAGAGGGTGCCTCTATTTTCCCAAGATTGCAGGGCATGTGAAGAAGGGATCTGCTTTTTCCTCGCCTTCTAATGAAGAGGTGCGTTGGGTTTTGTCTGGAGCGGTTGGATTAACCCGGATTCTTTTCGCCAACCATGCCCGCCAATCAAAATAAAGAGAAATCATTTCAGCTGCTCCGTCACTTTTCGTTGTTAAAGATTCCTGAGCATTGGATGCAGGTTTAAATTACTTGGAGGCGCGCGGTAACGTACGTTTGCTCTCTCTAGTCGCTACTCGAACAGTGTTTTAATTAGCTTCACAACGTTAATAATTAATTATGTCTTAATTGATCTCTAGGTTTATTATTCTTCCTCTTAATTTGTCCCCCCCGTGGGTTTTTTGATATATGTGAAATTAACGCAACCCTACGAAACAAATAAAGAAAAAACAGATATATTTCTTTAGAAAAAGAAATCCTTGGCGATTATACGGACGATGCAATGCGTGCCATGATATATATCGTGTGATCGATGCTATCATTTTTTTTTGTTATATATATCCGTAAATTGAGAAGAAAGAGAGCGTTAATTATATTTGATGACAAAAGGAAGGGAGATCAGAGAGTACTAGCTAGCTTGGTCTTGACATTTTTGACGATAAATTATAACATATGAATGTTGAAATGGATAGAAACATAATTGTACACTCTTATATTTAATATGGATACCAAAATTTCTAGTTAATTAGTAATGTGTGAGCGAATATATATAGTGACCAAACATATCATCATAAATTAATAGAACTTTGACCATCCAATGGTTTTTGTGAGTTTACTGTTTTGGATGAAAGGTTGCCCGTGATCGACCATGATTATCAGGTACCTTACAAAACTGTTGCAAGGAAGATCGACTGCACGTTACATGAGTGCCAAAGAACGATAAGGTGCTGTCCAGGGCAGGTGAATTCCTTGTCTAGGGAATGCGATGGCCACATGGAAGTGGATCTCCTATATATGTAAGGTAAGGTAGGTTATATTTAGGCAAAAGGGAGAGTAGAGAAACTGAAAACAAAAAACAGACTATTAAATTCCAAAGAAATAGAATATTTAAACACCCCCCCCCCTCAAACTTAAGATGGTGAGTGAGAAACCATCGGAAGTTTGGAAAGTGGAAAATGAAGCCTTGCAAAGAGATGCGCTTTGGTGAATAAAATCTGGCAGGTTATATTTATTTGATACGTATATATAGGGCAAAAGGTGATGTCATACAACGTGACAATCAATTTCAATATGTTTGGTGTGCTCGTGAAAGACTTCGTTATGATTGATCTGGATAGTACTTTCATGGTTATAGAAAAGTGGAGTGAGACTTTCAACTGAATTTTTAACTCTTGAAGGAGCCATCGGAGCCACACAATTTCAAAAGTGATGTAAGCAAGAGCACGGAATTTAACCTCACTACTAGATCGAGAAACAACAATACTACTCCTTACTTCGTGAATAGATTAAGGAATCACCCAAGAATATGCAAGAGCCTGTACATGTGGTAGAGCGTCGATCAATGACATCAGTTGCTCAATCTAAATCAGAATAAGCTCAAAGTGCTGAGCAGGAAGAGTGCGAGAACAGTAGTCCATGAAATAGAGTGCCTCAAAGATATTGTAGAATCCGAAGAACAACAGTATATATAGTGAGTGGACCAGGGTGTAGCCATAAACTGACTCATGACCAGATGGATAACATATGTAATATCTGGATGTGTTACAGTAAAATAAACATGACTACTGACTAAAACTCGATAGAGTTCGAGATTTTCCAATGGCTCTCCATCAATAGGGCGCACCTTGATATTAAATTCTAGTAGAGTATCCAACTGTTTTATTGTTAGATATGTCAGCTCTGCAAATAAGATCAGAGATATATACTTAGCTTGTGATAGAGTACATCTTTCATCTGTGTCAGTTACTTCAATGACCAACAAGTATCGGAGATGATCTAAATCTTTCATTTCAAATTGAGTGTAAAGGAATATTTTGACACTGTTTATGGCAGTAGAATCATCACCAATGGTTATCGTATTGTCAACACAAAGAAGCAGTATGACAATTCCATTCTCAGATTTGCATATAAATAGAGTAGAGTTATGAGAACTTTGAGAAAAACTGAAGGCAGTGATAGTAGAATAGCATTTGGCAAACCATGCTTGAGGAGCCTGTTTAAGGCCATACAAGGCTCGACGAAGTTGACAAACTATCTTTGGTGTGCGAATATCCTAGTGGTGATGTCATGTATATCTCTTCCTATAAATCTCCATTCAAAAAGACATTTTTTCACATCTACTTGATGAAGTGGCCACTTGCTGAGATAGTGACAATAAGAAGTAGAATTGTAGTCATCTAAGTAATTGGAGCAAACGTTTTTTCGTAGTCAATTCATATTCCTGACTATATCATTTGACAACAAGACAAGTATGTAGCATTTGACTGATCCATCGGATTTGGTCTTGATTTTGTAGACCCACTTACAACCAACAACGATTTTCCAGGTGATAGCAGAACAATGCCCCAAGTATTTTATTTTAGAAGAGCATCTAGCTCTTCTTTTATAGCTTCCTACCACAGGGGATTAAATACTATCTTATGAAAGGAGGATAGCTCATGAAGAGTGGAAAGAGCCCAAAAATAACAATGTAAGCCATGGAATTTAGCAGATGGCTCTCTTACCCATAACCGATACCGATGGAGTTCTGAATCTTTTGATTGAGTTGGTGCTGGATCTATCAACCAATATGAGGAACTGAAGTCAGGATGTAAAGGAGGAACAAGAAGCACCACAGGGGTGAGAGAATCAGGCTCTAGAGTACTGTCATCAACAGCAGTTTCTTCAGGGAACAATTTGAGGAGAGATTCAAGAGTGGAGAAATCAGATTGGTGATGTTTGGATAATGTATAGCACAAAATGTGTTCTCAAAATACAACATGTTGAGGTTCGTAACTTTTGACAATGAGATCATAACATGACACCTTTTTGCTCAATCCCATTCTCAAGGAAGACACAAGGAGTGACTTTAGGAGACAACTTGTTTCATTCTTGACTAGGAAGAACCACAAAGCAAGTACTTCCAAACACTCTAAGCTCAGAGTAATCAATTTGTATTCCATATAGTTTTTTAAAGAGACAAATATCTTGAATTACTGGTGAAGGCATTCTATTGATGAGATAGATGGAATTGAGAGTGACTTCCCACCAAAATCATTTTAGGACAGTAACCGACAAAAGGTCAGAGCTTGAGTAGTTTTCATGATATGGCAATATTTCTTTTCAGCAACTCCATTTTTTTGAGGGGTACACGGAGAAGACAATTGTGGCAACGTACCTTGTGAGGCAAGGAACTTGAGAAAATTGTTATAAATATACTCTCTCCTTGAGTAAGAACATAAGATTTTGATTGTCTTATTGAACTATGTTTGAATCATGCAAACAAAGTTTTGATAAATGTCCAAGAGTTTCAAACAAAATTTCCTCAAGTATGTCACGTGAATCGAGAGTAGTCATCAACAATAGTGAGTGAGGAGGGTAGATCTAGCTCGGCCCATAACCGGCCCATCACCAACAAGCTCAGGTCGACCTACGAATGGCAAACGTGCCCAAAGGCGCCCGACAGCCGCGGCCCATAAGGGAGCGGCCCAATTCGACTTAGCATCGGATTCTATAGCACGTGAAAAGCTACGGCCCAAGCGCAATGATCAACGGAAGATCCTCCGACGACCTACCGTTACCCTCCACGACGTCGGCCCCGACCCCATAACGGGCGAGCACACCCAACGAGTGCTGTAAGACTCGCCCAGGGACCTGTCGACGTCAGGGTAATCGCCCCTCAACGGAAAACTCCCACCACGATCGCGGGAGACGTTACTTCACTACTTACGCCCTTCCCTGTTAAGAGATAGGCCCCTCACACCAGGACAACCCCATATAAGAGGGACCTTGACAGAGAAGAGACACGGTGGATCATTCTGCCAAATCGCTACACAAGAGAACAGAGCTACTAGCCTTGTTGCAGAAAGAGAGAGGTTACGATAGTCCACGCCCAGAGAGAAAATTCCTCCTGCACGACCTTATCACCCAGCGAGCACTCTCCGAGTGAACACTGGGAGCGGCGAGCACTCGTCTAGAGGATCTACACGGCTCCCCGATCTTCTACTAATAAGGCCTCTATCTCACTCTCTCGCCAGCTCTTCTCTACTCTTATTTAATCCATTGCTAACTTAAGCATCGGAGGGTTGTTCCCCTGGGATAACACTCGGGACTCCTTCAATTCTGATGTCTCTTTACTTCTGGTGCTTACAGGTTTCCACGGGTGCCGGACGACTTCCCCATTCAATAAATAGAGAAGGTGATACGTGATGAAACCAGATTTCTGCCTCTACAGTGAGAATCAATCATTGTTTGTTCATAAGTATGTCCCTATAAATCTGAATGCACAAGATCAAAGGGTGTAGAAGAAATATTAACACTTTTATTAAATGGCAAAGCATACAATTTAACAATTTGACATCCAATACAATTTAACTATTCAATAGAAATAGATCCAAGTTGTCGAGAGAAAATAAAAGATTTCAACCTAGATGAAAAGATATGGCCTAAACAAGAGTGCTACAAGGAAAATTGAGAACTCATAGCAGCTAGTTGTATGTCCTTGGGAATGTAGAGGTTATGAAGTTCAAAGAGTGTGTTAACTTTACAACCTGTCTTGATTGTCTTCTTGGTTTTTAGATCCTGCACGATGCAACCAAAATATGTGAAAAGAACAGAGTAGCCATGATCACATAATTGACCAATAGATAAGAAGTTCGTTGAGTGATCGGGGATATAATAGATAGATGGAATATAGATGTTTTGAGTAAAAACATGTCCAAGGCTATAAACTTGCAAGACCGATCCGTTAGTAGTGTGAATTAATGGAGGTTGAGAAAGTGGAGTGAAATTAAAATAGATAGTAGAATCAAAAGGTAGTGAACCAAGTGGAGATACTTGAATTGGCCGACAAAGAAGTGGCAGGGGAGTTACCAAGCATAGACATGGCTTTGTTGGCAATTGCTTGGACATCTATTGTAGTAAAGTAGGTCACATTATCGGACTCAAAATTGGAGGGAAAAGCTATAGCAATATCTCTAGCCCAAGCTGCATTTGACAACCTTTTTTCTGAGGCTCACCAAGCCTCCTTCTTGACTGCCAAGGACAATTTAGACCGGGTTCACATTCAAGAAGAAATATTTTGGCGACAGAAACCTAGAATACAGTGGCTAAAGGAAGGTGACAAGAATACCAAATTCTTCCATGCTTATGCCTTATCGCACCACCGGCGTGCTACCATCTCAGAGTTGCACGGAGCAGATGGCACGGTCGTGAACCGGGTGGAGGACATGTCCGACATGATGGTATCTCACTTCTCCGCGGCTTTCTCCTCTTCACCACATCACATCCACCCGGAGGTATTGAATGTCATCCCCTCAGTCATGGATATCCATCACAACACCATGTTATGTGCAGTGCCCTCCTTCGAGGAGGTCAAAGGTATTGTTTTCACCATGTCTCCCGATAGTGCGCCCGGGCCGGATGGGTTCACCGGTCACTTCTTCAAGGGTTGCTGGGCTTTCATCGCCAAAGACATTGTAGCGGCTGTCCAGGGGTTCTTTTGCGGACACCCTCTTCCTCAAAGTTATACCTCCTCTCTCATTGCTCTCATTCCTAAGGTGGACAGCCCGAAAACTTGTGGTGACTTCAGGCCTATAAGCCTTTGCAACTTTATATACAAAGTCATCTCTCGTGTCTTAAGCGAGCGGTTAGCACATGTCCTTCCTCTCTTGGTCTCGGAGGAGCAAGGAGCCTTTGTCAAAGGGCGCTATATTATTGAAAATATTTCCTTGGCCAAGGAAATGGTCCATCATCTTGGGAAGCCCTGTAGAGGGAAGAATGTTATTCTCAAACTAGATATGGCGAAAGCCTACGATCGCTTGGAATGGAGCTTTATCTTGGCGGTCCTCCATAAGTTTGGGTTTAACCTCTCCGTCATTTCCCTTATTGAACCCCTCATTTCTAACTACTGGTTTTCAATTTTATTCAATGGCCGATCTTGTGGTTACTTCAAGTCTACTAGAGGTCTTCGTCAAGGGGACCCCATTGCACCGGCTCTCTTCATCTTGGCGGAAGAAGCGCTCAGACGTGGACTTTCATCTTTATTTCGTCATAGCATAGGGGGCTTCTATCAGACGATTAGGAGATGTCCCAACATCTCTCACTTACTCTTCGCTGACGACACACTCATTTTCAGCAATGGGTCTCTACGTCACTTGAGGGCCCTCATGAATTTCCTTAAGAAATACGAGATTGCTTCGGGCCAACTCATCAACAAAGCTAAAAGCTCTTTTATGCTTGGACGTCATGCAACGCCCTCCCTCATCAACTCCATTTCTGAAATCACAGGTTCAGGAATGCGCCCCTGCCATTCACCTATTTGGGGATCCCTCTATTTCTTGGAAGGGCAAAGCCGGCGTATTTCTCATACTTATTGTCTAAGGCAACAGCAAAGCTTCAAGCTTGGAAGTCGGCCTTCTTGTCCGCGGGTGACCGTGTTATCCTCATTCGCCATGTTCTCTCGGCCTTGCCGATCTATACCTTATCTTGCTCGACGATTCCGACCACTATCATCAAAGCTTTCCACAAGTTATTAGCGAACTTCTTTTGGGGTTCCTATGCGGGTTCACCCAAGAAGCATTGGCAGCCGTGGGGGGTTATCTCTCAACCAACGGATTGTGGCGGGCTCGGGGTACTCAATCTCCCATCCATGCAAATTGCTTTGTGGACAAAACTGTTGTGGAAGGCAATCACTTCTCAATCGTTATGGAGCTCTTTTTTTCGAGCTAAACACCTTCATTTCGATCACTATGCTGTTGCCCCATTTTCCCTCGCCCTCGCGGCGGATAGTAGGCTGTGGCGACGGGCTGTCGGCATCATCCACAACCACCGGGTTTTCGTCTCCAAGGATAACTCATCGGCCTCTTTCTGGTTCGACATTTGGGTTGGCAACACTCCATTGAAGGACTTTCTGCCCGCTCACGTTTGGAGTGCCTTGCCGGACAAACTGTGCTCAGTGCATGCAGCCTTGTCTGGCCACGCAGGGCCTTGTATTGCTACGGCCCAACAATTCTGCCTACCGGGTCACATTCATGTTGCATTTGCCTCCAACTCCCAAGTTGACAGGTGGTTATGGACTGCATGCCCCGATGGAAAGTTCTCCAAGTCGGTGCGCAACATCCTCTCCTCGGCTGTCTCCCCACCATGGGATTTGTTGTGGAATCATCATATTCCTATCAAATGGTCTATCCTTACCTGGCGTCTCCTGCGCGGCTGCCTCCCCGTCGACGATGTCATTATGGCTTCTGGCATTCCCCTTTGCTCTCAATGCAACTGTTGCCCCTCAGCGTCTCAGGAGGGATGTCTTCACCTTTTTTCCCATGGATCTATTGCTAGAGAGGTATGGTCCTCCCTGTTCGATCTGCTACGTTTTAACACTTCGTCCGCCACATCCTCTTGCTCGGCCGTCTTAGACTTCTTGGGTGGTCTGTCTCTTGCGTCTATGGCTGGGAGCACCTCCAGGTGCATCTTTTTGACCGTCATTTGGGAGATTTGGTCCAGTAGAAACAAGGCACGATATGAGGGCGAGCCCATGAATGCACGCCATATTCTCTCCCGAGCATTGCAGGGGATCCGCTCTATTGCACCACTCCTGCCTCTAAAAGGCAGGGATCTCACACCGGTTCAGCACCACCTCCTCGCCTCCCGGGGCGTCACATTCAGGTAGCGCACCTATCTCCTCCAAGACTGGTCCGCTGGCTCTCCCCTCCGTCGGGACGGCTCAAACTGAATGTGGACGGCACGTTCAAACGCAGCATGGGTGCAGCGGGAGGTGGGGGGGCTCTTCGGGATGCTTCTGGCCGCCTCCTCTTTGCATTCGCTGCAGCATATCCTCACGTCGACTCCAGCTTGGACGTCGAGGCCCTCGGTCTCCGAGATGGACTATCTTCTTGTCGGGATCGCGGCTTCCTCTCCATAGCCGTTGAAACAGATTCCCTCTTACTTGTGCAGATCGCCAATAGACGAGCCTCCTGCCCTTGGCGGCTTACCATTGTTATGTACGAGGTGTCGAGTCTGCTTAGCTCCATGCATGTTTCCATCTCTCATGTCTTTAGAGAAGCCAACCAAGTGGCTGATATGTTAGCAGGTCTTGGTTGCTTCACGTCATCCTTTTGTTTGTGGTCTTCTTGGGAGGAGCTCCTGTCCGTTGTTAAAGGGCCCTATCATCTTGATAAGATAGGGTGCCCTACGCTCCGACCTTAACCCTTCTTGTACTCCTTCAGCTATTCTGTTATATTAAAAATTCCCTACTTGGCAGTCGGGGGTGGAGCGCTCCTTCCCTTCTCGAAGGGGTGATCGCTCTCCTTTGTCCCGCCGTGTAGGTATTGCCTTAAAAAAATATATAACTTGTCTCGGAGCCAAGAATTTTTTCTGAAGTTTTTCCTTCTTTTTCAAACAATTATACATCATGTGTCCTAAATCATGCCAGTCATTACATCAAACTTTCGTCATGTTTATGTGTCCGAAAGAGGTTTTGTGCAAGGCTCGGGTAGCAAACATAGAGTTGTGTTCTTCAAAAACACCAGAGGAATATTTTCAGGTTTCTTCTGCCACGAGTTCAGATAATGACTCATCAATTGTCAGAAGTGGAGAACTATATAGAGGAGATGCTCCAATATACTCAAAGTTAGGGGTGAGCACGGTTTGATTTGGTTTGGTTTGAAGAGATTTTTTCTCAAACCAAACCAAACCGAATTAAAGGTTCAACCCGAACCAAACTAAACTGAATTACTTTGAAACCAAACCAAACCAAATCAAATTAATTCGGTTTGATTCGGTTTGATTCGGTTTGAACCATATTTCTGTCCCCTTTTAAAAATTAGAGTGGATTCAAAATGGAGTAAAAAAAATTAGGGTAACATAATTTCTACCGAATAAAGTAAATATTAAAAAAATAACATCAAATGTTACAATTTGCAAGAGTAAGCTCCATATTTTCACATATAAAAATTAAATATTTTAATAGAAGGTGATTTGAAACTAATTTCATAACATTATATTCAGAAACCTCACCGAGATGGTGGAAGTTAGACTACCTGAATTATGTTTAATAGTTATTTATACACTTATATTAAATTGACAAAAATATTCTTAAAATTAAATTAGACTTTTGGAATTAGAGTTAATGGTTATATATACACTTATATTAACTTGACAAAAATGTCCTTAAATTCGAATTATTCGGTTCGATTTGATTTCTCGAAAATCAAAACCAAACCAAACCAAACCAATTTTTTTAATATGATTCGGTTTGAACTCAAATCGAATTTTTTAAAATTTCAACTCAAATCAAATTAAACCAAATCCATCGATTCGATTTAATTTTCGGGTTGAACCCGAATAATGCTCACCCCTACTCAAAGCCATCATATAATGCCCCCACAAGAAGTTGCCCTAGACGTGATAGCTCCCCATGTGTATGATATGGTGCTGCATGCTTAGGACATCCATCAAAACTAATCGATCCCAATATATAGTAAGACATTTGAGAATAAAAGCCGAAATATATTGACCTAATTCATTTGCTGCATAGTGCGGATGTCCATCTCAAATTTGTAATGTCGAGTAAAATTGGCAGACGCAAAGTAATCTGTGAGTCAAATAGTCCTATGCTTCTTTTGTTGTTTCAAACTTGTCCAGTTGCACACTGATAGAGGTGGATACCGTATTATATAAATTTAAGTAAGGATACTGTGATTCAAGATTTTTGGTCATCCAACTCAAAATTTTAAGACGTTAAGCGGAGAGATCATATTATATTTTTACCTCGTTTTCAATACGAGATTATTCTCTTACCGTTCGGTTCATCAAGAATCACCTTGATAGGTTGGGTGATATCAGAGGTGACGACTATATTGCTGTCCATCTTAACGAGGTATAATAATAAAATAGGGAGTAGAAAAAGATCAGGGCGACCGAACGGAGCAGGGGCAATGAAGCAATGTGCAGCTGATGGTTGTGCTCGACGGACAAGGTAGCAAACACAGTCAGTGGCGGAGCCATGGGGGGGCAAGAGGGGGCAATTGCCCCCCCTTGATTTATTTATATTTACCCCTAGCTCCATGGTATGTTGGGTTTTATAGCCCTAGGTATATATCTTGAATTTGCATGGAAGGAGGCGTCAGGTGTCAAAGTTTAGCATTACTTATGTTTACCTGGGGTGTGAGTTGTTACGATGGAAGGAGAGATGGGTTAGATTGGTAAATATATTCATTAGGTGGGTTATAAGTTAAAGGGAGGGTGGGGAGTTGTTACGATGGAAGGAGACATTGGTTAGATTAGTAAATATATTCATTAGGTGGGTTAGAATTTAAAGGGAGGGGTGGGGCCGTTCTAAACCTTTTCATCTTCTGTGGTTCTGTCGTTCTGCCGTTTTGCATACCTTAAAACTAAAAACGCAACACTGCATCACTCAACAGTCGGCAGTGATTCTCCCTCTGTGCGTCTTACTTGAAGGAAAGGAGAGATTGAAAAAGAAAGAAGCAGCCAGAGAGAAAAATGAAGAGAAGGAGTTCGATCTTGTGAAGCTTATTTTTGATATTATTTGTTCTCCTGAACTTGAAGTTTTTGATGTGGGGATTTATTCTGTGTAAGGTAATCACGTATTCTTACATTCTCTTATTTGTATTTTTTAAGATTTGAACACATCTTGAGAGATGAAATGTGTACTACTATTTTTCATAGTATAGTGTTGTCGATTTATCCAGTAATTTTTTTCCCTCCATGTCGTGGGAGATTTTTTGACGCTAAAAATTTAGTTCATTTTGTGTGTGATTGTGCTTGCGTTGGTTCGATGATTTTTCGACTCGATACTTGCATATAGATATAGTGATATAGATGGCATAAAAATTATTGTGGTTGTGCAGGGACGTCAAAAGGTGTATGGATAAATTTATTTCCACGTCGATTCTTCGATTACACATGTTTTGTGCATGCTTAGATTTATTTTTTTAACTCTTCAACAAGTAGAACCGTAAAAAGGCATTATATTTGCTTGTTGAAAAACTTTGTCTGTAGCCGTGCAGGTTTGCTTCGCAGAAATGGGTAAGATGCAAAGTTTAAATATATAGATGGAAAATTTTATTTTCATTATAATGCTAACTTAAAGTAATTATATATTTTTATAGATAAATTTTTGAAGAGAGGGATAACTCGAAAAACATCACATGACAAAGTAAATGATAATGCGACTATTGAGATACCGACTTCATCCAAGAGACAACGTGAAGTTGTAGATATTGAAGATCTTCCCTCAAATCCAGGATTGAGAAAAAGGATTGTTGATTACCATCCAAATGATCGAGATCAAATTAAAAGAGCATATTTACAAAAATGTCCTTTTCAACCTAAGGATATTAAATTTCCACAGACTAAGTTTGGTAAAGTAGAACGGCGATTTAATCTTGCATGGTATAATGAGTACAATGATTGGTTGGAGTATAGTAAAGAGAAAGATGTTGTTTTCTGTTTATACTGTTATTGTTTTAGACCTGAGAAACAAGAGGGCGGAGGGGATGCATTTGTTGTCGATGGATTTAAAAATTGGAAGAAAAATGAGAAAATAGAAAGTCATGTTGGAGGACATAACAGTGCACATAATGAAGCCAGAAGAAAGTGTGAGAGTTTATTCAAGCAGAATCAAAATATTCAGTCAATTTTGATTAAGTAATCTGAGCAGGAAAAACATGCTTATCGAATTCGTTTAGAAGCATCAGTTGATTGTGTTCGTTTTCTCCAAAGACAGGGTTTATCTTTCAGAGGACATGATGAATCTGAATACTCAAGAAATCAAGGTAACTTTCTTGAATTGCTACACTTTCTTGCTAAGCATAATGAAAGTATTGCTCAGGTTGTTTTAAATAATGCTCCAGAAAATTTGAAACTAGTTGCACCTGAAATTCAAAAGGAAATAGCTTATGTAAGTGCTATGGAGACAACAAATGCTATCATTGATGATCTTGGTGATGCATTTTTCTCAATCTTAGTAGATGAATGTCGAGATATGTCAAATAAGGAACAACTAGCAGTTGCTTTGCGATATGTGGACAAAAGTGGACATGTGGTAGAATATTTTCTTGGCATTGTACATCTTCTAAATACTACAGCTCAAACACTGAAGGAAGGCATTGAGTTATTGTTATCCAAACATGGATTAACTATATCAAGAATACGTGGTCAAGGGTATGATGGAGCAAGTAATATACGTGGTGAGTTGAATGGGTTTAAAACACTTATTATGAGAGAGAATGAATGTGCTTATTATATCCATTGTTTTGCACATCAGCTTCAATTAGCAATAATTGCAGTTGCTAAATCTCATGTAGAAATTGCTCTGTTTTTCAATTTGGTTGCTATGCTATTCAATGTTGCTGGAGCTTCATGTAAGCAGTATGATCAACTCCGTGAAAAATAAGCTACAGAAATGGCTAAAGCTCTTGAAATTGGTGAACTTGAAAGTGGGAGAGGTTTAAATCAAGAGAGAAGCTAAAAAAGAGCAGGGGATACTCGTTGGGGTTCTCATTATAATGCATTGGTTAATTTGATCTGTATGTTTGCATCTATACTTGATGTGGTTGAGACTGTGATGGAAGATGGTTCAAATTCAGAGCAAAGGGCTGAAGCATATATGCTATTGGAGTCAATTAAGACTTATGATTTTGTGTTTAATCTTCATTTAATGAAAAGGATCTTAGGAATAACAAATGAGCTATCACAAGCACTACAACGGAAAGATCAAGATATTAATTAATAATGCTATGAAGTTAGTTGGCATCTCAAAACAACGGATGCAAACAATGAGAAATGATGGGTGGGATTCTCATTTGTTAGAGGTTTCATCTTTTTGTGCAAAATATGAGATTGATATTCCTAATATGGATGATATTTTTATGCCTCGAGGACGTTCAAGACGAAGAGCTCAACAAATTACAAATTTGCATCACAAATTACAAATTTGCATCACTATCGTGTTGAGTTATTTTATTCAGTTTTAGATATGCAACTCCAAGAGCTTAATAGTCGATTCACTGAAGTAAACACCGAGCTATTACTCTCTCTATCATGCTTGAATCCAGAAAAATCATTTGCAATCTATAATAAAGAAAGGTTAATCAAATTTGCTGAGTTCTATCCAAATGAGTTCTCTTCTGTGCAATTACAAGCACTTGATAACCAGTTAGAGACTTATATAATTGACATGCGATCTGATGATGATTTTACTCAACTGGTTAGAATTGCAGAACTTGCTGAAAGGAGGGTTGAAAAGAGAAAAGATATTATCTATCCATTAGTTTATTTGTTGTTGACATTGGCATTGACTTTACCGGTTGCTACAGCCACTGTGGAGAGAGCATTTTCAGCAATGAGAATAGTGAAGAATCGATTGCGTAATAGAACGGGTGATCAATGGATGAATGATAATTTAGTGACATATATTGAGAAAGAGATATTCGAGAGCATTTACAACGAGGTAATAATGCAACGTTTTCAGAATATGAAGACTCGTCGTGGACAACTCACTTGTAAAGTGTATTCTACTTGAATGAAAATGAATGAATTTTATTATATTAATTTTATTTTGCCTCCCCTTTCAAATATTCCTGGCTCCACCACTTAACACAGTACGGTCGTCCACGGTGGGTGGAGGAGCAGTCGACCAAACCTGGGGGTGTCAAATCAAAAGCTGGCGCATGCGTACAAACAGAGAGGGCGGCACCAATAACTGGCTTTGGGCGAGCACCACGGCAGGGCGGTGGGGAGGGCGAGCAGCAGGATGCATGCGACTAACACGTACGGCTAGGCGGGGTGGCCTCGTGGTCGCGACAGATGGGCTGGGACTGAGTGGCCTCGTGGATGCGGCCGACGCGGTTGGGGCGAAGCGACCCTGCGGCCATGGTGCACTCGTCTGGGGCAGATCAGCCTCATGATCGTGGTGGATGGGCAGGGGCGGAGCGGCCTCGTGGTAGCGGCTAGCATGGTGGCCTCGCTGGTGGCAGGGTTGGCATGGAGTTCCCGCGGGCTTTGGACATCGCAAGATCTGGAGGTCGCGTGAGCAAGGGGAACAGAAGCGAGCCGGGGAGATCCGCCCAGTGCAGAGCGCGTAGCAGAGGGCGACTGGCGAAGTAGGGAGTGGCTGGCAGGGTTGAGATGTCACGGTGGCTAGGGCAATGGCTTCTCTGATACCATGAAGCAAAACAGAATGGGAGGGAGAGCTGAGTCTCTTGCCTCTTGTATTCATATATATATATATAGGTTACATATGAGTGCAAAGAACAGCAAGGTGCTGCTGTCCAGGACAAGTGAATCCCTTGTCCAAGGAATTAAGGTGCTAGCCATGGAAGGGGATCTCCTCTACAATAATGTAGGTTCTATCCAGGGAAAGGAAGAGCATGGAAACTGAAAGAAAACACAATATTTTAGCATGACATTGGACTACCTTAATTTTCTATATGTTAGGATGGAAAGACAACTAATTATATGAAATATAGTTACGTTTTCGTTGGATGTATTCCTACCTTCGTGCATGGAGATACTATTTGATGAGAATTAAATTATATGATTATGATATTTTGGCAGATCGTACTTTTGCTTTTAAGAAGAGATTCCTCCTACTTTTAAAATCTGTTGACCTTGATTAATTATATATAAGCTGCATTCTCCTAGTCGTCTTCTCCCTTTTCTCTATCCACATCTGCAGATCTAGGGCAACGTTAATTAACATGTATCAGTACCTCATTGAGATCTCAAGTTTCTCTCTAAATCGTAGAGGTAGGTGTTCATAACGAGTACGTACGTACCTCCCAATAACATGCGCTGTATAAAAAATAGCTAGCTATGGCTACGATATTACAAAAGGGCATTCATTTATATCTGCATTCTGCATCTGTTTCGTCCGTAGCCGTAGGTGCTCCGCTGCACAGAGGATCGTGTCCCTGTCCGGGGTTGGAGAGGATGCGCGCACACGCGCGCACACACACACACACACACACACACACACACACAGAGAGAGAGAGAGAGAGAGAGAGAGAGAGAGAGCGGGAGAGAGAACGAGACAGCATTCAAACACTTGGAATAATCACAAGGCACTGTTATCAGATGTGTCTGTCAATTATGTTGTAGAAACGACGTTGGATTGTGTTCAGGTCAGACAGCCCCCTGCTCGTGCCTAAGGCGCGGGTTCCCTTTGTTAGTCTGTGTGTGGTTCCATCTCAGGACCACAGCCAGTCCTCCCTGCCAGGGTACGTTGGGAACAGTGGCGGTGGTCCTGTCCGAGCGATCATCCATCGCTGTTGCCCAGCTGCAGGCCACGGACCACTCATATATATGGTCTCTGTCCAGTTCTTACAGCTGACACTTGATACCACAACACATAATTTGGGGATCGAAACTATACATATAAGGTTACCCCGCAATCCAGCATCTCGCTGTAAAGGCCATGCAAGCAAGATAGATGAGCAAAAAGTGTAAACACGCACGCCGGCAGTACTTAATTAATTATCTATATATATACCTATTTGTCGCCAATGGGTATATATACATACTTCTTTCTTTATCCCTTAATTAATTCCCCTCTATCAACACCTCGCTAGCTGTTATCAACACCTCCGTCAGCGTATACTGTCGCCAATGGGTATACATATTGTAGTCAATGGGTTTGTCATCTGGACTAACCTGTCTGTCCCGATCACGGTCTGAGATGGGTCGAGTCAGTTTTGACCCGCTCTATCTCGATTCATCTCGCTCCGTGTTAAAATAAAAAAGACTTTATATATATATATAATATATATAATAGAATAAAATAAAAAAGATATTATATATATTATAGTATAATATTAAAATAATAAATCATCCAAGTGACGACCCACGACCCGGGCGGCCACCGCCTGAGTCGGGTCGGGTCTTGCGGGTCGGGACGACCCGCCCCGAGACATAAAACCCTATAGACAACTATTTAACTCAAAGCATTAAACATATATGTATATATATATATATATATGTTGCATCCATGCACAGGGATGCGATTATTCTTCCACTTGGTTAATTGCATGATAGAAAGAGCAGAACTCATGCATGCAGGGTCGACCACATCTTATATATCACGGAAGAAGAAGAAATTAAGCATACCTATATATATGTGTGTGTTGAATGTTTAGGTACGTAGATTAATATATTATAAATGAGCTAGTGCTATATATGTTTTAAAATTAAGTTCGGATTCCTTTAGGGATTACCACATTTATTAGTCTTTGTAGTTTTTTGCAAGAAAGCAATAGTTTGATGATTCAAATGGTACTTGTGATGCTGTCTTTTGGGGGGACCATTTTTGTTGCTTCTATTTGGAGTTCTGATTCGATGAATCATGCGTGGCAGAACGGCCTCTACACGTGGGGACTGATCTTGATGTTCATTTAAAAGGTTTATCCTCATGAAAGGTCTTCGATGTATAAAGTTTAGGCTCCATTAACTGTGCATATATATATATATATATATCTTTTTCAATAAAAATCGATATATTTTTTTGCCATACATTTTTAGGAATTGCATAACCAGAGTTTTATGAAAAGTACGTGGAAGCACAACAAGGCTTGAAAAGAGGAAGAAATAAGGGTGGAATGAGATGGCTCAAAACAACTGTACAGGTTTCGCCTGGGATTCTTCTTGCGTACTGCGTACTGTTGTTTTGTTTTTATTTTTTCCTTGCGTACTGTTGTTGGATGTACGCCTAAAGCTTTTGTTCAAAAGCTTTCCTAGCTTCATTTGTTATCCATCAGCTGTACGTGAACTTTGAGTTTGCAAAAACAAGTAATTAACCTTCCTGCTTGTTGTTTTGTGGGAATTAATTGATCCTTCTGGGGTTTGCGACATTAAAAGTGAATAGATCGATGTGTCCAAAACTGCCAATTAATTCCGCGGCATCTAGTACTGCTTTATATGCTTTCAATAATACTGTTTAGTGAGATGACAACTGCGTTTTGCAGGGACCCATTCTTCGGTCTTTTCGTTTATCTCTTTAGGATGAGCCACTGATCAATTGTCAGAATCGAGAGAAATTAGTTTAGAAATAATGAACAAGGCGAGCGTTCTCATATGTGGATGAGCATTAATTAACCTAGCCAGCTGGGCAGCAAATTAATAATTAAGGAACACACCCGCGGCCAGAATCCAAGTAAAAGGCTGATTATATATATCCTAGCTAGTTCACGCCGTCTAGCTACTTTGTACGTACACTTGCAAACTGACAGCTCTCGCGCGAGGAAGGCATGCAGAGTTCGTTGGTTCATATACATGCATGATCTCCAAGCATTAATTATAGACTATATATGAACATGTATTTGATCATTAATTTGTTCACCTTACTTGTAAGGGGGGTATATATACCGGCTTCATCTCCGACGTCGACAACAGCCCTTGTACTTCTGGAAGGCCTTCTCTGGGATCACCATGCATGTTGGCAAACGTATGCGTACGGAAACACCACCCTTGGTTCTTTCGTCGGCAAAAACATTTCACAAAATGCATGAAACTAAGCCAATATATATATATACATAAATATATATCTATGTACATATATATCTGTATATGAAGGTATGAACTTGATTTTTTTTTAACTGTCGGGCATGCATGTGTACTTCACTCAAAACCTTGGTGTGACCGCTGGTCCTGCAATGAAAAGTGCAAGCGACCGTGACATGGAACAACATCCGTATGGACGAATTTCTTCTCATGCTTTTTTTTTTTCAAATTTAATTAAAAGCGCAAATGGAGAAAGGGTAAAAGAAACCAAGATACTCTGAGAAAAAGGCAGCTTATTGTCGAAGAAGCCAACTGATAGAGTATCTCCTCTCCTCAGCTGGTATTGTGCAGAAAATCCTGCAAATTGGATGTTTCTGAAACGGTTCCCTTTGAGGGGTCCTTTTCAGGACAGCCGACGACGCGAGATCTTTTCTTATCGCCTTGAGATAAGAAATGTGATTGCTGCGGTAAAAAAAAACTTCCGAGAATCTTAGATATATGGAGCAAAGAGGAACAAAGAGAGAAAACATAAAATGTAGAGTCCTCGCAGTTAACTGCGAACCACGTACAGGAAGCTTTTTACGTTTCTACCTCGGAGAGTTCTTTCTTCCTGTGCGTGTGGTTCAAACGGATCAAGTGAGCCGAAACTATAGTAATAATTGCGATTCAACCATGATGAACTTGAGCTTGTCATATTGACGTTTTCATGTTGGTAGGGGTCCGGTGTCAAAACTGATAGATTTGGAGAAAAGAGAGAGCATGCTGCCTCTATTGTATTAGAAATAATTAGATTCATTGAAAGTTTCATAACATGAAGCACAGAAGAAAGAGTGAGACGACTGGAGGGGGCAAAGCGTGGGGCAATGAATCCACACTGAGAGACAGAGAGAGGATTATCATTGGCAGTGTGAATCTTTAGGTTTGGAGAAATAGGGCAACAATCAACAAGAAGAGAGCCGTAGGGGGTGATGTGGTGAGAAGCCCCATAATCTAGAATTCAGAATCCAGGTAGGAGCATTACCATCGGCGGAAGGTACGTTCAGAGATAAAACCAGCATTCTTAAGAAGTTGAATATGTTGGAGTTGAGTGACGAGCTGAGTCAGGTCAGGAGGAATGTCAGGCAGGGTAGCGGATGCCGATGTAGAGGGTGCAGCCTCCGCAACAGCAACAGTAGGGTGAGCTGGCTGCTCCTATTGACACTGAAGTCTCTTGCAGGTGTCTGTAGTGTAGTCACAAATTGAATATGTCAATAGCGACAGTCGAGAGGTGTTGTCATACCACCAGGGCAACCAAAACATGGGGGTTTCGGGGCACGAGGAAGAGGATCTATCGGCACGTCCAGAAAAGGAGGATGCCTGGAGGCCGCAAGAGGGCAAGAGTGTGAGGGACGCGAGGTAGCCACAAGAACGGTCTTAGTGGAGAAAAAAGACAACCCAGAGCACAAAGGTGAGTTTCCTCGGTAAT
Organism: Amorphophallus konjac; assembly: GCA_022559845.1. NCBI lineage: Eukaryota > Viridiplantae > Streptophyta > Magnoliopsida > Alismatales > Araceae > Amorphophallus > Amorphophallus konjac. The sequence continues at coordinate 267,847,328 of CM040117.1, read as the reverse complement.
AAGCTCAGTAAGAGCATCACTTAGAGTCAGCAGAGGAGAACGATATAGAAGCTATTCGTGAAGGGCTTCGAACGAGGATGGAGACGCATTAAGAAGTGATACAAGTACTAGCGATCCCACTGAAGACTGTAGGAACATGTGGAGATGCGTCCAAAAGCATGCATAGTGTCCAACTCAGACTAGATGCGTCGAAGTTGAGTGAAAAACTCCAGGATTGAGAGTTCCCCCTCACGGAAACTATCAAGTTCGCTGCAAAGTTGATACTCACGAGCACCACTGGATTGAACATAGTGCTTGGCGAGATACAATCACTGCGCATGAGAGGTGGTGAGCTCAAGCAAGTCCAGACAAATGGAAGGATCGACCGAACAAAATATGTAATCCATAACAGGTTCGTCGGCATCCTTCCAAGCTTGTAGAGGGAGTGAAGAAGTAGCAAGGGGCACAACAGCAGCAACAGGAATAGCCGGTTTGTCGGGGATGTTGGGCGTCGGTTTAATGGATCCATCGACATAACCTTAAGCTTAGTAGTGCAAAGATTTGAGTGAACCGTAGCCACCCAAACGACATACTTATTAGCACAAGCGCACAGAATATCCATCTTTGAGATGTCAGACAGATTGATGGAGGCCATCAGGATAGAGGATGGATGACCGCATGGACAAACAACCCCAACAAAAGGGCAGTACGCCGTTGGGCAGCATGTCATGACACTAGTGGGCATTGGGGTAACTGGATGGAAGCCACAGAGGTCACAACAAGGGCAGCAGGGCACAACATCGATGGGGAGCAGGGGCAGCCGGATGGAAGCCTTGGGTGCCTGAGAAAGGGCAACAAGTGACGTCGAGGGCACGCCGATGGGGAGTGAGGCTAGATGGAATCCCCGAGAAGACCTCAGAGGGGGAGAGAAGAATTCAGGCAATGGGGTAGAGCGAGGGGGGGAGGGGGTTTTAAGTGCTGCCAGCACTACCTTCTCCAAGGGGAGTATATAGATTTTTTGATGGCGGCCTTCTCCAGGGGAACAGACGGATACCAGTGGTGGTCCGCATTCTCCAAGGGGATAGACGGATTACCTGATGGTTGGCGCGATTCACGTGCAGAGCGAACGACAGGGGAAAACAATATTCCGATGGCGATGAATCGAACGGACACTACCTCCTGTGGCGACTGCATGGGGGTTGAGAGAGAGAGGAGCAATGACGGCAGCGGATGGGATTAGGTCTTTGATACCATGATAGATTTGGAGAAAAGAGAGAACATACTGCCTCCGTTCTATTGCTCAACATATATAAAGATACAATAGTCTAAAATAAGGTAAGGCTCACCGGTACATGTACATACCTTACATAGAGGGAACAAAATATAGAAGTAACGTTGTACGTTAACCAAAATCAATCTGTAATTTTTCAATCAAGAAAAATTCTGAAAACTGGATCGTTGAGCTATGTTCCTTAGTTAACTTGGTTTGTTTATGTGACACAATGTCAAGTAGAGGTGGGTGCACTATGACCAATCATGAATATCGATGACTCCAACATTCAAATAGGCAGATTTTTGCTTTTTTTCCTATTAAGTAATTCCTAATCAACTCTTCACATTACCAACCGCATCGCTAGCTGTCAAAGTGTTCCCATGGACGCTGGAGATACGAGGAGAAGGTATATCTCGAGGCCTTGTTTGTTAATTGGGTGAGATTAGCGCACTGACTTAACCAACTCAGATTAACGACTTTGTGTGTGAGAGAGCGGTGGGGCCCACATCGCTCTCTCACATGGATTCCACTATCTTAACCCAGAAACAAATCGGTCCAAGGGAGTAATAATAGAGAGTTGTCCCAAATATATATCATGCATAGATGCTCAAACAAGGTTTTTCTTCCTGTGGCGATGACTAGTAGTTAATCCTGGTACTTCAGTTAAATACTGCACCGACCGATCACGCCTTTGCCCCACTATTTAGTAAAACAAATTCCAAAGAACCCTCTCGTTATGTTCAACCCTTCGATTTTTCGGATATATATAAGTTCAAAAGATTTAACTAGATAACAGATCTATTATATCCGTTGCATACATATTAAAACCTAATATATATGACTAGCTCATTTGGTCAGAATATGAGTTTTAACATAATTTGATATATATATATTAACAAATTTACAGTCTAAAGAAACAATATAGTGATCATATAGGAGGTACATGGTCGACGGGGGGAGAGAGAGAAAGAGAGAGAGAGAGAGATGTTTAGACTCTCTAAACATGAATTGATTATTCTCTAATGATTCTTCTATTACATAAACGCCAAGCAGATAGAACCTGTATATCCATGCATCAACCGTTATTAATTAGTAATATATATCAAAATTGCTTCTCGTACGTATTATGGCAACCAAAACATTCCGTGGCATTTCTGAAAACTGAGTGCATTTTGAAAAGGGGAAAGTATCTGTATATCCCTGAAAAATGCTTGAATTATCACTATATCTCCATATTTATAGAATTTACCTATAAACTCTTAAACGCCGGCCCTTAACTTGAGTAATTATACCCTGATTACTTTCTATCATGATGGAGATACCAGTCAAGATGATTAGATTGTTTTATCCCAACCAACCTGTGATGAACAGAGAGGGAAAGAGAGAGGGGGCATCGGAGGGGGTCTCCCCCTTCGACATCAGATGTCCCGATGAGCGTAGAGAGAAAGAGAGAAAATGGTGAGGGGGAGAGGGCATAAGAGGGGGGAAGGACGTTAGAGGGGGTCTTTGATCCCCTCCCACACCCTGGCAAGTGTAGAGAGAGAGAGAGAGAGAGATGGAAGAAGAGGGGGGCATGGTGTTAAGGGGGTCTTCCATCCTCTCTGATTGTGTCGACACCCTCGGCAGGTGTAGAGAGAGAGAGAGAAAGAATGGTGGATGGGGAGAGAGAGGGCAAAAGAGGGGGGGCGCGAGGGGGTTTTCCCCTCCGGTGCGGCACCCCCGTCAGGTGAGGACATAAAGAGAGAGAGTCTTGAAAGTCATTGTCAACCCACCTTTGGTCAACTCATCTTCTTTCTCTATCATCCTTTATATATATATATATATATATATATATATATATATATATATAAGAGTAAGTTAGGGATAGCTAGGTTAGTTATTTCCGATCTCTTAACTCACCTTGGGTTATCAACCGTGAAGGATCGTTGACGGTAGGGGGACGGTGTGATTTTTTACGAAGATTTTATAGGTTTACACATAAATTCTACGAAGATGGGGGTATAACGATAATTCGAATAGTTTTTTAGAGATATATAAATAATTTTTCCTTTTGAAAAATATGTTGCTCATCATTTTTAATTGCTTATTTGACAACGAGGGACTACATCCTTTCGCTCGTGACCATATATGCGCGCGGTATAATTGCTTATTTGACCAACTCATATTAGACGACGTTGGAGGACGTGAGATCTCATGCTGGGTGGCTCGTGTGGGCAGCAGCATCTGTGGGGTTCACATGTGATGTTTTGCGCCGTGGGCTCTTTACTCACCCCCCCCCCCACCCACTCCCCCACAGGGGTAAAAAAGGCACATGTTATAATTTTCAAACGCTCATAGTAGCACTCGATCGGTACTTATAATTATGTTCCGATGGGAAAATGCACGTACCAGTTTCCCTTTTTCTCAGGAAAATCCATGAAGATCCCAAGCCATACAGATAGAAGGAGAGTTCTTTGTAAAGTGAAGCTACAGTACCCCCAAGATTCTTGGAGTCTGATGAAAAAGACCCATGAATCACGGTTGTCATATGTAGACAATATCCTTTCTGTGTTGAAAACAGTTGAACATACGTTAGGAAGCTGGATGAATTATTCAAATTATCGCTATATATATATCCTATATATATATATATATGTAGACAATATCCTATATATATATATATATATATATATAGGTTTTTCACGCATGCCCATGGATGAATTGTGTACCAACGACATGCATCCTAGGATGTGTCTGGCGTAACTCTTCCCGAAAAATGCATCGTCTCCACACAACTTCTTATCCAAATGTGTTTCCGTGTGATCCCTCATCATTATTCTCCGCGTACAGACTGCTACCTACAGCTTACCAACTTTGGCTAATTTCAAGCTAAGAAGAGCTATTAAGTAGTTTTTATTTCATCAGTTGCACATATATATAAATGCAAAGTTTCCCATAGATTATTAAAACTGTCATATGTTTCTTGTCCAGAATGGACGTATAATTAAGTTGGTGTAAATATGATACGATCTATTCTTTAATTATGTATGATCACTTTCTCTGTCGTGTGAATCTGAAAGAGTAATTAATGATACTCTATATTAAAGATGTGTGGATGCCCCAAAAGAGTGAAGAAAGGATTGTATCCTATCTACACTTAATTTTGATCATGATCAATATATTTTGCCTTCAACGAACGGCAGCCAACCTGTCAAATATGTGCACTTGTCCGCATATGGAAAGAGATACATGCATGAACTTTTAAGGCATTCAGTCGTGATGCGAACTCAAACTCTCCTAATGATGTAATTACATGGATATTGGCAATATGATCAGAGAACATGCATTAATTACACATAACATACAATAATAATAATAATTAGAGAAATATTAAGGTACGTGTACATGCATTTTTGACACTATCCTATTTGTCACACTTTTTTCCCATCATCTATTTTGAAAATTAGATGACAGGCTCCCTCATCCCTTTTGGGAGCATCAAATTTAAGTTTGATATAGACCTCATCTTGATCATTTAATCTCAAGATTAATGTATGAGATGAGTGATTGACAAGTAAAGTGACAAATTACTGCCATTTCTCTTATAACTATTTAGTATTGAAAAACGGTCTAAAACAATATCAATTTATAATAGTAAAATTCTCTGCACTCAATAATTTAAAATTTTAAGTTGAATGAACTAATCTAATAAATTCTAATATGATATGACAACTCATGATTATGATTTAATTAGGCCGTGCACTCCCATCTTTGTCATGATCAACGTGACACCTGTCGTCCTTAAGGATGGGGGAGATGTTCCTGACCCCCTCATCTTCCTCTTTCAACTAGTTAATGGTTGTCAAGCACTTGTGCATTCTAGCTAGGTACTGCAAAGGATGGTTGAATCATAGCTTGGTAGTCAGTCTCCACTACTCTTGTATAGTGCCATCATAGGAGTTATGGGGTGTCATTTTAGGGATTTCATCGATCGAATTAGAATATTCTCTGTGGTATCAAATGCCAATTTATTCCAAGGATACACTTAATTTACATAACAATTTATGGGGAAAATATATGACAAATTAAATATAAATATTATAATGATCAATTTGCAGTTACTTCTCATAATATATAGCTATTCATAAAATACCTTAAATATACAGCAAAGCGAGAGTGAAGATCTAACACGCTCTACCCTAAAGTCGAGCATGCAGGGAGATCTCAGATCATTAACCCCTGCAGGTGGATACGGTTACTCCTTCCCCACCCCACCAAGCTGTGCTCCAAGTGTGGTAGAACAGCTGCATTAATTGGCCAGGGCAAGCGTGCTTCAACCGTACACTCGCCGTCTCCAGTACTGGCAGGTAAGAAAACACGAGGAACATAACTAGATAGATGTCGAAGGTGCTTTCTGCCATCTCTGAGCTGACTGATGACCGGCCATTTTCCTTTGTTCTTTCCTCCCAGATCACTTCGGCAAGATTAGATTCCCATCAGCTCAAAACTTGCCTGCAATTAATGCTCGTGCAGTCCTGTCACCTGCACTTTTCTATCTTGGTCAAGAGAAGAACCCGGTGGACGCTGGCCTTGTTGTCTACATACACAGCTACACGCGTACGCAGTATGTAAACATGTGCATGTAGTTATGCATGCAAGTAAGCAGTGCATGCAGTTATGCATGCAACTAATCGAATGCCACCCCCCCCCCCCAACACACATACACACACGAAGCAGCAGCAGCGGCATCTCATTTATGTGTGTACGTACGTACTAAATGGAGATTAGGGGATGAGTATCCTTCTTGGGGACGTCCGGTCTTAACATAGTTTGAGTTATGAAACGAGTTAAACAGATGTTTTTTTCCCTCTTTTTTGATTCTAATTGAGTGAGTTATTGAACGAGTATATTGGATTGTCAAAAGGACATAATTTGAATTTGTTCACGGATATGAATCAACCGAATTAATCCACTTTTGCTCAAATTAGCTCAGCTCATTCATAAAATTAGTCTAAAATTTCATATCTAAAAACGATCAAATCACATCAATATTCATTTCTCAAATCCATTCACCAGCTGCTCGTCAGGCACTGTATAATTCACTTGCAGTACTCTTAATTCGATATCTTGTAAATCACTTGTTTAGATCAGCTGCTCGTTGCTATATGGAAAGGGGACCCGGGTTCCAAGGATTCACAAGGAAGGACCAAGTTGGGAAGAAGAACTCGGTATATATATATTTATTTTCTTGCTTAAGTACGTTTTTTTTTAACGGGGAAGGAGAACTCGGGATCGAAAGCATGACCTCTCCCAAATGGGGGAGGTGGTGAGCTCAGAACACAATATATCACTTCAATTCTCTGAGAACCATAAGATCTTTTATTTGTGTTGAGGTCAAGCTACAGATTTAATTATCTACCATATATGTGACAAACTTTCACGTAAACACTCGAGCCCCCACCCCATCAAAACCGATGGTTGAAAAGTTGCTAACGGAGATAGAATTCCTAAATATTAGTATAAGTAACAGAAAATCCATCCACTATATAATTTTTTAGCCATTAGATCCTGATCCAATTGTTTGAATTTAAGGTCAGCGTTTGGAAACAAGATGCCATAATCCCATTGATTTTGAAAATGCACAGAATTGTTCATCATGAGAATCCATGATCAAAAATCCCACTTAGGTGTCCCTTTAGGTTATAGATTATGAGATATCTTTACTTTATTGCCTTACTTTTATCTAGTAGAAAGGATAAGTATTGATGGTTCAAATCTATGTGCAACTCGTATCAAGGTGGATTATGGGGAGAATCCACCCCTCCCCTCTTTTTTGTGTGTGTCTCCCTCTCTCTCTTTCCCTCCAAATTAAGTCTCCTTGCACAAAAAGCTTATGCACCCTTGTTTTATTTGAACTTACCAAAGCTGATTAAAGTGGAATTAATAAGATCAATAAGCTACCCTATCCAACCTTTATTATATATGTTATCAAAATGACCCTCATGCCTTGTCAAAAGTTATAACTTCTAAAATCTCCTTCCCCAATGTTAATTTTCAAACAATACCTAAGAGCAAAAAATTAATTGGATGTGGACTGAACTCACTCCCACCACTGGATGGAAATGCACAGGTCTAGATCGTTTGATCAAAAGGAGGCTTTTGATCAGACGGCCACAAGATCACGTCTAGAGACTTTTTTCTTTTTTTATGTACTTAGACTTTTATCCTTTTGCGTTATCGATCTTTTACCCAACTCGAATCAGGCACACTTAAGACGCGCTCAATACCAACATATTTTTGAATTTCAAATATATATATGCATATATCTTTTGGTGACGAAAAATATAATACGACTATTAAATTCTAAACTTACGTACGTCTTTTGAAGATTAAACATGAGTCAGATAAGTCTCCCCTTCTTCACCCAAGAGTGAAATTCGAGACTTCCCTACCATAAGATAAGAACACTAAACATTCGACCCACCAAGGGTGATGTTTGATACTCATTCTCAAGATCGGATGGTTTAAAATTTGATAACAGGAAATCCATCCTCAATCTCTCTCTCTCTCTCTCTGTCTGTTATTATCAGGTGATAATAGGGAGATTTCTGTTATCTTCTATCTGATCCGTTGGATCTACTGATTAACCCACCCGTGGCTGAAGTCTCACGTGATGGCCGGATCTCCGCCTACCGGCGGTTACCGTCACGCGCCGGTGGATTCCCAGCGCGCACGATGGGAGTCACGTGGGTGAGATGGGAATCTGCCCAGTGCACTTGCCACCGTCGGATCGCTAGCTGCTTGGCATGATCAAACGGATGTGATTTTCTTGTTTTTTTTGAATTTTTATTTCGTTTCTAAACACCACTCATCCTACCCCTCGAAGACGTGCAACCGATCTTCCCTCATATCAATATTAGCTGGATCTAACGGTCAAGAAGAGGGTAACCAAAAAACTTTCCTGTTAATTACCAGGAAACAGAAAATTTATATATGTATGTATATATTGGACTTCAGTGGGCCATCTTGCACATGGTCCATGTGATTATCCAAACTTGAAACCCACACTAGCTATGATTTCTTTTGTCTTCGCACCACACCAAACTTTAAAAGATCCTAAAAAATCTGCGTGGTGGGGGGCTTGTTGTCACGGCACATGCTGGCCTACGTGCCTATACGTTGTTGGCCCCGATAAAGCAAACCACGTGGCTAGCTACACTTGATGTTGGCATAGTTTCTGTGGCCATCACCATCCCCACGGATTCATGAACTCCCAAGTGAAGTTGGCTTCTCAGGGCGAATTTGGTTAGGCTTTTGATAATAGATTTTGAGAGTTTAATGATTAAAATCCCTGACATTTACGCGAGCTGAACTAAGGACCCCTTTGGTTGAGATTAGTAGGGGATTCCAATCATTGGAATCCCCTGCATAATTTCATCTCAACCAAATGATTCAAAAGTGTCTCGATTTTTGTGCTGGGTGGATTTTTTAAAATGGAGAGAGAAAGACACAAAAGGAGGGGTGTTCAATAATCTACAAAAGCTCCTCTCATCGAGCTTCGGGGTAGATTTCAAGATCTAAAATCCCTGACACTCTGACATATAATAAATGTAGAGATTTTTTAAAAAAATCCACTTGAATAATCCCAACCAAAGGGGCCCTAAATGCACCTGAGCTCTTCGGTTTTTGTGCCCAAGTGATTTTTTAAAAATAGAGAGAGATAGACACGTTCAAGTGAGGAGAAAAAAATCCACGGAAACACTCTGAGACCAATTTTTGAGTAGATTATCAAACCTGCAGTCACATCATACGTCTAATCCTGCTTAAATCCACACAAATGACTCATCTTAATGATTTAAACTATTATTTAAACCCGCTTAAATTCACACAAATGAATAAAGTAGATTTTATGCGTCTACCATTTGCACTTTCGCAAATGGCACGGGGACGATGTAACCATAGCACATTTGCGAAAGTGCAATGACAGCGGGCCTCCAAATGAGATTTTTAAATGATGTAAAAATCCCTAACATTATAACTAGTGTACGGTTGTGTGGATTTTCAAAATGCTACAGGTGACATAAGCCAAACCAAACACAACCTTAGTCTACGATTTGGAAAACAATGTTTGGGATTGAGTGATGATATCGGGGATTTTCTCACCCCCCTTGCAATCCCCTTGTAAAATCACACACGTCCCATCAACTTCAAGATAAGATAGAGATAGGGAGAAAATATAGCACTTAATTTTATAATCTTCAAATTAAAGTTGCCCAAGGCCTACTTCTTCTCTCTCTAAATTTTTTTTTAAAAAAATTAATCTCTCTAATTGTTTCCAAACACAGCCTTAGAGTACTTTTTACATGTAATTGGGGACATGCTACAATGCCATCACTCGATTCGATTTTTGTGAGATATTATTTGCTTTAAGTCGAACTCATGCGATTTTATCCCCAAAACAATACCTCACAAATTGTAAATCTAGGCCTTACATATATATATGACTTAATATTCTTTTTTTTTCTTCACTTTTCAATTATATGGAACTGTTTATTGCTAAAAGAAATATATATCACGTAAATCTCCCGAGGGTTCCATACATTACTACTAATGGCTTCTCATTCCATGCATGTCCAGCCTCTTTTAAGTAAAAAAGTTATTTCTTAAGGGCCTTAAATATATAATTAGGGTTCTTCCTGATCTGATCAGCGGATGTATAGATTTTTCAGGGCACAATGTCATTCCCATATGAAAGCCCCACGAGAGTTTGGATGAAACACATTGAGATCACACGGAAGATTCCTTTCTACTCTCTTCACGTGCTTTTGTGACCGGCCTTTAATTGGCTTGTCGATCCATTAGCACCATCGATCCCATGCACCTCTCACAGAGGGGGTTGTTTGCATGGTTCAAATCCGAAGTGATCCTTCCCCACCTCATGCTTGTTCTCTCTTTTTTGAAAGCGAAGTACGTACGCCAAACTCACTGTGAAGTCAAAACCTGTGGTGCACATTGAGATTCTTCCCATATGTTGCATGAGGCATGTTTAATTAAAACATACATATGTATATATGTGTTGGGTTTGGTGCTCCATTGTGAGGTGACACTTGTTGGGGACTTTTGTTGCCTGTAAACCTAACCCTGTGGGTTTGATATTCTTTTTGACATATGTTGTCACATGCACCCTTTTGTCTTATATATATATATATATATATATATATATATATATATATATATATATATATATATATGATGTTGCCATCCCAATAAATGCACTCAGGTATCTTCGTACTAACATGCCCCTTTGATTTATGATGTTGCCATCAGGATAATTTCTCCAGACAACAACAGTGAACTCCTTTGTGACGCAATTATATCCATCCATTTAAAGGTCAAGCTGAGGAGGCCCTTCGGCCGTCTTTTGATAAAGAGTAGCTTTCTGTCATTCCATATATCTTTACCATCAATATTATAAGCAAATTTGCACATATTATTTTGTAAAAGGATGCAAAATGCAAATTCATTGCTTGAGGTGGCATGCCGAAATTCTGACTTTGACTAGGGCATGTACAAGAAGAGAAAAAAAAAACTCTAACATCCTTGAGATTAATTGATTGCATGTAGAGGGGAGGAGCTTGAAATGGAGGTGCTATGAAAATCATAAGCCCAAATTGCCCAGGTTTGATAGCGGATTAGCATATTCTCAAGTTAACTCAAGAGGACTGCATTATCCCAAAGTTAACTCAATTTTGGTTTAAGAATTGGGGGGTTAACCCACAAAGTTGAGCTGGGTTAACCAAGCGGCCGGAGGTTATATATGCTTTGGAAAAGTTTTGGGTTAACCCGCCTATTTTGGTGCATGATCGAGTTAGCAAAAATGTCCCTTCCACATTTATCCTAGTGGAAATGAGCTCCTCTATGCTGAACTCTAACAACTCCATAGTAGCACTAACCCACAATTGGCAGGCTGGCAATCCTCATATACATCTCCTTCACCCCCGCATCCTTGATGAGACGTATGATCTTGGAGCTCGTGGTTCCCGGCCATGACAATGGAGTCATCCACCACTACCACCCACTTGCCCTTGAGGATGTCGTGCATATGCACGAGCTTTAGCTGGACTCTGAGGTCCATGATCTTCTAGGAGGACTAGATTAAGGTGCGGTCTACGTACTGGGAGTGGATCAGCCCCTACTGGAAGGAGACCCTCGACTTCTCAGTGTAGCTGAGGGTGCCAAAGAAGCCCCAGTTTGGGACATGGATGGTGGCGTTTGTGCTACTGGGGATGGCAGACTCCGCGGCGAGGGTGACCTTGAAGTTGTAGCACTCAAGCTGGACAGGGTGGCCGAAGACTAGCGACTTGGGTAGAGCGAAGTGGGCTGACGATGGAGTGACAGGCGTGCCTAATGGCTGTGTTTCCTAGGAGGGTGCCCATTGCATGGGTGCTTGCCGAAGACCTCGGAGATGTGGGGCAGATTCATGGCAAATAGTTTCATGTATGAGGGGGTAAATGGGAGAAAAACAACAGGGTTAACTTAACCCACTTCACCAACCACGTTAGTGAACTCAGAGTTAATCCAGACTTATCCCCGTTTTAACTGGGTTATGGGATCCGGTCCTCCAAAGCACAAAGAGAGTTAACCCAGGGTTAAATCCAGCTGGTTAACTCCCAATCAAACCGCGGCTAAAATGAAAAGAAGCTCAAGTTACTGGGCCCATAACCAAGACTGCCCAAGTAAGGAAAAAAAAGGACTATTCATAAAGGTTTGCATAACATCCATAAGTTTTATGCTTGATTTGTAACTCTCATAGAGGCTAAATACCCTTGGGCGCCCTTTGAAAGTCGGTTAGAATCGGCTTGTTCGATCAACAAGGTCGAACAAGACCGGTTAAGGTGATGTGTGTGAGGGAGGAGGCAGGCCCGCCTCACGAAGCCCTGACAACCTCCCGACAATTCACTTATCAAAGGGGGCCTCGGGGTTTTGAGATCGAATGAGCGATTCCAACTAGACGGTTACTGATAGGCTGAGCCACCTTATCACTACGACTCTGAAAGAGCTGGGCCTGCGCTTAGAGACCAGAGTTGTGGTTTGGACTGCCATCGAGAGCAGCTCGAGACGAATGATGGGTCATTAATCGAAGGTCACGGGTGGTGGGGCTTTTATTTTCTTTGGTTTTCCATTTTTTTTAATGTTGCTCGAGTTCCAGCAAGATTCATATCTATGAGATTTGATCGATGCTCAGGAAATTAAAAAGATAAAAATTACATACCTTAAATGAGTCAGAAATGATCGACCCATTATGTAAGGCATATAATGTTTTTTTATTCTTGTAACTGCCTGATTATTGATCGGACTGTGTAGACATGTAATTGGATGGAACCCACGGCGACATTTAAAAAAAAAAAAAAAGGTTGCACTAGTTACTACTTACTAGCGCAACATGGTGCTGCACATGTGGCCGTGCAGCATGCAACTGGTACCCAAAGCCCATCAAAAGAGGCCCATGCTTTCCTAACTAGGCCCTGTTAAGGATAATTTAATCCATTATGAGTATAGTAAAATTTGCTGCTGCAGGTAATGATGTGTAATTTGGTCTAATCACTCAATAAAGCAATCACAATTCCCTATCTCAAGCACGTTCAAGTTAATATTTTTAACAAAAGTAGACTTAATAACATATATAACTCACCCAAAAAAAGATGGATAGAGGTGTTTAATCCACAAAACCGCGATATTGAGATACAAGGGCCCAAGATCATAAGTACATAAATCACAAACTCATTTAACCAATACGGGACTATTGCCCAGGATTATGCCTAAATTTCAACACTCTCCCTCACGGTCAAGATGGACCATAGACATTAATTGGGTGGAGATGGCAAGAGTAGTTAGGTCATTTGACATGCTCTGATACCATGTTGAATTTATAAAATCACAGTGTTGAGATACAAGAGTCTAGGATCATAAGTATATGAACCACAACTCATTTAACTAATACGAGATTATTTCCCGAAAATTATGCCCAAATTTCAACGAGAGGCTCCGTTAACAAAACTCTTCAAAGAATGCCGTGGTTGACGAGAAGTTAACCATTGCTAGATGAAAAATATTCCATAGACAATGTTATGATCAAGAGGAGGCAATTAAAAGCACATCTGCATTACAGTTTTTTTGATACCCCTAATGCCATTATAATTTTAACACGGGCATGCACTCAAAAGCACCAAATGGATGACCACGTAGCTAGACAGAGCCGTCTTGGCATTTTAAATGCATCTCGGACGGCAAATAACATCGCTGTTCATTCCATGCAAAGACAACCAAAATTTTAAAAAAAAAACATGGGGAGCCAATCCAAGCACTGGAGGGCAATCTGAACCCCTCCCAGGTCTGGTCTCCGTAAAGAACAATGCACCAAGGGGGCGGACTTCGCGAAGAACAATGCATAGTAGTATACACCTCGACTTCCATTACCCATTTACCCATACTGCTAAGAGTCATCAGCTCTCTCTCTCTCTCTCTCTCTCTGCGTTTGTGGGTGGTGCTGTGTAGCGTAGTTTTCCATCGCTAGCTCTTCTAAAACCGCGCGCAGCAGGATGAGCTCAAGTACTCCAGCATCAGGGAAGAAGGTGAGGTGTAATGTTGGAGAAAAAAATCCCCGGAACTAATCTGTTTTACATTTCCAGTGTACGTACACAACACTCTATGAAGCCTTCAAATTCAAATCGATGGTATCCTTCAGACAATTAACTATATGCTCCAAATTCGACCGAATTGGTCTTCCACTGAATGATCTTTACTATTTAAATATAGCAGACATCCCCGTTAACAGTATTCTACTTTTCACCAATTTCAGGTATCTTACCATCGCAGGAGACATCAAAACCGGTCTGTTGGAACGGGCAGATCCGTTACTTTCTTAGACTCTCAAGAACCTATGTTCAACCACAGGGAAGATCTTTCAAGCTCTAGCCTGCCCCGTTCGCTGTCGGATTTGTGGAAGCTTGAAGCCAAACTAGGCATTGCCCAGACCACTAGGCAGAAAACAAGTGAAGATCTGGGTGTCTCCATGGCAGCACCCACGACATTTGACAGTAACAGTACTGTTTCAGATCACTTGAAGAGTCCAAACAATTCTGAGGGGTTATCCATCTCGGAGTCTGGAAAAGGAAATGGAAGCATCAACGCCGATCGAGACGAAGATGGGGAGATGGGAACGAAGCCGGGGAGAGCAGATCCTGTCCCAAGGACTTATTACGACCTATCCGAAGTCACCCTGCCTCCATCTGCAGCGTCATACTACAGTGACCACGGACATGGCGCAAAACTGCATGATTTAATAGGTCCAGGACCATGCACAAGTGTAGATAAGCTAAACCAATATCTTCATGCCAGAAAGATGGAGCTGAAGGCTGGGGTCCCCGGAAAGTTCTTGCATGCAATTATTGGACAAGAGGGCGGTGGGTATTATGAGATGATTAATTATTTAGCTGCTCTAATTAATTTCTTCAAGAATTAATAACCATATATATCACAGTTTTTTACGTACCCTGCGCGCAGATATATATATGTTACATGTGTACGTACGTATATTAATGATGACCGTATATGTGTATGTATATACCCACATGATCGAGTTTAATTAAGGGTATTAATATACTAATACCAGTGCTGCTTTCTAGATGTAGGATCTGTTGTTTCAACCATAATGTATGCATTTTATTTGGATGAAACTCAAAAGAGCAACCACCTCTGCACGTTGCCAGTCATCAACATGAAGAGGGCAGACCTCAACATGCACTCTGAGCTCAAATGGCTGCTCGGTTCCTGTCATGTGGACCAGTCTTCACTGGTTTTCATTGATGAGGTGGGTGCATGTGTACATCCGTACATAGCACAAGCATATATTTGACTCGGTGTTTAATTCCAGTATTGTCTCTCTCCTTGTCGGCTTGTTGTGATCATGTATGGGATTGACATATATGCATGACAGATTAACCTTCCATACTATGACCTATTTGGGAGCCTGAAGCTGGTGCTACTTAACGGTCATAATCTCCTTTCCAAGCAAGAGGTACCACATTGATATGTATCTACGTGCATGCCATTATTTACTAGTATTCATTAAACACATGTATATATTAGTCATTTATGAAACAAGTTAAGCCAACATTCGTTTGTTAACCAGGGGCTCAAAGATGCAGTTGTTGAAGTCTTCAATTGCAAGCAGGTGTTTTCTGCGATTCATAATTCCCGTGATAGACATTGATTTATATTCTCGACGTACGGTCTCTTATTTTACAACATCAACACTGACAGGATGAATATTCTGAGTTCTCACGGGTTGAATCAGTCACCACGGCAGAGGTATATATTTATCAACTAGAACAACAAAAAAACAGAGAGAGGTTGTTTTACGAGTTTCTGAGTGCTCTTCACATCCTGTATTCAAATAATACTCTCATCAGAGAACGTGTGTCTGCTTCTTTGACTTTCGAAAATCTTATGGTCGGAAATTAATAGCCATTATGTTATTTCTCCATTTCCAAATGATAAGTGCGAGCTTAGGCCTATCCGTCCAGCGTGCTATTGGTCCACGCACGAGCTCACGGGCCCCACTCAACAGTCTCCTTAAATATTCTTTAAATGTTCATATGTATTTTACTATAAAATTATTTGTCACCCTTAACTTATTAATATTTATCGTCTTTAAAATTAAAGGTGACAAATAACAAGTTAAGAGTGACAAATAATTTTAACATGAAAAAATTATCTGTCATCCTTAATTAGTTATTTGTCAATGTGGGTGACAAATGACAAATTAAAAGTGACAAATAACTTCTTCACAAATGTGAAGTTTGTATAAAGAAAGGCACAAAAGATGGTGGGCTCGCGTAATCCACACATGACCCAAGGACGTATAGGACGGATAGGAAACCTACCTGTCATGCATGGGAAGTAATCATTTCTATTTCCAAATATTCACTGAACTTCCTATTCACTTAATTTGAACCAGGGTTGCTCTTCTTGTGCACTTATTGCTGGAAAGTTTGCAAAGACTTCACCAGAAACTTTAGGTGGTTGCGGATTCAGCAGACTCCTGGTGCCTTTTGCCACCTTTTATTTAGTCATCTTGATGCAAATTAAATATTTTGCAATGTGAAGATCCTTACCTTTTCCACAAAGGCTACTTGGTTCTCCAAGATTGAACATTGTTCATGCCCATAGCTTTTATTGAAATTTTCCTCGACATCCTTCACAGCTAGCGGGTATTCTCTTGGACACGGCAAACCTAACAAGTGCCCAGTGCACTTTAGAAGAGAAGCATATGGCAACGTTGCTGCTTCGGGGAGCAGGACGATTTGGATGCAATGGCTTTTATCAGATATGTAAGTAGTGTTAATTTATACCAGCGAGTCATCAAAATGGTCTCCAACAAGGATTAAGGGATACAGGTATATCGTATATATACTTAGATACAAACACAATATTTACCGCTATTTTATGCATGAACCTCCAGGATTTTCATTATTATGAAAACATTTGATTTATTATACAATGCATCAGATAAGCCATTTCTTTGGGTTGCAAGAAAATTAGGGAAGCAATATTCCTTGTTTCCTTGAGCCTTTGTTGCATCATATTCCAGGAAATGTCAGATTAAAACTGTATGTGTATGATTCATGCGTCTTTCTAATGCACGAGTACTTCTGATTATAACTTTTGTTTCCCAGTGAAGTATAAAATGTTTGACATATCTGATCTAAAGGTGTGGGATATTCTGCGTCGAGATTTGAAACAATGGACAAGAGTGGCAGGTAAGACCTAGCTTCCACAGGCACTTCCAACGGCCTAGGAATGATTTACCCAATTCACTTTGATGTCCAAGCAAGCATGGACGATTCAATCGCCTGCCGCACCATCATCATGAACTGCCGTTAATTTTTGTCCCCATCCCATCGATCCGAAGATAAATTTAAGAGCACATTACGAATTTTAAACGCTCTTTTATGTTAAAAGCGGATGAAATGTGCTAAGACCTTGTTGAGGTTCTTCACCCCCCACTACTCTCATTTTTTGTTCAATGAACGTTCCCCTTGTTTTTCAACCGCGCGCTTGGAAGCAGAAAAACCAGGTCGATCTGGCTCCAGACAGACTGTTCCAATGACTGGGATGAGCACAATTGGATTCTCCATCCACCAACTCCTTGCTCACGAGGGTTCTGCTGCACAAGAGATTGCACTCTTCCTGAGTGAGTAAATTCCATATGTTCATAGAAATATGTCTGCAATGATTAGTTTTCTATTAATTCATCATGTTATTTTGGTGCATGCATCAAGAATAAACCCACCCAATGTCTGTGCATCCTAAAATGCATCCACTATAAATCATGTTTTTCATGACGGGGTTCTTTCTAGAAGTGCAACCTTTAATTTACTGACGGTCTGTTCTTTTCTTGAAAAATCAGAATCGGAGAAACTCCATCTGCTCCTGATTGTTTCAGGGTACTATGATAGGTGGAAGACCTTTAAGGTCTACTAGCAGAATTTCCATTCAAACTTACAAATTTAACTCTCGTTTTCAGTTTTGTTTAATCCACAACTAACCACTGCGTAATGCATGTACTGTACTGAAGAGGGAGATGCTGGTCGCTACTGATACTCCAGAGCTTATGGGAGGCTTTCTGCACTTTTTCAATGCCAATGGCAAGGATTTGCCATTGAAACCACTCCAGCTAGGTGAGCTTATTGTTAGACTGCAGTGTCAGAGTAGGTATCCACTAATTGTAATGCCTAAAATTAAGCAAACAAAATTTGATGACAATTTGTGTTTTATCAATCAGACTTTATATGCACAGGATGATATTTAAATGTGAAAGTCTCTCTTGAAAAGTAATACTGACTAATTATCTGCCCGCAATATTTGCAGATCTGGGGGAAGAGTTGAGGGCATTTAAGATAGACAACAAAACGACATCAAGGAGTAGAATAGAGCGGCTCTTGGAAGAGTTTAGCAGCACATTGAGGCAGACATGGAGAATGCTACCAGATTTACAGACCACAGATACTTCCAATCTGATGTAGTCATGTGTGAATGACATTAGTTTTGGTTTTGGAGAACTTCTTAGGAAAAAGCTCATTGCTTGAAGTTCCTAGGTCATGATTCTTTCAGTTACATGTTACAACCAATTATGCTCTAAAATCTCAGGGAGTTTATATATAGATATGAGCGATGAGCTAGGTTGATATCAGTACAAGAAGAAGAGGAATTGGCGACAGCAAGTGGCCATTGCCAAAACAAAAATACTTGCTGCACACTGATGGTGTGCAGCTCCATTATTACATACTTGTGTCCTAGCAGTCCATCGATGAATGGTGGACGGATGTGACTTATTACACATGCACCCAAAGTATTACTCTTGTCAAAAAAAAATTAATGCTTGTTTACTCGTACCAACTTCGGTCATTGCAAGAGCCATTGCTATAGATTTAATGACTACTAAAGAAAACCAAACGCAATAAGAATCAACCATAAAGAAATATTTAAAGATGAGTAATGCTTTCGGTACATAAAGTCAAGTCATTATGTAGCATCTCTTCTCGTTGACCTAAAAATAAGGTGACATTATTATATTCGCATATAAAATGGTATCTTGCGTCAGACTCGTACCGCTCATTTTTCATGCATTAATTAAATATGGAGCGCACTTAGTATAAAAACATGACTGAAATATTTTTTAGTATTAAAATATTTTGCTATATAAATGAAACATTCGGTATATGATTAAAAATTGTGTTAAGTTTCGTTATTATAATGAAATATTTTATTTCTTTAGTATTTTATCCTTATAATAAATATTTTTAACAAAATGTTTCATTCATATAATAAAATATTTTAGTCTTATAAAATATTTTATTCATGTGTTTTCTCGTCGAGTGCATTTCACATTTAATATGCGAAAATTTTAGTGGGTCATACGGGTCTGACGCGAGGAGTCATTTTCTGTGCAAAAATAGTCTTGTCACTTTATTTTTGAACCAATGAGAATTCATGTTATATAATGACGTGCCGTTGTGCATCAAATTCGGTGCGCAGAGCATTACTCTTTAAAAATGGATATCGGATCATAGGTATCAAAAGATGTTTGCATAGTTAGGAAAGGCTAAAAAGTTGTTGCCAATTTTTATTAAATAAAAATTAAAAATAAAAGAGTTCTCAAGGCTTGTGTTCAACGGTCTTTTAGTATTAGGATTTTTACATATTAGTCCTTACAAATTTAGTGAATTACTGATTAGTCCCTGTGGACACCAAAAATTGCACGCCCCTTGAAGCCCCAACGGCACGCCTTCTTGAGCCCCCAGCGGCACACCCACCATGAGGCCCTGGCCGGCACACACTGGCATGCCCTGTAGACGGCAGGAAGGTGTCTTCCACCCTCGAGGGTGAGAAAAACAATGATATAATAATAATAATAAACAATGACAATGATGAAAGGGTGATAGGCAGAGAGGTATAGGCGGCGGGAGTCGTCGTCTACCCTCGTCTGTCTTAGGAGATGTAAATGACGAGATCAACTCAAGAAGAGAAAGAAAATAGGGATGCGGAACGGACTCCGGTACGTGGCGGAGATAGGGGTCGGAAGACCCTCTCGCGCAAACTGACCCCTTCCCGGTAAGCGTGACTCACCGTTCCATGAGCAGTTTTTCATATACCGAGAAGTCCGAGAAACTAAGTAACAGAAAGGGAGAGGCACGAAGACTCAGAAATTACAACGGAATATCGTTCTCCAGACAATTACAAGGATAATACGAACAAAGACGTACCACCACAGGACATTGGTCTTTGTGGGGTTCTAACAGCAATATAATACTATCAGCAATAATGAATATATATGTACATATTAAGACCACCGCAAGACATTGGCCTTACGGGATTTTTATTGCAGCATAAATAATAAATATTATATGTACATACATAAGACCACCGCGAGGTATTACTCTCTGCGGGGTTTCGACAGAAATTAAAAGAATAAAACGACAGAATGAAAAGGCTTTGCGAGGAATTACTTCCGTCACGTGCACCTTCGCGAGAAATTACTTCCGTCGCAGGGTTTAGACAGAAATTGAAAGAATAAAATGACAGAATGAAAAGGCTTCGCGAGGAATTCCTTCCGTCACGTGCACCTTCGCGAGGAATTACTTCCGTCGCAGGGTGTAGACAGAAATTAAAGGAATAAAATGACAGAATGAAAAGGTTTCGCGAGGAATTACTTCCGTCACGTGCACCTTCGCGAGGAATTACTTCCGTCGCAGGATTTAGACAGAAATTAAAAGAATAAAATGACAGAATGAAAAGGCTTCACGAGGAATTACTTCCTGTCACTGCACCTTCGCGAGGAATTACTTCCGTCGCAGGGTTTGGACAGAAATTAAAAGAATAAAATGACAGAATGAAAAGGCTTCGCGAAGAATTACTTCCGTCACGTACACCTTCGCGAGGAATTACTTCCGTCGCAGGGACCTCTGCGAGGAATTACTTCCGTCCACGGGGTTTAAACAAAAGGAGAAAATGACGGAAAAGGAAGGGGGAGGGGGATGTGATCGCCAGGGGGCTGAGAACCCCACAGGAAATGTCCTGATCGCGTTCGCCGCCGAAGCGGGAGCAGTGCGGGTCCTCTCTTCCTCTTCGGTCGGCCGGCCGACGAAGAGGGCCTTGCTTTGGTTACCCTAATTTTATTATTCTTTTTTTGTGTTTTATTTTTTTGTTATTATATTTTTTGGGGTTTTGTTACTTTTATTATTTTTTATATTTTTATGTCTTTTAGAGAGACGTGAGAAGATGAAGAAAGAAACCGAGAGGTAGATATAGAATAAGATAATATGATATAAAGAAAAACCACTAAGAAAAATATAGGTAGAGTGAGACGTATTTTAGACAAAACAGAAAAGAACGGGAATGAAGATTTAACGATATATGATAATAACAAGAGAGGGAAGATAGACTTATTTTTAGACAAAATATAGAGGGGTGAAGGTGGAAATTTAACAACAAATAACAATAATAAGGGAAAGAACTAAAATGGGATGAGGGAGATGATAGCCGGGTACCTCAAAACAGGAGGTCGCATTTCATCCTCGAACTGGGGACATGTGAGTTGCTCCTCCTCCCTTTTCGACCGGCTGAGGAAGCGGGCTTCTTAACTGGTTATTCCTCGCAAAACACAACATACAAAAGAAACATATGGTGGATTAGAAGAAAAGTAGTGTAGTACCGGTCCCTTGCAATGACAATGGCATGAGCATATTCAAACACACACCTGTTTAATGTTATTTAAAACCCCTTTAGAATTAAAGGTGGGAAAATGGTATGATGAAATGCGTACCGAAATATTCTCAATGCAGGGATTGTATTATAAACATGATAACGAGTGATGTATGCAAAGGAATCAACAGACTGAACATAATGCAACAGGGGAGAAATGTTTATTGGTGGGCGTCGATGATGAGCTCGGAATCAACTTCTCCTTCTCTTCACACATACGCACGCAAATATTTACAGACACCTGCAAAGACACTCACACAAACACATCTATATACATGTATAGTTGTATACCGTTTGCCAAATTATGCGAAGAGAATATTAAAGATAACAAAGCTCAAGAAGGGAAGCATTAAAATCATGGAAATGAAAGTATGGATACATATAGAAAAAGGGATGAAAGATAGATGGTTAGAGAGAGAAAGAGAAAAGAGGAGAGAGAGGGGAAGAGGGAGAAAAGATAGTTGTATACCCCTTTTTTTAGAGGTTTTTATACTTTAACTTTATTATATAGTATATATATATACACGTATAGAGGATATATATATATATTAACTATATGAAATATAAAACAGAGGAAGAAAGAGTAAGTAAGAGAGAGTCTGGGAGAGAGGATACGAGAGAGAGGGAAGAGGGGTGAGAGGAGACAGAGAGGGAGAGGATAAATAAAGAAATAAAACAAAAATAAACGTTGAGTGAGATCGAAAGGGAGAGGGAAGCAGAGAGGTGATAGGGGGATAATAATAAAGAAAAGAAAAAAAGAAATGAGAAGAGGAGAGGAAGACGGTGGAGAGAGGGAGAGAGTGAGAGAGAGAGGAGGGGGATGAGTGAGAGAGAGAGAGAGTGAGAGAAATTGCGGAGAGAGAGAGAGAGAGAAAGTGGGGAGACGGTCGCCGTGGTTTGGAGAGAAGAAGAGAGAGAGGGAACCGAGAGGGAAAGAGAGAGGAAGAGAGTGAGGGGAGAGAGATCACGGGAGGAGGGAGGATGAGAGAACGAGAGGGAGAGGGAGAAAGAAAGAGAAGGAGGGAGAGTGGCGGAGTGAGCGGCGGGAGCGGAGGTGCGGCGACTGGAGGTCCGGCAGCGGCGTCGTCGCGGGGGGCGTGGTGTAGCCGGAGGGGGGACGCAGGCGGCGGCGAGCTCACGGGGGCGACGCAGTGGGGATGGCGGCGTCGACGGCGTGGGCTCGGAAGCGGTGGCTGGAGCGACGTCGAAAGCGGGAGGGCCGGAGGCGAGCGGGGCAGAGGCGAGCGGCGTCGGGGGGGGCGACGCAGTGGGGATGGCTGCGTCGGCGGCGTGGGCTCGGAAGCGGTGGCTGGAGCGGCGTCGAAAGCGGGAGGGCCGGAGGCGAGCGGGGCAGAGGCGAGCGGTGTCGGGGGGGGCGCTGCGGGCGGCGGTGGCGAGCGGGGCAGAGGCCCGTTGCGGCCTCCGAATTCAAAGTGGGGGGCACGGGCGACGAGGCCCCCCCCTTGCGAACTACCTTTGAGCTTGTGGACACCAAAAAAATGCATGCCTTGATAGCCTGCTCGGCCTCGCGTCAGCAACGGCGCCGAGTGAAGAAACCCCGGAGAAATCAAGCACAAAAGGCCTCGCAGCCCATGGGCCCCAAAGAAAATCAAACAGGCCGCAGCTCATGCTCACAGTGGGCTCAACATTGCCCATCTGGCCCCGCAGCGGCACGCCCCAGGGGGCCTTCAACGGCACACCCCCTGGGGGCCCTCAACGGCACGCCCCAGGAGGCCTTCGACGGCACACCCCCTGGGGGCCTTCAACGGCACACCCCCGCGGGGTCTTCAGCGGCACGCCCACTGGGCTATTCAGCGGTGCACCCCAAAGGGGGCCTTCAGCGATACGCCCTGAAGTCCTTCAGCGGCACAGCCTCCAGAGGCTTCAGCGGCAAGCCTTTTTGGCTCCCCAGCGGCACGCCCATTTGAAGCCCTCCAGCGGCATGCCCTCAGAGGCTCCAGCGGCACGCTTGCTCAGCCCGCCAACGGCACAGCGTGAAGCTTTTCAACGGCAAGACAACGTGCAGCCCACGCCCTACGCTTCCTTGGCGCGCAGTGAGCCGTCTGAGGTGGCAACCGTCCATTGGGCCACGTGAGCTACCCCCTGACGACCCAGGACGGGGTAGGTCAAATGCCATCATCACAAGGCCACTTCCCGCCTTCAACGGCCGGGCTGGAGGGCTTCGGCTGTTGGAGGTATAAAAGACCCTCCGCTTCAATAGAGAAAGGGCGGATACAGAGGGAGAGGCTCAGACGGCAGGGGAGATACAAAAAAGAAGAGGCAGAGGAAGAAGAGGAGAGGGGAGAATAGAAGAAGAAAAGCTCCAGCGAGCCTCCTCCGATGACCACCGGGAAGAGAGCAAGAGTAAGGGAGAGGGAGAGAGCTCAATGTAATGGGGGAGAGGGTTAGGGACAGTGGCGAGGGTTTTTGGCCCCCGATGCTTTCTTCCCTTTTGTATTCTGTTCCTCCTCCTGCTCTTTGTTTTGGGTTTCTCTTTTCCTTTGTCCATGGCCTCGTCCTGGGCATTTCCTCTGTAATGTGCATATAGGGCTTTGGCCCTTGGCTCCCCATAAATGAAAATCACCCTCTTTGGGTTTCTCTATGAGTTTTATTGGCTTGCGCTAGCTCTCACGGTCTTTTATGGGGTTGTTCGTTCTCCCTCCGTCTCCCCATTTCTCCGGTGTTTTTGGGTCTTCATGTCGAGGTGATTTCTCCTATGAGCATTGGCCTCATGAATCCTTCGAGCCCCCACATGGCCTTCCGTTGCGCTCACTGGGCCAGGGGAGGGGGAAGACCCTTGCCCCCCCCTCTTCGAATATCCAGTAATCAAATGGCCTACCCCTGGCCTTGAAATCCTCTTTCTTTTTCCTGAATGGCTTCTAAGGCCCCCAGTCTGCTTACACACTCTGTTTGGCCCCTCCAGCGATGCACCTTTCCGGCACTTGGCCGACGCACCCAATGGCCTTCAGCGGCACACCCAGTTTTGGCCCTTAGCGGCACACCCCATGTGCCCTCAGCGGCACACCCCTTTCTGCCCTCAGCGGCACACACACCCAACTAGCCATTGGCCGGCACACTTGTAGCCTTTGGCTCTTGGCCGGTACACCCCCCTGTTCAGGCCTTAGCGGCACACACTTTTCAGCCCTCAGCGGCACACCCTCCAGCCCCCCTTTAGCGGCACGCTCCTTGGCCAGCCCCGGTCCATGCCCCTTTGAGGCCTTCAGTCTGTCGTTTTCCTTCGTGTTTTCCGGGGCTCTATAAAGGTGTTGCTCCCCCGGGGGCCCACCTCCAGTTGTCGGGTTCCGCCACTCCATGTGGGCGCGTTCCCTTTATCTCCCTTACACCCTGGGTCAAGGGGAGATGCTTCCGAATTTTTTGTGAGAAACTAATAAACAATTAAAAGAGGCAAAAGGAGGCAACAAATGAGCAGGATAATTAATGAAACCTTCCAACTCATCAAATCACTGTCGGCATCACAACGAGAACTGAACCGAACTAATTAATTACCCGGCAGCCCGAATGTCTGACCCGCAAGAAAAGAGGCCGAACCGAACAAAACAGAACAAGGGAAGAGTTTTATATAAAACTACACGAAAGTCAAGATAAGAAGAAAAGAAAAGCCTTAAAACAGATGATCCAAAATTGATCGGGCCTCACCAAGCACGCCCTCATTGGCCCTTAGCGGTACAGGCCATCCCCATGTCCTTTTCAACCCCCAGCGGCACGCCCTTTCTGCCCTCAGCGGTACGCTCCCCGTCAACCTTCAGCGGTACGCCACTCCTTCCCTTCGCCGGTACACCCCCAGCCATTGTATAGACTTCACACCCCAATGTATAGACTTAGTCAGTGTATAGACTTGGGCAGTGTATAGACTTCACACCCCAATGTATAGACTTAGCCAGTGTATAGACTTGGGCAGTGTATAGACTTCACACCCCAATGTATAGACTTATCCAGCGTACAGACTTCGGGCCAGTCGACGTATAGACTTCAAATTGCAACGCGTAGACTTTGCTCCACTCTGCTCCAGTGTACGGACTTCGGGCTTCGCAATGTATAGACTTCGAGCCTGGGGAACGTATAGACTTTATATCACCCCCCTCCTTCACCGACACACTCTCCGGCGGTACGCCCCTCCCCTTCTGGCTTTGTCGCCCTCAGCGGTACGCCCCTTTGGCCTCCAGCGGTACGCCCTTTGCAACCCTCACCGGTACACCCCTTCGCCACCCAGCGGTACACCCAATACCCAGCGGTACACTCCCATTTCCCCTTCGCCGGCACACTACATGCATGCATATATACATCGCGATAAGGGCATTAACAATAGCAAATAAATTTAAAAAAAATTACGCTAATTAAAGGACTCCTGACGCGTAATATTAATCACAATAAAAGAGTTGGGAGGGGTAATAATAAACAAATGACAATAATAAGAATGATCATGAATAAAAAGAAGAAAAATCACCCCGGACGAAGGCACGAACAAACAGTAAACATCGAATCAGAAATCCTAGAGGATATAACTAAGAAAACCCCAGATAAAAGACGCTAAGGCCTACACCGCAGCCTCCCCATCTCTCCCCGTGACCCGGGGCAAAAGGGAATAACGACGCCGCCCTTTCAGGTCAAGCCCGAGTCTCGGGAATTACCCCGATATGGCCAGACTTTGATCAAACCTCGGGCCGACATCCTAATCGGACCGGATTTGTTTTCTCGTTCCGGACGCCTCCCTAGTCATCATTAAAATTGCCGTATACTCGGCATACATTTGAACGGATTCGTCCCGGTTTTCCCGTCGCGTTTCCATCACGGACCCGTGTCCGAACACGAAAAGATCCACGAGTGACCGACATGGCCGACGGTTTGTGGTCTGAATACAACCCCCAGTGTGACCTATCCCTACCTCTCTCTCTCGCATAATTAGCATTATTCTTTCCGGCCGCGGGGCCCCTAATTTCGGCAATTAATCAGGGGTATTCCCTCGTATGGGGGATATAAATGACGTCGTGACCTTCATGGCGCGACGGGATTCGGTACCGACACGAATCACACAATCGTCTGACGAAGTCAGATCGAGCGCACCATGGGCTCTTCGGAGCCCGAATAAATTGTCACCTCGGTGACTGGCACCCCCACGCACTCAATAAAACGAACGAACCAAACGAGAGAATAAGCCCAGCGACGAAAAGTGCGTCCATAGAGCTTCTTTTTTTTTAGAAAGAGATTGAGGGAGGGAGAGAACAGAGGGAGAATACGTGAGGAGGGGGGTTCTCGCGAGCGGCCGATGCAGGAGGTGGTCGACGTGGGGAGTTGCATGCGAGGGAGGTGGCAGTGAGAAGGGGTGGGTTTGCGGCGTCGTGCACGGTGGTGAAGGCGGACGGTGGTCACGAGGTGAGGGAGCCATAGTGGAGGTGGAGTGGGCGCGGTGGCGGTTAGCAGGGTGAAGATGGCGAGGTGGAGGGATGCTCCGGCGTGGGCGACGGGGATGGATGGTGGTGTCGGGTGCAGTGAGCTTGAGAGAGAGAGGGCGATGGTGGAGGGTGGCTGCGGCTGTGGAGATGGAGACGGTGGCCGGTGTAGAGAGGGAGAGAGAGGAAGTTGCAGGTGGGAGTGGGGTTGAGAAAGTGGGTATGGGCAGAGGGTGAAGAGTGGAGGTGGCTGTCGTGGGTTCATGCAGAGGGAAGTGAGGTCGAGGAGGGCCAAAAAGGGGGGTTGGGTGTGGTTACCTGGTAAGTGGAGGGGGGTGGAGGTGGCTTCGATGGGAGGGGAGAATGGGAGAGAGAGAGAGAGAGAGTGGGGTCGGTGTATTGAATGGGGGAGACCAGATCCAAGAAATGAGGAGGGATAAGTGGTCATTATGATTTTATTTAAGATAATCAAGAGTCTTTGTTGTTTTTTTTTGTTTGTTTAAGCAGCTCACTAAAATAAAACTAAGTATATATATACGTATATACAACGATGTATATGTATATGTATATGTATATTTATATTATATATTACGCATATATGTATACAACCTTATATATATATATATGTATTTATAACCATACTATATATTTATTTCATATATTATACACATATACAAACCTATGTGTATTTACAACCTTGTTTTGTATATTTATTTTTTAACCTTTTCTCAATTTTTTTAGATTTTTTTTAATAACCCTTTTGATTTTTTTGTATTTTCTTATAACCCCTTTTTTTATTTTTTTTATTTTCTTATAACCCATTATTCATTTTTTTTGAATTTTCTTATAAGCTCTTTCTTTTATAAGCTTTTCTAAAGGTGAACGTATAGACTTGCTGAAGGTGATCGTATAGACTTGGTAAGGTGAACGTACAGATTTGCTACAACGTACAGACTTTGAACGTACAGACTTGCTGCAACGTACAGACTTGGACGTACAGACTTGGTGGGACTGTATAGACTTTGGTTGGTTAGGAATGTATAGACTCTGGTTGGAAATGTATAGACTTTGGTAGGAATGTATGGACTTTGGTTGGGGATGTATAGATTTTGGGATGGATGTATAGACTTTAGTTGGGTGGGAATGTATAGACTTTGTAACGTAGGTAAAGATAGGAACGTATAGACTTTAAGGAAGCCAATGTATAGACTTTGAGGATGAATGTATAGACTTTGTAACGTAGGCAAAGATAGGAACGTATAGACTTTGAGGAAGCCAATGTATAGACTTTGGGAGGATGTACAGACTTTGGAGGAATGTATTGACCTTGGTGAGGAATGTATAGACTTTGGTGGGAATGTGTAGACTTTGGTGGGAATGTATAGACTTTGGTTGTGTGGAATGTATAGACTTTGGTTGGGGATGTGTGGGAATGTGTAGACTTTGAGATGGATGTATAGACTTTGGTTGGGAATGTATAGACTTTGAAAATGGATGTATAGACTTTGGAAATGGATGTATAGACTTGGAGTGGATGTCTAGACTTTAGAAACTGATGTATAGATTTGGAGTGGATGTATAGACTTTGGAAATGGATGTATAGACTTGGGGTGGATGTATAGACTTTAGAAATGGATGTATAGACTTGGGAAATGGATGTATAGACTTGGAGTGGATGTATAGACTTGCTCTGCATGGACTTTAAAGAGAAGAATGTACAGGCTTGAGTTGATACGACTGAAGAATGTACACATATGCTCAGACCAACAATGTGCTCAGACCATGAATGCATATTTCACCGTTATTGGGGCATCATAATATAATGTACAGGCTTGAGTTGATACGACTGAAGAATGTACACATATGCTCAAACTCGTCAGAAAATTGAAGACCATTTTAAAAAAAAAAATTCGACCGGGAGGGCCGCTTTGGGGCATCATAATATAATACGAGATCTACTCGCCACAATGTCAAAATTAACATGTCTACAGCTGCCCTGCCTTGGCATCCGCTTTGTAGGGGAATGACATGCAATGAAGGGAAATGAAATGGAGTGGACTGAAAAGTGGATGTCAAGGTATGATGTGACACGCTTTCAACATCTTGGGATTGGAGCCTTTCCAAAGTCTCAACAAAACAACCCTGAAGAGGGCCCTCCAAAGTCAACGCTTGTTCGGATAGAAATGAGGAAAGAGGGAAAAGTACACTTGAGCATAAATAAAAGGGTGGGACCAACTTCTCTGCGCGGAAGTACCCTGGTCGTAGACCCGTGGGTTTCACCTCGGGGAGCGGTTACCAGCCATGTGGAAGTGCTGCGGCCGAGGTGGGCCCCATGGAGTAAAAAAAACAGTTGATAAATCCAAACAGACGTTTCTTCCGGAGGATCAACCCAAGGTGGTTTCGAGGAAACTGAGTATTGGACTCAGAATGGAATATCTCGTATTATTCAAGAATTCGAGCACAGCAACTCTCGCAATCAAGTTAAGTGAATGATCTTCCACAGTGATATCAAAGTCCTACATGAATGCATGCTGGGTTTAAAGGAAAAATTAAAACAAACTAAAAATAGAAGATAGCCAAGGATAATATTGTTAAGCTGCTAAGGACGGGTCAGGATACCGATCCGGTGAGCCGACACTGGGCTGGGGCCCGTTTATCCGCGCACCAACTCACTGAATGGAACCGTCGTCCCCATGCTATCACAACCTAACGGCCTATCCGTACGTCCTGAACTTCTCTGGAGTTATCACTGTTTTTGTTAGAGGGGAACTCAAACTCCAGATTTATCCAAGGCATAAGGTCCTTGACGTGCTCTAATAGCGTAGATATCATATAGTAGGATGCATGACACAGTGGGGTCAGTCACCGGGGTGACTGATGGTGGGACATGGTAGGGCAATGACGCCCTCTTGCTCTCTTATTTTCATTTTATTCTTGGAACCTGCACCGAACAGCAAGCAGTGAAGAAGGATTTATTTCATAAGAAGTAAAATTACATTCAACTGTACAGGACGTCCGCACATCAATACAGGAGCAGGGGGAAACACGACGCAAATCAGACAAGATTTATTCGGTTAAAATTCACCACGGTAACTTGTCATAAATGCTTTACATTTACCTTTTTACCCCCCCTTTTCACTATAAGTACCCCTTTGCTCCTTAGCAAAAGATTATCCATTGGTGCATGGTTCGGGGAGTTAGACACCTTTGAGATGGGAGGAGAGAAGTCCTGTGCTTTTGAGACGGAAGGCGGGTCTTCCCGCCCTGCCAAGAGGAGCAAGTTCGGCCGCGAATTCAGGAGGTTGACCGACATTGAAGGCCATCTGAGTGAGAGGATTCTCTCACGGGTGGTAAGTTGGCTCCTCATCCTAGTTTCCTTCATGAGTTCTCCCTCGCTTTTTCATTCCTTTCTTCTCCTTCCTTTCAGGTGTATCCTCTTTTTCCGGGCCCGAGAAAATTCTCAAAGCTGCCTTGGCTATCGAAGCTTACGTCCAACATCACTATCAGTATGAGGGCCGTTATTTCAAAATGGCACCTCCAAGGGTTGGTGATCCATGCCAAGCATTATGACAAGATCTGCATGGATTGGGCGGCCTGGGTGCATTGGCAGAGGTTTGGCATCCAGAAACCCACACTTTTATCTTCCCTACTTTTGAGGCAACGGTCCTCCTCGAGGAGGCAGAACTTCTGCTAGGCTTAAGAAGGTCGATGAAGGATGACAGGATAAAGGTTTCGCGGATGCGGAAGAGGGTATCTACGGAGGAAGTTCTTGGAAGCTTTATGCCATCTGGAACCATAAAGAGCGTTCAGACTCAGAAGGGAGTCAACCTGCAAAAGCTCGCAGACTGGACCGTGACTACCTTAGAAGGGTTTATAGATGATGAACATTTAGAAGGGCTTATGAAAGGGTTCACAATTTGTTTGGCCGGAGCTCTCCTCTTTCCTTGTACTGACAACATTGTAGAGGAAGACCAATTGGGAGCGATCTATGGACTTTGGGAGGGAAAGAGAGTGGGGCCCGCTGTCCTCGCGCATCTTTACAGTGGTCTCACGGCTTCCAGCATGGGTAGGCCTCCTCACGGGTGCATGCTTCTCCTCAACTACTGGATTGATCTTCACTTCAAATTTCATCACTATGAAGGGGTACAGACCGCCTCCAGGATTTTCGAACAAAGCCCCCTCCATTACATGGCCGATGTGTTGGGCTTTAGTGGGAAAGTGGCCAATCGCATGCCCTGTCTGAAGACACGCGGCGACTGGCATACTCACTTCACCTCCTTGGTGCGAGAGATGTTCACTTGTGTGCCAGCATGTTTACTTTCATGTGGGCTTCTCACGCGATCTTCTCCCGATGCTGAACTCCAGCTTATCGGTGCAACCAAATTTGTTCTTTACAGCTCGCACCGGTGCTGCCTGCAAATTGGCCTTCGTCGGCACTCTCTTCCTATGCTATCAAACCTTCCTCTGATTAAGGAGAGAAAGCTGGGCACGGAGGATGATGCGAAGGATGTGAAGGCGATCAAAGCTTCGTGGAAGGCAAGCATTCCGAGGAAGGTGACGGTATCTGTGAGTGAGGATCGAGAGCTATGGGAGGTTTATGTAATGGAGCTCGGGAAACTGAGGCCCGAGGTGCCCAAACCCTGATGTATGTTATCTTAAAATAATGCCGAGCCTTAATGCCATTGCACTTGCTTTCAGTCTCTCCCCTCCCCTTTTCTTTGTGACTGGCATGCCGGACGTCGGGTGATGGTCGGCCATTACCAGATAGGATCTGGGGGACTGAAGCAACCACAGTATGCGGAGATGCCCTAAGATGTCATGGAGCTGAGGATTTCTCTTCAGGTGGCGAGGAGAGAAGTAAACTGGGAGAGAATGGAAAGAGAGGCATGGATAAAGCTACATCGGGATCGAGACGAGAGGAGGGCACGTGAGGCCCAAGTGATGAAGCTCCGGAAGACACAGCGCTCGGACACGTCACTCCTTCAGAGTCACTGCCATTTGGGGGAGAGTTGGAGCTCACGGTGGAGGAGCTCCTGGGGTTGGTGTAGTCTCCATCGCAGAGCAGGGGGCGGCTCAGCCAACAGCCTCGGGTTCAAGAGCTTCGCGGCCGTTGGGGTCGCGAGAGAGGCCAGAGGAGGGCGAGGAGCGCTACCAGAGAGGGTGAGAATGCGCTGTACGATGAGACAATTGCAACGTCGCAGAGCTTTAGATGACCTCCCAGGGACCTCCCTCTTAGGAGAGGAGAGAGACGACCAAGAGGGTGGTGCGAGATTTAGCAAGTTGCTCGTACACCCTCCCTCTTCTCACGGTGAACACGACAATTTATATAGACGTATGAATGGAATGGCATGCTCTCATGTGACGGGTTTGCCCTCCATGCGTTCCTTCTCTTCTATGCCTCTTCTTTTCATGCCGTCCTCATGTGACGTGTTTAACAGAACTCCCCTGAGATAACGGATCGTGTCTCAGACTCATTGGGCATTTCTTTCGGGAGGATCCATCACAAATTTTAATGATGTACTACCGAATTCAAAGATGCCAACCGCCATTCTGTCCTTTTCCATGTAGACAAGTCAACTCCCGGATTCAAAGATATCGACCTCCATTGTCCTTTCTTCTGTGGATGAGTCCACTCCCGGATTCAAAGATATCAACTTCCATTGTCCTTTCTCCTGTGGATGAGTACACTCCCAAATTCGAAGAGGTCGACCTGCATTATCCTTTCTCCATGTGGATGACCTCATCTCAGATTTATTTGAGTCATGATGAACACAGGGAACCTAGATGTGTAGGGTGTGAATCAACCCGCTACGCTCCCAACCTCGTTCACTTCGAGTGAAAGATGGGTGCTTTGTTACAAGGCCCATTGCAAGAGGAACTGAGACAGATCTGGATCATATCCCTTCAATCCTATAAATACTCCCCCCCGCCTACTTCACTTGAAAGCACGGAGTTGTGGAGACTGGTTAGAAGAGTGAAAAGTCGATAGGAGGGAGTAAGAGTTTCTCATTCTCTGAGATGGAGGGAGAGTCCAGTTTCAGGGTGGAGGGCGAGTCTTCCCGCTCCTCGAAGAGGAGCAGATCCAGTGGTAGTTCCAGGAGACTCTCCGATGTTGAAAGGCCACTCAGTGAGAGGACCCAATCGGAGCTTGTAAATGAGCCAGTTCTTCCCCATATTTCTTCATGATCCCTTTCTTCCTTTCTCATTCTCTTTCTATTTTTATTTCAATGATGCACCCGCTTCTCACTTCCTGTGTAATCCACAGAGTATGACGAGGTCACACATCTCATGGGAGTTAGTGGTGGCCGCCTATCGAGGCTTGTCTGACTTCCAGAAAGCTCGACTAGATGCGATGGGGTTTGGTGCATTCCTCCGGATCGAACCCATTAAGCTCAACCTCGCCCTCATTCAAGCATTGCGCGAGAGATGGGACCCAGAGAGTCGCGCCTTCTTGATGTCCTGGGGGCACATGGTGCCCAGTCTCGAAGATGTGGCCCAAATCACCGGCCTTAGAGTGGATGGTGAGGCGGTGACCGGGGTCACCTACCCCGATTGTCGTGAAGTGGCTCAGAAGCTTCTAGGTCTGGAATTAAAGGACCAAAAGAATAGGTCAATAGCCAAGGCATCTATCATGGAGGCATTGGGGCTCACTGACACTTGTCATCGTGATAACGAGTCCTTGGAGGAGTTCATGGAGAGAGCGGAAAGAGGGTCCCGCGCTGTGTACTGCGTGGATGCCAGTAGCTGGGAGAGATCAAACATGGACTTGAGGATATTCCTCCTCTTCCTGCTGGGAAAATTATTGCTGGGTTCCAAAGGAGACGACATCCATTGTCGTTTCCTAGAATTTTTGGTGGACCTAGAGAGGGTGGGGCAATATGCCTGGGGAGCCGCCGTGCTGGCGCATCTGTTCGCAAGTCTGTCCCAAGGGACAGATCGAGAGGTGACTGTGAGTGGCTTCATACCATTTCTCCAGGTAATTATTTGTTTATTTATTTATGCAACTAATCTATTTCATGAAATGCTGATGACATGTGATGACACAGGTATGGAGTTATTACTACATCCCAATGGGGCGAGCTCGACAGTGGCGTGTGGCTGTGGCACCACTAGCTCGGCGGTGGCAACCCATTATGAGCACAACCTCTCTATCTTACCAGCTGATGGTATTAAGGCGTGAGCTGCAAGAGTTCCCCGCAGAGATGGTAGGACTCCATTTTTTTGTCTTTTCTTTTGTCTCTCTTTTTTTTTTGGTTCTTTTGAGTGATTAAGGAGACATACGCATGCCAACGCAGGTGATCTGGAGGCCTTACTCGGGCTCGGTCGATGTCGACCAACCGTGGGTCATCGCAGGTCGCCCTCGATTTGGTCGGGACCTTTGGGTCCACTACCTGAATGAAATCGAGCCACTCCGGCTACGATTGGTCATGAGGACTCTAGGGCTTGCCCAGGAATGGGTAGATATGACCGCACCACCCCGCGTCGGGAGGAAAACACGTGGGCCGGTAACCTGTGTCGACTGACGGGTGCGCTTCCCCGAACAATATGAAGATTGGCAGCGGGGTGGCACGCTCGTGGAGTCGCACGCCCGGGATAGTGAAGATTATCTACGTCTCTATAGGGCGATGTATGCAGAGCGACTCCATCTTGAGGGACTTGTGGAGGTATATCTCCTTTCTCACTTTTTGATCATTTTTTTAATATTTTTTTTATCATTTTTCTAAATGTAATGCTGACTCTATGACATGGGTTTAGGATGCCCGTGATACCCTGATAGCGAACTTGCGGGCTCGATTGGCGGACACGGAGGGAGAGTTGGGTGACACCCGTGAGGCTTTACATGTCTCGGTGAGTATGTATGCAAATGCATATTCCTAATTATACCCCTAGGTTTCGGTGTTTAGCCACTCACTGTCACTTCTTGCTATCATAGCGTGCTCGGCTCGACGCAGCCCTACCAGCAGTAGGGGCAGAGGGTGCCTCTTCCAGTCTATGGATTCCTTCGTCGGAACTAGATTCGCTCCATGAGCAGCTTGCCCGTGTAACACAGCGCGCCGCGGAGGCAGAGGGAATGCTTTCTGCGCAGGTGAAGGTTCCTCTTATCCGAGCTTCTTTGTTTATGTCTCATCACACCCCTGAAATGACGGATATGGCAGGCCGAAGAGATGCAAGAGATGTTTGCTCATGCATCACAAGGGAAGGCCAAGATAGCGGAGCTGGAGGAGGAATTGCAGCGTCGCTCAGATGATAATTTTTCTCGGGACGCCATGGAGCTGAGGATCACCCTTCAGCTGGAAAGGGATGACAGAGAGAGAGAACGTGCTGAGAGGGAAAAGGACAGGGAAAGAGAGAAGGCCAAAAGATCAGCCGAGAAAGAGGAGAAAAGAGCCCTGGAGGCCCAATTATTTGAATTGAGGACCAGTCTCGGCCTCGCTGAGCAGTGGCTAAAGGACGGCGAGGAACGCTACTGAAGAGCACAAGAGCGTGGCTTTCGTGTTAGTAGCTTCTTTGCTGCTCCCGCAGATCGACATCGGGGAGTGGAGATAGAAAGAGGACCCCAAAGCGGTAGAAGTACCGCTTTTCATGGTTGGATAGCACCTTCTAGAGTTTCTCGTCCAGAAAGCGGCGAGACGAGTAATGTAGAGAAGGAGGGTGGAAGCTAATGTAGGCTCTCTCTTGTTGTTTATTTTTGTTGAGTGGGAGTGGAATAAAATGTTTTGTGCTTGGTTCTCTGCTTCTTTCTGATCTCCCGAATCCCTGTACACATCTAAGCAAACAAGTTAGCATTTCTGCTCTGACTTGCCCCTTGCTCAATAAACAAACGTGATTTTGAGTTATTCTTGATAACGAGTCAAGGGGCAAGCCTTTATTAACAAAGGCAATGATAAAAAAGGATGATGAATGCGACAGACAAGCACACGGATGCAAACGAGAATTTAAAATGAATGGTGCATACAAATGCGATCATGCGAAGATGTGATTTTTGTTTTGTTTTTGTAGGTGTATTCATTTTTTTTTGTATTTTGTTGTTTGTTTTATTATTTTTTTGGTCTTTTATATTTCCATTTTTTTTGTGCATGTACAATTTTCGCTTTTTTTTTATTTTTGGATTCGTTATTTTTTGTTTGTTTTTGGTTTGTTTATTATTTTTGTTTTTGCTAGTGCACGATGACCACTTGATATAACATCTAACCTGCATGAGAACGAGGGTTTCTTGCTAACCTCCCAGGCATCCTAAGTGCACGTCTAAGTTGATTTGGGCCTCTAGACTCCTCGAATGATAATCCCGCCGGCTAAGACTTACCCTGATGACAATACCGTCATGCCATGCTTAGGCTCCCAGTTGCTTCTGACCACAGGGATTCACCCAAAAAGTGTTCAAGGTAAATGATTTGCCCGACCCGGGTCTATTTTCTCACAACTCTAGACGATATGTAATGGAACACCCTGGAACCCAAATGACCAACCGCGCAACGTTGACCCGGAATCAGACGCCGTCGCACCCATATGTGACGCGCTTGCATTGGTCTAAGCCCGAGGTTAGGCTTAGAAGACATTAAGATGGTAGATAAGGGTCTTGACCGGCCAGAAATACGGAGACTCTGACAATGACTTCTGCTTTCCAAGATGGATAACCATACGTTTGTGTCGAAAGGTGGTTGCAGACTTTGGTGAGTTTCACCCTTCAGGAACTCCATTGAGCCTTTATCTTCAGGGGAAGAAGGAAGAGTATTAGGGGCAAACCTCCTGAGAGAACCGGCAAAACCGTTAACCCGGCGAGCCAGTAGGGGCACGCTTAACTCTCCCTTTCGGACAACTTCAGATCAAATCTCGAGCATTTACATCTCATGGCCCCTCTTGTATAGAATTTGACTTTCAGTCAAAGGGGTTTCATTTGTGGGATCAGGCACGGTTACAACCAGGCTTTTCACTTGACTTTGATTTTGTTCTTCTTTTCTGATTTTTCTTGACAGATTTTTGCGAGGGACATAGTATCTTGATATTATGGAATCCCTCTTGGATGCCTGCGGGGACACTGCCCTCTTCTCGTGCTCTGACCCATGTTCGAAGAATTGGGCCCTACTCTTGCCCTAGGGGTTGTGTTCGTGTTTTCCATGCTCAGCGTTTTAAGGGCGCCGACTGTCTCATTCGGTCGAAGAGAGAGAGAACGAAGATTTAAACATTCTGGAGACCTTCTAGGTGAGGCCCCACCATGAGCGATGCTACCGATCTTTCATAGAACACATGTGTACATGTATGTTGCCTTCTTTTGAGGGGGCATAAGCCGAACTAGCCGGACAGGGATCCCCACGGTTCTGGCAAACCAAGACCCGGAACCTACCAAGTCTTAACAGGCCCTATCCCAACACGGAGGTTGAATGCAATGACTTAACTACATGGTGATCTCTGGGCATTAGCATTTTGACTTTTCTATATTTTTTTTTTCATTTTCTTCTATTTTTTTATCTTTTGTTGTTGTATATATACATATTTTTGTTATTTTTATTGTTTCTTTTTTTTTATTGTTTCATCATTTTTTGACACTATGTACACCTATCTAAGGGTAGTATTTCTTAAGATAAAGCCCATTCCAAGGGTGGGATAACTCGATCCCCTCAGCATTGACTAGCCTATAGGCGTTGCCAGGATGCACAGCCTGAATCACGTACGGTCCTTCCCAATTGGGTTGGAGTTTAGAACGCGGCCCACCAGGTTTTACAAACATTCTTTTCACTACCATTTCACCGACTTGAAATTTCCTTTCAATGACCTTCTTTTGATAAAAACGTGTGAGTCTGTTTTGATATACCCGTGCATGCTCGACAGCGGCCAGTCGTTTCTCATCTAAGAGTTCCAATTGGACAAGGAGTGAATCACGACGTTCGTCGAGAGGGAGGTCCTTATCCAATTGTACTCTCAGAGAGGGGACCAGAATTTCGTACGGAACTACCGCCTCCATCCCATAAGTGAGGGCGAACGGGGTTTGCCCAGTGGGAGTACGGATTGAAGTGCGATAGGCCCATAGAGCTTCAATCAGCTTTTCTAACCAATCCGAGAACTTGTTTGTGGACACCAAAAAAATGCATGCCTTGATAGCCTGCTCGGCCTCGCGTCAGCAACGGCGCCGAGTGAAGAAACCCCGGAGAAATCAAGCACAAAAGGCCCCGCAGCCCATGGGCCCCAAAGAAAATCAAACGGGCCGCAGCTCGTGCTCACAGTGGGCTCAACATTGCCCATCTGGCCCCGCAGCGGCACGCCCTAGGGGGCCTTCAACGGCACACCCCCTGGGGGCCTTCAACGGCACGCCCCAGGGGGCCTTCAACGGCACACCCCCTGGGGGCCTTCAACGGCACGCCCCAGGGGGCCTTCAACGGCACACCCCCTGGGGGCCCTCAATGGCACGCCCCAGGAGGCCTTCGACGGCACACCCCCTGGGGGCCTTCAACGGCACACCCCCGCGGGGTCTTCAGCGGCACGCCCACTGGGCTATTCAGCGGTGCACCCCAAAGGGGGCCTTCAGCGATACGCCCTGAAGTCCTTCAGCGGCACAGCCTCCAGAGGCTTCAGCGGCAAGCCTTTTTGGCTCCCCAGCGGCACGCCCATTTGAAGCCCTCCAGCGGCACGCCCTCAGAGGCTCCAGCGGCACGCTTGCTCAGCCCGCCAGCGGCACAGCGTGAAGCTTTTCAACGGCAAGACGACGTGCAGCCCACGCCCTACGCTTCCTTGGCGCGCAGTGAGCCGTCTGAGGTGGCAACCGTCCATTGGGCCACGTGAGCTACCCCCTGACGACCCAGGACGGGGCAGGTCAAATGCCATCATCACAAGGCCACTTCCCGCCTTCAACGGCCGGGCTGGAGGGCTTCGGCTGTTGGAGGTATAAAAGACCCTCCGCTTCAATAGAGAAAGGGCGGATACAGAGGGAGAGGCTCAGACGGCAGGGGAGATACAAAAAAGAAGAGGCAGAGGAAGAAGAGGAGAGGGGAGAATAGAAGAAGAAAAGCTCCAGCGAGCCTCCTCCGACGACCACCGGGAAGAGAGCAAGAGTAAGGGAGAGGGAGAGAGCTCAATGTAATGGGGGAGAGGGTTAGGGACAGTGGCGAGGGTTTTTGGCCACCGATGCTTTCTTCCCTTTTGTATTCCGTTCCTCCTCCTGCTCTTTGTTTTGGGTTTCTCTTTTCCTTTGTCCATGGCCTCGTCCTGGGCATTTCCTCTGTAATGTGCATATAGGGCTTTGGCCCTTGGCTCCCCATAAATGAAAATCACCCTCTTTGGGTTTCTCTATGAGTTTTATTGGCTTGCGCTAGCTCTCACGGACTTTTATGGGGTTGTTCGTTCTCCCTCCGTCTCCCCATTTCTCCGGTGTTTTTGGGTCTTCATGTCGAGGTGATTTCTCCTATGAGCATTGGCCTCATGAATCCTTCGAGCCCCCACATGGCCTTCCGTTGCGCTCACTGGGCCAGGGGAGGGGGAAGACCCTTGCCCCCCCCCTCTTCGAATATCCAGTAATCAAATGGCCTACCCCTGGCCTTGAATCCTCTTTCTTTTTCCTGAATGGCTTCTAAGGCCCCCAGTCTGCTTACACACTCTGTTTGGCCCCTCCAGCGATGCACCTTTCCGGCACTTGGCCGACGCACCCAATGGCCTTCAGCGGCACACCCAGTTTTGGCCCTTAGCGGCACACCCCATGTGCTCTCAGCGGCACACCCCTTTCTGCCCTCAGCGGCACACACACCCAACTAGCCATTGGCCGGCACACTTGTAGCCTTTGGCTTTTGGCCGGTACACCCCCCTGTTCAGCCCTTAGCGGCACACACTTTTCAGCCCTCAGCGGCACACCCTCCAGCCCCCCTTTAGCGGCACGCTCCTTGGCCAGCCCCGGTCCATGCCCCTTTGAGGCCTTCAGTCTGTCGTTTTCCTTCGTGTTTTCCGGGACTCTATAAAGGTGTTGCTCCCCCGGGGGCCCACCTCCAGTTGTCGGGTTCCGCCACTCCATGTGGGTGCGTTCCCTTTATCTCCCTTACACCCCGGGTCAAGGGGAGATGCTGCCGAATTTTTTGTAAGAAACTAATAAACAATTAAAAGAGGCAAAAGGAGGCAACAAATGAGCAGGATAATAAATGAAACCTTCCAACTCATCAAATCACTGCCGGCATCACAACGAGAACTGAACCGAACTAATTAATTACCCGACAGCCCGAATGTCTGACCCGCAAGAAAAGAGGCCGAACCGAACAAAACAGAACAAGGGAAGAGTTTTATATAAAACTACACGAAAGTCAAGATAAGAAGAAAAGAAAAGCATTAAAACAGATGATCCAAAACTGATCGGGCCTCACCAAGCACGCCCTCATTGGCCCTTAGCGGCACAGGCCATCCCCATGTCCCTTTCAACCCCCAGCGGCACGCCCTTTCTGCCCTCAGCGGTACGCTCCCCATCAACCTTCAGCGGTACGCCACTCCTTCCCTTCGCCGGTACACCCCCAGCCATTGTATAGACTTCACACCCCAATGTATAGACTTAGCCAGTGTATAGACTTGGGCAGTGTATAGACTTCACACCCCAATGTATAGACTTAGCCAGTGTATAGACTTGGGCAGTGTATAGACTTCACACCCCAATGTATAGACTTATCCAGCGTACAGACTTCGGGCCAGTCGACGTATAGACTTCAAATTGCAACGCGTAGACTTTGCTCCACTCTGCTCTAGTGTACGGACTTCGGGCTTGGCAACGTATAGACTTCGAGCCTGGGGAACGTATAGACTTTATATCACCCCCCTCCTTCACCGACACACTCTCCGGCGGTACGCCCCTCCCCTTCTGGCTTTGTCGCCCTCAGGGGTACGCCCCTTTGGCCTCCAGCGGTACGCCCTTTGCAGCCCTCACCGGTACACCCCTTCGCCACCCAGCGGTACACCCAATACCCAGTGGTACACTCCCGTTTCCCCTTCGCCGGGACACTACATGCATGCATATATACATCGCGATAAGGGCATTAACAATAGTAAATAAATTAATAAAAATTACGCTAATTAAAGGACTCCTGACGTGCAATATTAATCACAATAAAAGAGGTGGGAGGGGTAATAATAAACAAATGACAATAATAAGAATGATCATGAATAAAAAGAAGAAAAATCACCCCGGACGAAGGCACGAACAAACAGTAAACATCGAATCAGAAATCCTAGAGGATATAACTAAGAAAACCCCAGATAAAAGACGCTAAGGCCTACACCGCAGCCTCCCCATCTCTCCCCGTGACCCGGGGCAAAAGGGAATAACGACGCCACCCTTTCAGGTCAAGCCCGAGTCTCGGGAATTACCCCGATATGGCCAGGCTTTGATCTAACCTCGGGCCGACATCCTAATCGGACCGGATTTGTTTTCTCGTTCCGGACGCCTCCCTAGTCATCATTAAAATTACCGTATACTCGGCATACATTTGAACGGATTCGTCCCGGTTTTCCCGTCGCGTTTCCATCACGGACCCGTGTCCGAACACGAAAAGATCCACGAGTGACCGACATGGCCGACGGTTTGTGGTCTGAATACAACCCCCAGTGTGACCTATCCCTACCTCTCTCTCTCGCATAATTAGCATTATTCTTTCCGGCCGCGGGGCCCCTAATTTCGGCAATTAATCAGGGGTATTCCCTCATATGGGGGATGTAAATGACGTCGTGACCTTCATGGCGCGACGGGATTCGGTCCCGACACGAACCACACAATCGTCTGACGAAGTCAGATCGAGCGCACCATGGGCTCTTCGGAGTCCGAATAAATTGTCACCTCGGTGACTGGCACGCCCACGCACTCAATAAAACGAACGAACCAAACGAGAGAATAAGCCCAGCGACGAAAAGTGCGTCCACAAGTCTGGCACGCCCGGTGGGACCAATCCACCCTTCATCTTTTTGCCGAAATAAGGGGCCCCGCGGCCCCCTTCTTGTAATACTAATTGCGCTACTTTTTTAAATGCAGAAAAAAGAGAGAGACATCATGGGACCAACCATGGCGGTCGTCTGCGGCCCTCAGCCCGTCCAGAACCACGTTCGAGGCGGCTACCTGGCGGTGCCCCTCACCTTCGGGAGCTTTCCCCCCACTGTGGGCTTCCCCAACTTCTTGGGGGTGGCCTTCGCCGAGATCCTCGACGTGGAGACGCCCGAGGACGCCCAGATTAACGCCCCCGCCCCGGGGGCCATGGGAGCCGCTGCCGGCCGAGCTGTGGCCGAATGCGACAACAGCGTCCTCACAACGACGCTCAGCTGCAACGTGCACCACGTGCACCACACTATCGGCCCGCTCCACCAAGGGTCGACATCCCACCGGAGAAAGCTCCGGAGAAACAACACCGGCACCGGCTCAGGGCGTCGCATGTCCAACTCCGGAAAGTCGATGACTGTCGGAGCCCTCCGAGTCCGCCTAGACGGACAGAGGTCCCAACCGACACCGGACCACGTCGTCCCGGCCGTCCCAGTCCGTAACTCCCTTGAAGGACTGGCGAAGCTGAAGGAGAAGGCGATGCCCACAGCCCCGGTCGTAGCACCAAAGGGGACGCCGGCTCACAGGCCGGCTAAATTGAAGCAAGTCTGGGTACCTAAGGAGACCCAGCCCACTGCATCGGCCCAGGCAGGGCCCAGCACTTTCCCCCCAGGAGGGCCCGGCGCGATGACAGGGTCGAGGTAGTGACCCCCACTCTCCGACCGGCGCCCGCCATCCCGGTGCCGTCTATGAATGTTCATCGCCGTCGCCGAGGGCGCCGGCACAATGCCGCCCGCCCGGCTCTCACGGCCTACTCCCCTCCTGCCGCCGCCATCGACGCGCAACCCCAGGCCGCTCTCCCTGACCAGGAGTGGGAAGGGATCGAGCAGGCCATGAGGAACTACCTCCGAGGCCCGGGTAGCACCCCCGCTGGCCGCCAGAGACTACTGGGGGCAATGGCCTCCGCCTTCCAGGAAGAAAGGGGGGAACTCGCACCTAGCATGGAGTCGAGGACCCGCCCGGAGGAGCCGCGCCAGTCCCCTGTACGGGAGGAAGCGCCGCCCCGGCGGTCGGTCTTCGACAGGCTGACATTCCCAGGAGGATCGTCCAGGAGGGCGTCAAGAA
This sequence comes from Amorphophallus konjac, assembly GCA_022559845.1. Classification (NCBI taxonomy): domain Eukaryota; kingdom Viridiplantae; phylum Streptophyta; class Magnoliopsida; order Alismatales; family Araceae; genus Amorphophallus; species Amorphophallus konjac. The sequence continues at coordinate 267,804,253 of CM040117.1, read as the reverse complement.
GATATAAGAATAAGAAGTGGCAGACATTCACCTGCAATATGGCAGGAGTTCATGGTCGGTATGGGGCCCTACCCACCGACCCTGAAGAATTGGCCAGAATAGCCATCAGGCCGGGACCCCATACCAGAAGAAGGAGAGCGGCAGGCGGCGCGACACCCACAGGCGCCGTAGGGGCCCTACCTGAAGAGCCCCTTGCAGCCCTCACGGCCAATGTGGTCACCACCGGCGACACGAGTGGCGGACCCTCGACATCATCCGAGGACGCCCCGGCCGAAGAGACAGGGGGCATGCCTAGTCTTCCCACAGCTGACCCCACAATGCTGCTCATGATACAACGATTCCAGCAGGAAATCGAGTCGCTCAAGAAGCAGCTAAGTGAGCGAGACGCACCGCCCCCGATGTCCTGGCAGACCGAGGTCATACCCGAAGTACCCAGGGACAGGGGGCAGTCTTCAGAGGCAGCTCTTCCAGCGACCCTCGATCCTCTCGGGGGCGCGCCCCCGCAGTAAGCACATTGCACAGCAGTGACCCCGCCACAGGCTCCGCTTTCACAAGGGTCCCCTATGGCCCCCCGAGCGACCGTGGTAGCTACCCCGAGCGCGCAGCCCGCTCATTTCTACCCGAGCCCAGTCAACCCAGTGGCAGTTAGCCGTCTCATGCTTGAACAGATGATAGATATGAGGCTGGCTGAGAGGGGCGATGGGGATCAGACGTCTTTCGACGTCTACCGGGTACCCTACCCGGCTCACTATGCTGCCAGGAAGTTGCCGGCTGGCGTCACCAAGCCGCCGAAATTTGAAATGTTCAACGGGCAGGGGTCTCCCAGAGAGCACATTGCCTACTATGTGAACGTCATGGGAGACCTGGCTGCTGATGAGGCCTACCTCCTGAAGTTCTTCGGCTCAACACTTACCGGACTTGCCTTTGAATGGTACTCCGGCTTGTCACCCGGGTCGGTGGCCGATTGGCCCGACATGCAGAGGAAGTTCAAGGAAAGGTTCTACGTTGCCGAGAGAGAAGTCACCATGGCTGAACTCTACGCCACAAGGCAGAGGGCTGACGAATCGGCCCTCGACTACATTAAAAGGTGGAGAAACCTTAGTATGAGGTGCAAACGCCCCCCACATCAGGAGGATGCAGTGCAGATCTGCAAGCAAAACTTAAAGAAAGAGCTCCTAGAAAGGATGATCGGCACTGAGGTCAAGACATTCGACCGCCTGAACAATGTGGTAGCGGAGATCGAGGCATTCTTGGCCCGATACTCCTCCACTCCAGGCATGTCAAGCCAGAGAGCCAGGCAAGCGGAGAAGAAGCCGGCTCCCCCGGAGGTTCATGCGCTAGACTTCCAGGCTTTTGAAAAGCAGAAGGAGAAAGTCAAGGGAGCGGCCAACCCTCCGCCGCCCAGAATTACAGAGCGGCGGGAAGGCCCCTCGCTGAGAGAGAAGATGAGAAACAAGCTATATTCCTTCTCTCGGGACAAGTCCAAGCTCCTGTTTGAATGGGCAACCAGCTACAATAAGATCACATTGCCAGAGCCGAAAAGGCCTAACGACTCAAAGAAGAAGGATGACCCGCACTTCTGCATGTACCACCGGGTGCTCGGGCATACTATTGAAGACTGCTACGTCTTCAAGGACGTTATTGAGTCCTTAATCAAGGACGGGGAGCTGGACATGGGGGAGCATAAAGTAGACCCCCCGCAGCCACACGAGCTGCCCAGCATAGCCTCCTCCGTCAACATGATCTCACTATATCAAGAGTTGCCAGAATAGTGGGCGGAAGCCTGTGCCCGCGCCACTTATGAGGCTTTTGTCCTGGCCCCGGCCCAAGATCAAGGGGGTTGGCAGACGGTGCCCGGAAGAAATAGAAAGGCACGCATCCCTCGGTCCGCCCCAGGGATTCATCCAAGGGACGCGACACCTTTGCCGGCACCACCACCGGCGAGCCCGGTTCGCCATGACACGGCCCCCAGGCTGGTCATGAGGCGGCCTACCCACAACAAGAAGAGCTCCGTCCCGCTGCGAATACCCCAGAAAGCCAGCCCGGCGGTCAAGAAACTACAGGCTATTATTGACGGGCTTGAAGATTATGAACAGTCCAAAATCAAGCCCGTGGAACTAAAAGAATATGTCCCCTGGGAGGAGTTCGAATCACTCGAGCTGGCTCCAGGAACCAAAGCTGAAACAGAAAAAGAGCCTCCCCTGTGGGGTGAGCTTCCTCAGGAGCAGCCATTGGCCACGGCAGGGAAGAAGAAGAAGAAGAGAAGACCCAGGGGCAAGAAGAAGGAGGTCGTCCTCGCCTACAACACCCTCTCGGCGCTGTTCGACACCGCTCTCTCCCTGGAAGAAAAAGAAGAAGACCCACCCCATGAACCAGCAGAGGTGAGTCAAGCTGAAGCATCCACCTCCCAGCACGCCACCAGGTCAGGGAGGAAGTGGGGGCGCCCTCCCCAGGGCAGCCTCCACATCATGCTCAAAGGGGAACAGCCATACCAGGCTCCCGAGCCCGAGGTCCGAGGCACCGAGATCCCTCCCCCATCGGGTCTCTACCCCGGAGGCACCAAGAGTCAAGGCGCCCCGTCATTCGCCGAGTTCCTGTCAGCTCGAGTAGGAAGGCGGGCGCACCCCCAGGGGTCCTCTGCGACCAGCAAAGCAAGCGTCCCCCAAGCCCCGCCAGCTGCAACTCCTGCCCAGCCAGAGGAAGAATTCAACGGCACCCCAAACCTCGCCGAATTCATGCGAGCAGCGGAGGAGGCCCAACAGGCCCCGCCTGCTCAACAGGCTACAACAGATCCCGCAAAGGAGGCCTCCCCTGATCTGACACCCCAGCCTCAGGAGGGGAGTAGGCGCGGCAAACCCAAAGAAATGAAGTTGCTCAAGGTGCGGGCTGCCGAGTGGATAGTCAGACACCTCAAGAAGATCCCGACTCGGTTCACCGTATGGGAGATGTTGTCCTTGAACGAGGAAACACGGCAAGCCATCATAGCCGCCCTCCAGACCCCAGCACAGCTTGAAGCTTGTCTGGCAGAGATGTCGCCTGAAGTGGCCGTGGCCTTCACAGAAGATGACATGCTCCTGCCGACCTGCAGTCACAACAGACCCCTCTATATGAAGGGGCAATTGAATGGCCAGCCCATTAACAGGGTCCTGATCGACCCAGGAGCAGCAGTGAATATACTCCCTTACCGGGTGTACCAGAAACACTATTTCGATGTACACCTGGTTGAGGTTAAAAATGTCAAGATTGCTGGCTTCAATCAGAAATGTGAGGTGCCTATGGGGGTTGCAGAGTTCAACTTGACCTTTGATGATTTCACCACCAAGGTCCAGTTCCATGTCATCAACTCCAACACTTCCTACAAGGCATTGCTTGGCCGGCCTTGGCTACACCAGAACAGAGTGGTGCCCTCCACCCTACATCAATGCATCAAATACCCCTGTGAGGGGAAGGAAGTCAGGATCTTCGCCGACCTCCACCCGTTCGAGGTGTTCGAGTGTCACTTGTCAGATGCCAACTTATACTTAGAAAAGGCAAAGCAAGCTCCTCAAGTCATCCAAGACAAGGGAAAGAAGAAAATGGAATCAGGTGGCTGGTTCCCTCCGCCACCCCCGGGTTATGTGGCTCCTCCACATGTACCATTCATTGCACAAGAAGAAGGGGTATTTAGGGCAGCTCCTCTCGCCATTTACCCTACACCGGGGGCACCCTGCCTCGAAGACCTGCTAGAAGATGTCAGGGTCCCATCAGGGATCGTCAAGCCGATAGCGGAAATTGAATGCCAAACGACTGAGCAACTGAGAACCTTCGAGGTGCCTAACTCTGAGGGGCCGCCCACTATTTTCTATGTGGCCGGGGAGAAGCCAGTCAGGGAAGAGGATGATTGCCGGTTCCCTGACGAACTGCATGACCCGCACGTCCCCATTACGGGACTTCCCCACATGACTGACCAGGCAGCCAGAATGGTCAGAAAGCAGAAGATTCCTCCCTACCAGCCCTCCAGCCGGAAGGAAATGTTTGAAAGAATGTGGAACCCACCAAACCTGGATCGACGGTTGCTGAAAATCACCAAGCACCCCGGTCTGGGCTTTTCACTAGAGGAATATTACGAGACTGACGTCATATCAGTCTCGACATGGTCTGGCGACGACCCCGCAGAAGCTACGGATTCGCGGGAAGCCTGTCAAGAGGCATATCCTGGGCCCCCGGTTCAGGAGGCACACGACGAGGAGGTCTTCCTTTGGAAACCTCCCCGCCGGCGCTGCCTGGAGGAGGCCCCCTCCGCCTCCGAAGTGTCGACTTCGAGAGGGCACACCAGCGAGGCACCTCCACCCCGGCCGGCCGGCGAAACAAGGAGCAGAAGCATGGGCCAGGCTCCGAAATCCCCTCGATACGACCCCGTTATGTATGCCTTGTACCATAGGCAGCAACGGGATATCGAGATGCTGAAAGCACGACTGGCCGAGTTGACCTCGCTAGTCGCCGACCTGATCCAGGGTTCTCTCCCCCCGCGGGGTGGCCGCATGCCTCGACCCCGAGATGCCAGTCCTGACACCCCCGTCTGGTCAAGAAGGGAATTGAGAGACGCGGCAAGCCTGTTCATCGAGCGGCCAACCAGGCAAGGCCTAACACTCCAAGAGAACCTGCAGAAGCCCTACTCCTTCCCGAGAGAGAAGACCCGGGGCATCTTCGACTGGGCCCGCCATTACGGCAAGGTCTCCCTCCCACGGTCCAAGAGGCCGCAAGACATCTGAAGAAGCGGGGACCCACGATTTTGCCCTTACCACCAGATGCTGGGCCACGCCATCGAAGACTGCTACGTCTTCAAAGACATTGTCCAAGACCTCATTGAAAGGGACGAGCTCAGGATGGGGGACTATGTGGTAGCCCCGCCACGCCCCCACGTGGCGGACAGCCCCAGAGCAGGAGCCTACACCGTGTCCATCCACTACCAGGCCCCTGAAGATGCGGCTGCCCCGGCCCCCTTCCGAGCTGTCTACGATGAGTACACAGAAGACCCCGAGGTGGCCCCGTGCCTTTCTGCACCAGCGGACCTCATCGACCCGGCGGCTACGGCCCAGGAGGACTGCGGGGTGAATGCAGCCTCCATGCCCAGTCATGATGAACAAGAAGACGAGGACGCCATCCTCGAGCCCGAAGACAATGAAGACCAAGACTTCGTCGATTTATCGCCAGCCCCGCCGGAAATTGAAAATGGCGGCCAGGCCACAGTTGACTAATTGATTGAGATCAACCTCGGCACGGAAAGCGACCCCAGGCCGACCTTTCTAAGTGCTCTCGTACCCCCTCGTGAGAGAGAACAGTACATAAAGCTGCTGCAAGAGTTCCGGGATTGCTTTGCCTGGAACTACAAAGAAATGCCCGGACTCAGCCCCGAGGTGACTCAGCACATCTTGTCCATCGATCCCAAGGTGGAACCAGTGAAGCAACCTCCCCGGCGCATGAGGCCGGAGCTAACCAGCCAGATCTGCAAAGAGGTCGACAAGCTCATAAATGTCGGCTTCGTGGCGGAAAATCAATACACCACATGGCTGGCCAATATTGTCCCAGTGAAAAAGAAGAATGGACAGATCAGGATTTGCGTGGACTTCCGCGACCTGAATAAAGCCTGCCCGAAAGATGACTTCCCGGTGCCTATCACCGAAGTGATGATTGATGCAACCACTCGCCACGAGGCCCTCTCCTTCATGGATGGGTCGTCCGGCTATAACCAAATCTGGATAGCCGACCATGACCGGGTCCATACAGCTTTTCGGTCACCCAAAGGGATATTTCATTACAAGAGGATGCCCTTCAGCCTCAAGAATGCCGGTGCCACATATCAGCGGGCGATGACCAAGATCTTTGACGAGCTGTTGTACGGCAAGGTCGAGTGCTACATTGATGATCTGGTCGTCAAGACCAAGAAAAGAGACGAGCACCTGAGTGACCTCAGGGTCGTCTTCCAAAGGCTCCGGCAGTACGAGCTGAAGATGAATCCCATGAAGTGCGCCTTTGGCGTGTCCAGTGAGAAATTCCTCGGCTTTATTGTCCGGCACAGAGGGATCGAGATCGACCCCCTGAAGATAAAGGCCATCCAGGAGCTTCCTCCTCCGAAGAGTCTGGGAGAGCTGAGGTCCCTGCAGGGGCGTTTAGCTTACATCCGCAGGTTCATCTCCAACCTGTCAGGGCGCTGCCAACCCTTCCACAGACTGATGATGAAGAACGCACCCTTCAGCTGGGGTCACGAGTGCCAGCATGCGTTCGACTAGCTAAAGGAGTACCTGAAGACCCCGCCTGTCCTGGGGGCACCTGTCAAAGGCAGACCGCTGATTCTGTACATAGTGGCCACCAAATATTCACTGGGGGCAATGCTCGCCCAGAACAATGATGAGGGAAAAGAGCAGGCTCTCTACTATCTCAGCCGAAGGTTGGTGGGTGCAGAGGCTAAGTACACCCCGATTGAGAAGATCTGCCTTGCCTTGGTCTTCGCAGTCAAGAAAATGAGGCACTACATGCTGTCCCATGAAGTCAGCTTAATATCCAGGGCCGACCCCATTAAGCACATCCTCTTCCAGCCAGTCCCAAAGGGGCGCCTTGGCAAGTGGGCCGTGCTACTCATGGAGTTTGACATCACCTACGTGCCACAGAAGGCCGTTAAGGGACAAGCCGTCGCGGATTTCTTCGCAGCACACCCCGTGCCCGAAGACTCCCCTTTGGCCACCGAACTACCCGAAGATGAAACACTAGAGGTAGACCAAGTACAACAAGCCATCTGGCAGCTATACTTCGACGGGGCCTCGAGAACAGAAGCGACCCCATCCGGGCGCGCCAAGGTACGAGCCGGAGCAGGCATCGTTCTCAAGTCGCCAGACGGAGAAGTGATGCACACTTCCTGCTGCATTAGCAAACCCTGCACCAATAATGAAGCAAAATATGAAGCTCTGATCATCGGCCTCCAGGTCACCCTCCAAATGGAGGTCAAAATGCTCCAAGTGTTCGGCGATTCGCTGCTGGTCGTCAAGCAAGTCCAGGGACGGTTTGATGTCCGAAAACCTGAGCTGCTCCCTTATCACACTAAGGCGAAGCGGCTCATGGAGCGATTCTACCTCCTCGAGATAGGCCATGTCGCCAGAGGGGAGAACGCACAAGCCGACACATTGGCAAAATTGGCGAGCTCACTGGCAGTGCCTCCAGATGGATCTCTCCATATCCAAGTAATGAGCCAGCGCCAGATGCCCAGCATGATAGAAGAAGAGTCAGAAGAAGAGAACCTAGAGGTCGCTACAGCAGAAGCCGTCAACCTACCTGACTGGAGAGATCCCCTGATGCAGTGGTTCAAGTACCAGCAACTACCCAGGCAAAGGGAAGAGAAAATCAAGCTAGTCAGAACCAATGACTCTTATGAGCTCCGAAACGGAATATTATTCCGGACCGTGGCCGACGCCAAGCAGAAGCTACTCCTCTTATGCTTGTCTATTGAAGAAGCTTGGAGAGTTATGAAGGAGGTCCATGCCGGGACAGCTGGCGCACACCAGGCGGGGCTGAAAATGAAAATTGAAATCAAGAAACTTGGCTATTACTGGCCTGCAATGTTCAACGACTGTTGCGAGTACGCTAAGTCGTGTCAGAGATGCCAAGAGCATGCCACTATACCCAGGAGGCCTCCCGTGCAACTGCACCCAACCGCGCCCAGCTGGCCGTTTGACCAATGGGGAACGAATGTTGTGGGCCCCTTACCCGCATCTTCCACAGGCTGCAAATACATTCTGGCAGCGACCGACTACTTCTCCCGCTGGGCAGAGGCTGTTGCCTTACGGGAGGTCACCGGAGAAATCGTGGTCAGGTTTGTCCGCCGCAACATTATATTCCGGTTCGGCGTGCCCGACCGGATTGTGTCGGACAACGGCAGCCACTTCCGCAACCAGAAAGTTTACCGGCTAGCAGAAAAATACAAATTTGACTGGAGGACATCGACTCCTTACAATCCACAAGCCAATGGGCTGGCCGAAGCTTTCAATAAGACACTTTGCACTCTCCTGGCCAAGACTGTTAGCTCTAACAAAAGGGAATGGGAAGAAAGAATGTATGAAGCGCTTTGGGCGTACCGAACCGTATACAAGACCCCAACGGGCTGCTCGCCCTTCTCTCTTGTATATGGCTCGGAAGCAATCGTCCCCGTCGAACTGGAGATACTGTCCCTCAGGGTCGCCATTCAGCATGGGCTTGTCCCCGAAGGGCAGACCAACACCGAGCAAAGGCTCGACGAACTCTCCAGTCTGGAAGGAAAGCGGCTTCAAGGCCAACAGAATATCCAGGTCTACCAGGCCCGGATCGCACGCGCCTTTGACAAGCTCGTCAAGGAACGCGAATTCAAGAAGGGCGACCTTGTCATGGTCAAGAGAAGAGATCTCATGGCGGCCAACCCCAAGGGTAAGCTAAACGAGAACTGGCTCGGACCCTACGTAGTCCAAAAAGTCTACGAAGGCGGAGCCTATGTAATTGTCAACCACCGCGGGGAGGTTCAGTTCCCGCCTCTTAATGGAAGGCACTTGCGACTGTACCACGCTCCGGCGCCCCCATTCAGGTAATAATATTACTCTTCGCCCCATTTTGGGTCGGATGTGCGTAATTAATGTCCAAATGATTTGACCACCAGCCGGGTTTCAAAAAAAAATAAAAGAATAATAGGAAGGGAAGAGAGAAAAGAAAAGGCAAAGAAAAAAAGAGAGAAAAGAAGCAAAAAAAAGGAATAGAAGGAAAAAGAAGGAAGAAGCAAAAAAAAGAAAAAGAAGAGAGAAAAAAAAAAGAAGAGAAGAAGAGAAAAAAAAAAAGAGAAGAGAAGAAAAAAAAAAGGAAGAAAGAAGAAGCCAGAAAAGGGGAACGCCCCCCATTTCCAGCCACCGCCCCGCATCAGCGGGGGTACCAAAAATTGATTTTAAAAAGAAAGAAACACACTCTTCTCTCCGTCCTTCCCGGGCGGTGAGTACCCCTTTGGCTCGGACCTCACGTCCGGGTCATTGACTAAACAAACTCTTCTCTCCCTCCTCCCCGGAGGGCGAGTACCCCTTTGGATCGGACCTCCCGTCTGAGTCACTGACTGAACAGACCTCGCTGTCCGCCACCTCTGAACGGCGAAAGGGGTCTCTGGCCAAGTACCCCTTACTCGAGACCAGCACGCGCTTCCAATATTGCGGCAAAACCAGGGAGTTGCCCGTTCGGTATGGTGGAGTGGTCCCCACGTCCTCCCCCTGGGAAGGCGAGCACTCTCCTGTACCCTGACATGGGTCCCTACCTGGTCTTCCCGAAGCGAATCCCCGCAAAGACTCATACCCTGCCAATGGGTCTCTACACAAAAGGGGCAAAAGATACAAGAGCGAGGGAAGAGGAAGGAGGAAACAATATGCAAGGAAGAGAAAGAAGGGTAAGAAAGACAAATGCATACACAAAGAACGCGTGAAATCATAAATGCTTTGCTCTATTCAAAAGGTGATGCGGGACGGGACCACGGACACGACAAGCTCGCGATCGTCCCTTAACGAGAGAAGCGTCGGATGTGCGCGGTTGAGAAACCGGCAATGAGCTAGGGTGGTCGGCTCTCTTTTGCGCCCGGATCGGGTCACGGGACGGCTTCGCTCTCTCTCGCAGTAGTGATATTATAAATTGAAGGCGAGCTAGGTATCCCTACACATGCTCTCTAGCAGCGGCATATAAAGCATATAAAGAATTAAGCTAATGCCAAATGTAAGGGTGAAGGCGATACCTCCACGCTCTCGGCGTGGCGAAGACGACACCCGGCCAAAGCTCGTACTCCCGGGAACTTAGTACATTATGTTTACAGCAATGCAATTAAGCCCACTCCACGCAGGGAGGTAAAGGGCGACACAAGTGGGCCCGGGAGGACCAGTTTCGGGTTGACGGGCGGTTTTGGGCTATGCTTCGGCTTCACGCGTACTCGTGCTAGTGGGGGCCCACGTGTTGACCGGAGGGGTCGTGTGGGGCCTGATGACTCCTCTGCTGTGGAGACACCTGGAAAGCGTTCCCCTGGGATGGCGAGCTGCTGGAACGACCGCCAGACGCCGGGCGGCCCTCGGACGACGCTCGCGGGAACTCGGCCACGAATCTGAAAATTCTGTTTGCAGGCGTGCGACTCGGAGAAAACTGCTGCTGCTATCAGCCCCGTTGTCAGAATGCGACGAGGTTAGCGCCGTTGGAAAGCTGACTCAGAATACTTCGACGTAGGGGTCTTCAAAAAAAATAATCAGATCTGTATTTCTGATAATGTATTTTACAAGCTTGCTGGAATCTGGCCAGAACTGCAGGGGCAGGTTCTGACTTCTTTGAAGATCGACGTTGACCGGGGAGAAGAACTCTGAATCTGGAAATAATCTCTTCAGCAAAGTTGAAGATCTCTGAGAGAGGAATCCGGGACTATTTTTGGTTTTCTGATTGGAGACGAAATGGATTTTCTGGGATTTATTTACTAGACCTGGGTCGGATCTGGGAAACTGTGGGCAGACTGTTCTTGGGAACTTGGACGAAATTTGAAAAATACTTGGAGGGTGGACCAAAAATTAAGAAAATTCCTGGTGGTAGAGGGATGTGGACAGAGATCCCAGTAAATTTGGGAGACCCAACAGAAATCAAAAGATAGTTCGAATGGGGTAAACTCAGAGCTGGTGAACAGTAAACAGAACTAGGACAGATCTGGAACTTGGACTTGGACGAAAATCAAAAAATAGCTAAAGGATGAATTTTGACGTGATTTTTTTTGTGGGGATAAGGGTTCTAGAGGGGAACCAACCCTGAAATTTTGAGCTTCAGAAGACGAAGGGAGTGATAGCAGGAATTCGGAGAAGAAGGGTATGTCCTGAGTGGACAGAACACCGAAACCGTTGGCGACGACGCGTCGGCGGCGATCACCGGAGTTGCTTCAGATGCTGGAGGGGATCAAGGGGGAAGGGATTACACTCTAGAAAGGGGGCTGGAGGTGGAGGAACCAGGGAGAGAGAGGGGAGGGGTGCAAATCTCACTTGGGGGCAAATGCCTATTTTCTCTTCATTAATTCATGCAATATGAAAAATACAAGTATATATATGCAAGGGGTCTAACCTATTCTAAGCCCTTGGATCAAGGGTTGATCAATGAAGGGTTGAGATGTGGTTTGACAACCACATTAAACCCCATTAAACTACTAGGTTCGCCCCCCCCCCCCCTTTAAGAGGACAATTGGAATTTGTCTTCTTTAATTAATTCTAGGTCCAAGTCCAAGGTTGGACCATGGACCAGCCACCTTGGACCCAGGAGTCCAGGTGGACCAATAAGGATGAGGGAGGGGGCCCCTGCAGGGCCTACATGCACATTTGCAAAGAAACCCAATGGCCTTTTGCAAATAAACCCACTAAGACCTACTACTGTGTACACATATACCACAAGGGCGTACATACAAATACAAAAGGACTTAGATGCAAACACAAAGTGAGCGGGCTGACGTTGATGTCCCCATCAAAAGGGGATCAAACTACATGTGTTGCGGGGCATACCCCTGTGTTACACTCAAAAAAAGAGAGAGAAATTAAGGGATGCAACGCTTAGTCGATGTCCCTGAAGATGTCCTCGCGAGGGAGGATCCCGACGCAAGGGAAGTTCGTCATATCGCGCAGTCGGCCCCTCAATCCCTCAAGACGGGCAAGCTCCGCTTCGACGGACACCATTTCAACATCGGCGACGGCAAGAGCTTCCCTCTCCTCCGCGACCGCCTTTCCCGCCTCGGCGAGGTCGAGCTTGGCCGCTGCAAGGTAGCCTTCCAACTCCTCGATCCGTCTCTCGAGGGAGCGAACCCTGCCCTCGCCCTCCTCTAAGGCCTTCTCGTGGCATTCCTTGTTACGGCGCCGGGCCTCCAGGGCCTGTAGATATTCGCCCGCCTGGGCATCTAGAGCGGCGCGCTCATCAGGAGCCTGGGTCTCCAGGAACTCACGGCGTTTGACATACTTCAATAATAGCAAGACCCGCCGTGACCATTCCCCCAGCAGACAGCCTAACACTTGCAGCGCCCCGGTCAACTGTGTCACAATGGCATGCACCTCTCGATATGATAAAGACAGGTCGGCAGAGAGCATCGTCCGCAGCGTTACCAGCATCTGGCGGACTGGCGCCTCTGACGAGGTGTGACTGACCGAAGGCATGGCTGGGGGAGTGAATTCCACGGTGCTGTCCACCTCTGCCCACAAGCCGGCGTCCACCGCGACTGAAGAAGATGGAAGGGCGAGGGTCAAGTCGCCCGGCCGGCATGGCTCGACAGAGGGTTCTTGGCCAACCACCGCTAGGGAAATGGCCGAGACCAGCGCCGAGGCATCTGGCATCTCTATCATCCGCTACTCCTCTGCCTCCGTCTGGCCCGACCCTGCCACTACTCCAAGGGGCAGGGGTGCAGGGGCTGTCACCTCGGCTAGAGGAGGAGCTTCGGGTAAGGCCAGGCCCAAAGTCGCCACCCATGAACTCCTCCCTCGCGGCTGAGATCCCTCCAGATGCCCACGGAGCCCCACAAATATCTACTGCAAGAGCGGGTCCTCCATCTGAGCCGGGAGTTTCGGGAAGGGCGGAAGCGGAACCACCAGCTGGGGTAAACGTCCCGCTTCCACGAGCGCAGCCAGGCTCTCTCTCTCCAAGCCCAAGACTGGAGCCAGCCCCTCCACCGCTATCGGGCCAATGCTCGGTCTCCGTTTGGCCACGGCCTTCCGGATACGGCCAGGCGCCTTCCCCGATATCGGCATCGCCTGACCGTGGGAATGGGAATCAGCTATTCGCCATCTAGAATAAACCGTGCAAAAAGGGAGACCGCGGAGCCCGCATACTCACCTCAGCCGCTGGGATGATGCTACCTTCAGGCGCGATCTCCCCCTCCTCCAGAGGCTCGCCCGCCGCTCTGGTAGTACCGGAGAGCTCCACGGGCATTTCCTCTCGAAGGGCGTCGAGTAAAAGAGCCAATTTGCCCATGCCAACATCGACCCCCGTTGGGCGGTCGATCAGCGCAGCCGGGGCAGCCTCCTCTGCGACCTCAAGTTCGGCCGGTTCTTAAAAATCCTGAAAAAAAGGGGGGGGGGGATAAGGTCGTCAGTCAATCACAAAAAAAGGAAGGGAGAGCCGGCCCAAACAAGCTCACACTCACAGCGGTCTTCCCCATAAGGCTCGGGGAGCCAGCAAGTAAGGGGGGCCCGAAGACCGGCTCGGGCGGCTCCGACGCCCCGGACACGCCCTCGTCAAGAGCTGCTTCGTCAGAAGAGTAGTTGTAATCTACCTCTTCCCCAGACGGAGACTCGACCGCCGTCGGCTCGGCCTGGGCCGGCAGAGGAGCTTCCACCTCAAAGTCTCTGTCTAGCACGTCCTCCCTCGGGCTAGGCGAGGCTTGCACTCCGATCTTCTTCCTCCTCACATATATCAGCATCGTCGGGAGGTCGAGATCAGGCCACAATGACTTGGTGACCGCCGCGGCAACGCCTGTCATGTAAAAGAAGATAAGCCATGGTGAATCTACTGGCCCGTAGGACAAAAGGGGGGGAGCTAACCGTATAGTCGAAAATATTTACCCCCTTCAGTTCCTGCGACACGAGATGACCCACGGGCTTCCTCAATAGGCAAAGCCTTCTCGGGAGTCCCAGCCGTACCCTCGCCCGTGAGATAGAAGCGCATCGTCGCCATGCGCGAATCCGAGGCCAACTCGGGAGGCCGGTCGACCGCAGACGACACGGGCGGCCGATGAATCTCGCCAGCTTCGTGGCTCGGTTCGGTCCGCGTGACTTCGAATTCTTCGAAGGACAAGACAGGGGCCACCGGCGAGGCTGCCGTCGGAGTCGGGGATGCCGCGGTCCGCCGCCATCTTACCGTCTCTTGCCCCGCCATCTTGGCAGCAGCCAGTGCCTTCTTAACGGGCGACTGTGCCCGGGGCATTCCCGTTGCCTGCGACAAGGGAGCAGGAGCCGCCGCCGGGGTCGCCTCTGCTGGGACCGCAACTTCACCCATGTCAGGCGTGGGCACGGGCTCTCCCATAGAAGCTGAGACAAAAGAAGTACCCAGGTGTCAGGGCTCCACTCCAAAATAAAAGGGGGGGAGGGAGATTCAAAAGACACACTAAAGAGCGGGGACACAGACCGGCAGGTTGGCCTGGCTCGGGACGGGCAGCTTTGAATTCCTCGAAAGATGGGACTAGTGGTACCGGAGGGACAGCCGTCGGAGCCTTAGCCGATTCTGTCTTCCTCTGCTTTGTGTCCCGCTGCTTAGCCGCCTTGGCGGCATCCACCGCCTTCTTCACAGGCGATTTAGCCCGGGGCCTCTTCGCAGCCTTGGGCAAGGGAGCCGCGGTCGGGGCCAGCGGTGCTGCTTCAAAATACGCAGGCTTCTTCACCAGCCGTAGGAGGTTCCGGTACGTGGCCATCTACGTGCTGTCAGGATGGTCTGCAAAGAAAAGAGGGGAAAGAATAAACATGCATTTACGATTAATACCCAACTCACCGTGAAGGCTGCAGTGCTAAGAGACAAAATCGAAAAGCAAGAAGAGACTGAATACCATGAGGGCCAGTGTACAGCCGCAGCGTGATCGGCCAGTAGCTCAGGGACGTCTCCTTGTCCCGACGCGCCGCCTCCCGGACTAGCCAGCAAACGTCTTCAATCGTTTGGCACCGGTCCGTAAGGTTGGCCAGATCCGCGTGCTTCTTTGAGGAAAGGTGACAGAAAAGGTTAAAGTGGTCCATGCCCCACCCATCAGCGTAATAGTAAGGGACGTGCAGGTGCTTGCCCAGGAGGGAGGCCGTCAGATCATCGATCTTCATCCCATTCACCCGGAGAAGGACGTATAGCCACGTGGTATCCTTATAGTTCTCGGGCTGCCTCTCCTCCCGCCTCATAAACGTGCAGTACGGGCAGGCCGAATCCCTCTCTGGACGCCAGCTCCTGGCAGGAGTCCCCTCTTCCTCTATGGGGAATGGATAATTGATGAGGTCCAGGCGGTCGCTCCCCACTTGGCACAGATCCCTCAGCGTCTTCTGATAATGATCCTTGGCCACCGGGGGTAGCTCCACCTTCGGCGTCGGCCTCTTATCCCGGGCTTCCCGGCTAGCCACCAGATATGCTGCCACCTCATTTTCCTGTCTATTCCTGAGCCGAAGAAGATGGTATGGCTCGATGTCAAGAACCGGCATCGGCTGCCGACTAAGGAACTTCCTCTCGGCCCCATCCCAGCAATCGGTCTTGTGTAGCCGATAGAAGGCCGTCCGGCTATTCCACCACTTAATATAATCTTGGGTCACTCGGGGAACACGACCCGGGGCCGGTACTCTGAAGGAGGCGGGGTCCGCCCGGTGGAAGAAGTCCCACCAGCTCCTGGCGTGTTCAGCAACTGAGCTCCCCCGGACACTCCGCAAGGGCAGGCCGAACTGTGCGTGATAAGCAGGGATATGCTGGTCATACCCAAAATTGCGACCGAACCGGAAGGGGTAGTACGGCTCCAGCAACACGTTCTCCCCTTTCCTGAACACCAGCACGCTCGGGCGAATCGACAGCGCCCAGTCCCTCAACTCTGGCTCCAGCAGTGGGCGGATCACGTTCTCCTGGCTAATAGGGTGGACGTACCTCTCCACCTGGTCGTCTTTGCACTCCCTCTTGTTGTTCACCAGAGGGCTCGAATGCGCCGCCAAAGTCCAGAAATGAATAGTCCCGACCGCATCTCGGGGAACCGTTGTCAACCGGCCCCGGATATCATACATCCGCATGGAGGTGGAGCCCGGCTCAGCACTGGAAAATTCTAACATCCTCGGCATCAGCCCCCAGTCCTGGAGAACGTGCGGCGCAAACTCCGGAAACAGCGAGCAGACCCACGCGTTGAAGAAGTGCAGTGGGCACACATACCGGGCCTACCGCGGGAACTGGTGCGTGCTGATATCCCCCAGGGCCTTGTAAATTAAGCAAAGGGTCGCCGGGCACAGCGACAGCCTGATACCCCACGCCATTTGACATGCCGGGTAGATGGCATCCGGTCGAATCACTGTCTCGTCGCCGTACGGCATGGCGAATGAGCACAGCCAGTACGTAAGGTAGGCGGCGTAGTGGGTCTAGGGGTCCAAGCCCATCGGGTTAGGCCCGCTCCGACGCCCTCTGGACGGGATCTTCACGTCGAGCTTCGGCTTCGCGCGTTTCTTGGGAGCCACGGCAGTACCGACGCAGGGGAATTCCTCGTACCGCTTCGGCCCGTCGAAGAAATACTCCAACCACAGGGGCATGCGCACCCTCTTCCTATCCCCGCGGGCGGGCTGTTTCCCCTTGTGCGATGCCTGGTACAGCTCCCGGTACGCCTTCATGAGGTACCGATATGAATACCCCAGAGAATAATAACCATCCCCGTTGGTCTCATCCTTGATCAAGTCGGGGAGGCATACTTCTTCATAGGGCTCCCCATCAATAGGCAAGCCACTCAGCTGACTGAGACTCCACAAATCAAGTGAAGTCTCGCCCTCCGCCGTGTAGAAGGTGTTGGTCTCCGCGCTGAATACCTCTATCATGCCGCAGCAGAGACCCTTGGAGATGGGGTAGCCATACCGGGAAGCGTACACGCTATGATAAACACCGACCCGAACCAGCAGCGGAGCATAGTTGAACAGCACGTGCTCCGTAAACTCCACCGCCCTCTCCCGGAAGCTGTGTGCATCCTGAAGCTTCAGCTCCCCAAACCAGCCCAGTGACAGCTCGTACTTGAATCTGATGGCCAAACAGTCCAAGATGAACGGCTCTTCTCTATAGCCCCACTTCAAGGGAGCCAAGAATAGGCCGAATCGAGGCACCTCGTTGTGCACCTTTCCGGCAGACAGGTCCCATCTTGCCGGAGTAAACTGAGGCGCCCGTACCATCTTGTCTTCGGTCGGCAGCACCCCCTCGATCCCCAGAACTGGCTTCCACTCCCGGGCTTCTCCCACCAGGTACATCGGAATACTCCGAGGGACGCTGTACAACAAGCTATCCCGAGCCTGCAATATAGCTTGCTCGGCCTTCTTCACGACCCGGAAGTCTCGTCCTTCCCGCGAGCGAAAATGCTTCAGAAATCGAACCAGGTGTCTGTCCTTCGGGAAGTCCTTCCGGTACTCCCCGGTGACCCGGTCAAATGTGAAGCCGCTGTCAACCCTGGCAAGCCTCTGGAAATCCATGGTCTCCCCGTCAGACTCGGATGACCCTGCCAAAGCGGCTATTTCTGCATGCTCCCGATCCAAGTCTTCTACATTCAGCCAGGTAACTGCTGGCACCGGACTCCGTGGGATGAGGTCGGCCCCGATAGCAGCAGTAGGAGCAGAGGAACCACTTGGGGCAGCCATTTATCTGCAAAGATACATAAACAGAAGATCAGTATAAGCCACATGCGAAAGGAAGTGAAAGACTGTAAAAGAAGGGCTTCGCTACGAGTCAAATAAACAAAATATTGCCAATTTCTAGCGAAATTTCGGCAGAGTTTCCCCTAGGCCGGAGGCGTAAGGGAAAACACGGGTGCGCGTCCACAAGAAGTGATGGCACCAACAAAGCATGGTGGGCCCCGAGAGGCAACACCAGAAGTCCGCCGGTCGAAGGAGTCCTCTTCCTCAGCTAAAACTCCCCCTGGAGACCCTCACCGGTACACTACCCTGGGTGCCTTCACCGGCACGCCCGCAAGTGCCCTCCCCGGTACACCCCCAAACAGCCTTCGCCGGCACGCCCCCGAGGGCTTCGTCGGTACACCTCTCGGCCAGTTCCCCGGCACACCCTATGAGGGCTCCGCCGGCACGCTCCTCAGCACGCACGCCCCGAGTGCCTTCCCCGGCACACCCGGTTGGTGGCTTCACCGGCACACGCCGAAGACTGCTCACCGGCACGCCCCGAGCGCTCCCGTGTTCCCCGGCACGCACCCCATCAGGCGCTCCCCGGCACACTTGTGCCCCGCGCTCCCCGGTACACCCGGAAGCCGTCTTCCCAGGCACGCTACCCCGTTCGCCGGCATAGCCCCCGGAATGGCTCTTCTCCGGCACAGTCCCCGTGGTGCCCTCCCCGGCACACCCACGGGGGGCTTCACCGGCACACGTGCCCCATGTGCCCTCCCCGGCACACCAACTGAGGCGACCTCCCCCGGTACGCCCGGGAGCGTCGTCACCGACACACCCTACGCCCTCTCCCCGGTGCACCCCCACGCACACTCGCCGGCGGCCATCTACGACACCGGAGATGAAGATGAAGAAGGGAGGGAACCAAAAAATGGTGAAAGAAAAGGGGGAGGAGGCCTAGGGCCTCACCGTGCCCTATACGGGAAGACAAGGAGGGGGGGGGAATAGAGAAGGGGAAAGAGAGGGAGGGGAAGAACGGAGAAGAGAAGAGAGAGAGGGGGGACGGCCTTTGCGGCGGTGCCCTCACCGGAGCAACAGCAACGACGACGGCCGCGGCGGTGGTCGTGCTCGGAGAAGAAGAAGAAGGACGAGGGGGAGGGCTCTCGTCTGCTCGGTCGTAGAAGGACGAGGGGGAGGGCTCTCGTCCGCTCGGTCGCCAAAGAGAGAGAAAGAGGGAAGAAGGGGGGGATTCGAAACGGGTGACCGTTCGAATCGCCCCCGCCCCCCCTATTTATAGAAAACAAAAAAGGGAGAAGAAAAAAAGAAGAAAAGGAAAGGAAAAAGAGAAAATAAAAAGAAAATAAAAAGGGGAAGGAGAAGAACGAATAAAAAAACAAGGGGGGGAGAAAATAAAAAAAAAGAGAAGAAAATGAGGGGAAAAAGAGAAGGAGATTAAAAGAGAAAAAAAAAGAAGAAAGGAAAGGGAGGGATAAAAAAAAAGAAAGGGAATGAAAGGAGAAATAAAAAAAAGAAGAAAGAAATAAGTATATATGTATGATATTAAAAATATATATATACATATGCATACATACTGGTATCTTCTTACGCATCTACTCGCACGTGTCAACGTGTGAGTCAATGTCGTACGATAATAGGTGTCTCCAAAGAACGTTCCATCCCCACGATCTTGGACGGACACGCATTTACACAAGCAAAACAACTCTACCCCTGCAAGGACTCCACTAAGCTCCCAACATACAAGGCCCTCCCCGGCACCTTAGCCACCCGCATCACACAATATTGCCATCACGGGCCCTATGCCCGGATCGGCAGAACCTCTATCCTTGCGTTGGCATTAATCCCTTGCCAACGAATAAGTCCCTTTCCGGCGCAAGGCCCCGTGCCCTAGCCACCCACTCCGCACAATATTGCCATTATGGACCTTACGTCCGAATCGGCACAGATTCTCCCATTGCGCTGGCATTCTGTTCTTGCCAACGAGTGAACTTTATCATCCGGCGCAAGGCTTCGTGCCCTAGCCGATGCTTGCATATCACTCACTCAAAAAAAAAGGGAAAAAAAGAAGAGAAGAAAATGGGGTTAAAAAATAGAGATACCCCGCCGGACTTTTCCCTACGCTGGGACAAGGGTAAAAACGGCAACAACCCGGCTGTGGCGAAAACCCGAAAGGGCGCTACGGGCAAAATCGGGTACCCCGCCACGTGAAAACCCGAAAGGGCGTGTGGGAAAAAGCAAGAGGGGGCCGGTACCGGCGAAAACCCGAAAGGGCGCTTGTATCGGTAATGTGGTTCAAAAAAAGGGGGAAAGAAAAGAACAAGGAGATCAATAAACCAGGTCAGTCCCCGGCACCCTGTCGGCACTGACGAAGAGACAAAGAGACAATAAATCAGGCCGGCTCCCGACACCCTGTCGGTACTGGCGAAGAGATAAAGAGACTAAGAGACAATAAACCAGGCCAGCTCCCGACACCCTGTCGGCACTGGCAAAGAGACCAAGAGATCAACAAAGCACGTCAGTTCCCGGCATTCCGTCGGCACTGACGAAGAGACCAAGAGACCAAGAGATCAACAAAGCACGTCAGTTCCCGGCATTCCGTCGGCACTGACGAAGAGACCAAGAGATCAACAAAGCACGTCAGTTCCCGGCATTCCGTCGGCACTGACAAAGAGACCAAGAGACCAAGAGATCAACAAAGCACGTCAGTTCCCGGCATTCTGTCGGCACTGACGAAGAGACCAAGAGATCAACAAAGCATGCCAGTTCCTGACATCCTGTCGGCACTGACAAAGAGACCAAGAGACCAAGAGATCAACAAAGCATGTCAGTTCCCGGCATTCTGTCGGCACTGACGAAGAGACCAAGAGACCAAGAGATCAATAAAGCATGTCAGTCCCCGGCATCCTGTCGGCACTGACGAAGAGACCAAGAGGTCAACAAAGCATGTCGGTTCCCGGCATCCTGTCGGCACTAAAAAAGGGGGGGGAAGAAGAAAGGAGGATAGCAGACAACAAAGCAGGTCGGTTCCCGACACCCCGTCGGCACTGACAAAGAGACCAACAAACAACAAACCAGGCCGGCTCTCGGCACCCCGTCGGCATCGACAAAGAGAGAAGAGGCGAGTACACCCACGGGCACCGCCCGGCTCATCCTTCGCCCGCGCTACCCATGGGTGGGGGGCATTTGTGGACACCAAAAAAATGCATGCCTTGATAGCCTGCTCGGCCTCGCGTCAGCAACGGCGCCGAGTGAAGAAACCCCGGAGAAATCAAGCACAAAAGGCCCCGCAGCCCATGGGCCCCAAAGAAAATCAAACGGGCCGCAGCTCGTGCTAACAGTGGGCTCAACATTGCCCATCTGGCCCCGCAGCGGCACGCCCCAGCGGGCCTTCAACGGCACACCCCCTGGGGGCCTTCAACGGCACGCCACAGGGGGCCTTCAACGGCACACCACCTGGGGGCCTTCAACGGCACACCCCCTGGGGGCCTTCAACGGCACGCCCCAGGGGGCCTTCAACGGCACACCCCCTGGGGGCCCTCAACGGCACGCCCCAGGAGGCCTTCGACGGCACACCCCCTGGGGGCCTTCAACGGCACACCCCCGCGGGGTCTTCAGCGGCACGCCCACTGGGCTATTCAGCGGTGCACCCCAAAGGGGGCCTTCAGCGATACGCCCTGAAGTCCTTCAGCGGCACAGCCTCCAGAGGCTTCAGCGGCAAGCCTTTTTGGCTCCCCAGCGGCACGCCCATTTGAAGCCCTCCAGCGGCACGCCCTCAGAGGCTCCAGCGGCACGCTTGCTCAGCCCGCCAGCGGCACAGCGTGAAGCTTTTCAACGGCAAGACGACGTGCAGTCCACGCCCTACGCTTCCTTGGCGCGCAGTGAGCCGTCTGAGGTGGCAACCGTCCATTGGGCCACGTGAGCTACCCCCTGACGACCCAGGACGGGGCAGGTCAAATGCCATCATCACAAGGCCACTTCCCGCCTTCAACGGCCGGGCTGGAGGGCTTCGGCTGTTGGAGGTATAAAAGACCCTCTGCTTTAATAGAGAAAGGGCGGATACAGAGGGAGAGGCTCAGACGGCAGGGGAGATACAAAAAAGAAGAGGCAGAGGAAGAAGAGGAGAGGGGAGAATAGAAGAAGAAAAGCTCCAGCGAGCCTCCTCCGACGACCACCGGGAAGAGATCAAGAGTAAGGGAGAGGGAGAGAGCTCAATGTAATGGGGGAGAGGGTTAGGGACAGTGGCGAGGGTTTTTGGCCCCCGATGCTTTCTTCCCTTTTGTATTCCGTTCCTCCTCCTGCTCTTTGTTTTGGGTTTCTCTTTTCCTTTGTCCATGGCCTCGTCCTGGGCATTTCCTCTGTAATGTGCATATAGGGCTTTGGCCCTTGGCTCCCCATAAATGAAAATCACCCTCTTTGGGTTTCTCTATGAGTTTTATTGGCTTGCGCTAGCTCTCACGGTCTTTTATGGGGTTGTTCGTTCTCCCTCGGTCTCCCCATTTCTCCAATGTTTTTGGGTCTTCATGTCGAGGTGATTTCTCCTATGAGCATTGGCCTCATGAATCCTTCGAGCCCCCACATGGCCTTCCGTTGCGCTCACTGGGCCAGGGGAGGGGGAAGACCCTTGCCCCCCCCCCTCTTCGAATATCCAGTAATCAAATGGCCTACCCCTGGCCTTGAATCCTCTTTCTTTTTCCTGAATGGCTTCTAAGGCCCCCAGTCTGCTTACACACTCTGTTTGGCCCCTCCAGCGATGCACCTTTCCGGCACTTGGCCGACGCACCCAATGGCCTTCAGCGGCACACCCAGTTTTGGCCCTCAGCGGCACACCCCATGTGCTCTCAGCGGCACACCCCTTTCTGCCCTCAGCGGCACACCCAGTTTTGGCCCTTAGCGGCACACCCCATGTGCTCTCAGCGGCACACCCCTTTCTGCCCTCAGCGGCACACAGACCCAACTAGCCATTGGCCGGCACACTTGTAGCCTTTGGCTCTTGGCCGGTACACCCCCCTGTTCAGCCCTTAGCGGCACACACTTTTCAGCCCTCAGCGGCACACCCTCCAGCCCCCCTTTAGCGGCACGCTCCTTGGCCAGCCCCGGTCCATGTCCCTTTGAGGCCTTCAGTCTGTCGTTTTCCTTCGTGTTTTTCGGGGCTCTATAAAGGTGTTGCTCCCCCGGGGGCCCACCTCCAGTTGTCGGGTTCCGCCACTCCATGTGGGCGCGTTCCCTTTATCTCCCTTACACCCCGGGTCAAGGGGAGATGCTGCCGAATTTTTTGTGAGAAACTAATAAATAATTAAAAGAGGCAAAAGGAGGCAACAAATGAGCAGGATAATTAATGAAACCTTCCAACTCATCAAATCACTGCCGGCATCACAACGAGAACTGAACCGAACTAATTAATTACCCGGCAGCCCGAATGTCCGACCCGCAAGAAAAGAGGCCGAACCGAACAAAACAGAACAAGGGAAGAGTTTTATATAAAACTACACGAAAGTCAAGATAAGAAGAAAAGAAAAGCCTTAAAACAGATGATCTAAAACTGATCGGGCCTCACCAAGCACGCCCTCATTGGCCCTTAGCGGCACAGGTCATCCCCATGTCCCTTTCAACCCCCAGCGGCACGCCCTTTCTGCCCTCAGCGGTACGCTCCCCGTCAACCTTCAGCGGTACACCACTCCTTCCCTTCGCCGGTACACCCCCAGCCATTGTATAGACTTCACACCCCAATGTATAGACTTAGCCAGTGTATAGACTTGGGCAGTGTATAGACTTCACACCCCAATGTATAGACTTAGCCAGTGTATAGACTTGGGCAGTGTATAGACTTCACACCCCAATGTATAGACTTATCCAGCGTACAGACTTCAGGCCAGTCGACGTATAGACTTCAAATTGCAACGCGGAGACTTTGCTCCACTCTGCTCCAGTGTACGGACTTCGGGCTTGGCAACGTATAGACTTCGAGCCTGGGGAACGTATAGACTTTATATCACCCCCCTCCTTCACCGACACACTCTCCGACGGTACGCCCCTCCCCTTCTGGCTTTGTCGCCCTCAGCGGTACGCCCCTTTGGCCTCCAGCGGTACGCCCTTTGCAAACCTCACCGGTACACCCCTTCGCCACCCAGCGGTACACCCAATACCCAGCGGTACACTCTCGTTTCCCCTTCGCCGGCACACTACATGCATGCATATATACATCGCGATAAGGGCATTAACAATAGCAAATAAATTAATAAAAATTACGCTAATTAAAGGACTCCTGACGCGCAATATTAATCACAATAAAAGAGGTGGGAGGGGTAATAATAAACAAATGACAATAATAAGAATGATCATGAATAAAAAGAAGAAAAATCACCCCGGACGAAGGCACGAACAAACAGTAAACATCGAATCAGAAATCCTAGAGGATATAACTAAGAAAACCCTGTAGACACGCCATTCCTGACGTCTCCTGAGAAAGTCTCATATTACTATACGACGCCCCGCGACGGCTTACGCATTTCGAATCACTTGAGTACTTCCTTTTCTTGAGTCTTCTTCCGCCCTTTTCGGCATCCGGAATCGTCTCATCACGGCATTCGGACGGCATCAACACCAGTCAGACGCATCAAAAGGTTCCGGAACCAAGAAGGGTGTCTGCCGGGCGCCCGCCGACGCCTGATCTAAGGACCCGGGTGGGTCTTAATGGGGGCGTCCAGGCCCCTGGACGCCCCCATATTTTTAATTTATTTTATTTATTTTCTCAGGGCTTAAACTAAATAAAAATATATAAATTAATAGAGGCGTCCAGGACCCTGGACGCCTCCATAAAAATAAAAAAATAAAAAATAAGTATAAAATGCCAGTTGGCATACAAAAATAAAAAAATAAATAAAAATATACATATATTAATGGAGGCGTCCAGGCCCCTAGACGCCTCCATAAAAACAAAAAAATAAAAAATAAGTATAAAATGCCAGTTGGCATACAAAAACAAAAAAATAAATAAAAATATATATATATTAATGGAGGCGTCCAGGCCTCTGGACGCCTCCATAAAAACAAATAAAAAAATTAAAAATGCCAGCCCTATCATAAAAAGACAAGAAAAACAATAAAATAATATATTTTTGGAGGCGTCCAGGCCTCTGGACGCCTCCATCAACTCCCTCACGGGCGCCGGCCACCGAACGATGGTTTGTCGTGTGTGAAAAAATCTAAATTATAGAGACGTCCGGTCAGCTGGACGCGCCCATTTCTGAATCACGAGGCGCCGCTCACAAAACCACGCGTTGTGCCGAACCGCATGCGGCCGTCGTCGGTTTTCGGTGGACCTGCTTGAGGCGTCCGGGACCCTGGACGCCTCCACAAAAGTATTCCAAAAAAAATCAATAAAAATAGAATAAAATATTATTTCGGCCCTGATGGAGGTGTCCAGGGTCCTGGACGCCTCCACCTTCCGGAGCTCTATAAATAGAGGCCCACCCCCTCAGTTCTAGGAGAGCTAAGCAGTGATCCGATAGGCTGCCGGAGCCCAGAGGCTACGGAGTCATTTTTCTAACCCGTGGGGTCTTTTGTAGGTGGAGGTTCTGCCGGCTTCTCGGGTGCCCACGCTCGCGAGAGGAAGGTCGTCTTCATCCACCGCGCTTCTACGTCGTCCCCACGCTGCCGGAGCTCCGCCGAATTTCACCACCGGCACATCCAATAAGCCAACTCTTTCCTTTTCTTCGTAGTTCTTTGCATTCATCATCTCGCATCCATCATCTCATTTTCCTCCTACTCGAGTCCGAGAGGGGTTTAAAAGATAACACCAACCAGGTGTGTGTCTTCCCGTTATTTCGTCATTTTTATTGCAAGGATATGAATACTACACATTCATCTTTCTAAGCCACTTGTCATTTGTTTGTCGTTGTTTTGCAAGGGTAGCCGAGGAAAGCCCTCTCCGTCGGCCGGCCGGAAGGAGAGGAAGAAGCAACCCGCCATCTCCCGCTCTTGAGGTAGGCGCGATCACTTTCTTATTTTGGGGTCTTTCGGCCCCTGGCGATCACATCTTTCATCGAGGCCGCGGCGAGTCACTTCCCCAATGGCCGTTTAAATTTCTGTTCTCATATTCTCTTTATATCCTGTTATATTTCGTTCATATCATCGAGGCCGCGGCGAGTCACTTCCCCAATGGCCGTTTAAATTTCCGTTCTTACATTCTCTCTATATTCTGTTATATTCTGCTCATATCATCGAGGCCGCGGCGAGTCACTTTCCCAATGGCCGTTTAAATTTCCGTTCTTACATTCTCTCTATATTCTGCTATATTCTGCTCATATCATCGAGGCCGCGGCGAGTCACTTCCCCAATGGCCGTTTAAATTTCCGTTCTTATACTCTCTCTATATTCTGTTATATTCTGCTCATATTCTCGAGGCCGCGGCGAGTCACTTCCCCAATGGCCGTTTAAATCTCTGTTCTTATATTCTCTTTTATATTCTGCTCATATTCTCGAGGCCGCGGCGAGTCACTTCCCCAATGGCCGTTTCAATTCTTGTTATTTAATTTCTGCACCATTCCCGTCCCCCCGAGGTCGCGGCGAGTCACTTCCCGCTATGGCCGTTTGAACCCCATATCTTGCTATATTATACTTGTCCCGCTCGCCCCGCCGGAGCAATCTCCCGTGGTGGCCCCTTCTCTCTCTTCTCTCATCTCTGTGTTGCAGCAAACAGCAAAACAAACAAAAAGAGGAGCCCGCGCGCTCTCCGCATCCTCTTCCCCGCTCCATCGAACTCCGAACCGCGTGACGTCGCTCACAGATTGGCGATCACGGTGGGACTTCTACTGCTTCCTTCGGCTACCCTTGCAAGTTCGGCACCACCCGTGCCTCTCCACCTTGGCGCCCACGCGCGCCCCCGTTGTGCTCACGGCAGCACCGTCAGTTCTGATTGGTTCTTTGTTTATTACATGTTTGTTATTTCTGTTGTTTTCCCACTCCATATATCTGTCAGCATTCCATTGCATACATCCATTCCTCTTTTCTATCCTTTTTTTCATTTTTTTGAGGATCACCCTTTCCCGGTGAAGGAAGGACTCTCCGTTTGGGAATTCCTCTCAACGGACTAGAATCTCCTACACTGGGACCTCCGTAAGTCCCCGACATCGAAGAATCTCCTCTTCGTTCACTGGGCTGGTTGTACCATTGAAGTTCCCCGAAGTTAGTCATTTCATTCGTGGTGAGACGAGAGACCCTAGCTGACACGGCGGTGAAACAAAAATAAACTAGGGTCCCTATCTTGTGTGAACTTCGGATCTCGCTAAAAACACACAAAAAAATCATCAAAATCAAAACAAAAAAAAGGGCGTAAAGGCATCCACTTGTTTGATAATCTCTGCTACCTACTTGCTAGTGTATGTTTTTGCGTTCTGGGAGAACTGTGAGCATGTCTCACGAGTCTTCTGAGGAGAACCACCCTAGCCGTGGTTTGACAGCCGACCCGCGAGTCTATGCTATGGACTCGGGTCCTTCTCATGACCCCTCGCATGAGGTGCAGGTTATTGCCGGGGACACGTCCCCGCCACAGGATATCACTTCCTTACTGGGCGTCCTCGCCAACACGGAGCTTACCTCTGAACAGCTCCGGGCCTTCCAGGCCATTCTAAAGGGGAAATCTGTTTCCCCCACGCCCCAGGAGTCAACTCCGGCTATCGCACCTCTCCACGAGTCCGTGCAGGCCATTCCATCTCCTTCATTGGCGCAAGCCATCCAGTCTCCCTCGCTTCAAGGACAAGCGAGCCAACAACCTCCCTCATTCCAATTCCCGTCACAATCTCAAACTCCCGGTGTTCCTCACACACCGTTTCAGCCAGGGCCAACTGTCGGTGGTCCGACAGTTCCCTCTCATTCCGGGTTTCCCCCTCAAGTCTCCGGGAGACAGTTTCTCCCCCAATGGCAAGTGCCACCTTCACCCCCAGAGGAGCTCGCCCAATCGCTCCTCAATAGGTTCAATCGCATGGACGAGCAGTTTCAAAATCTGAGAAGAATGGTGGACGTGAAAGCCACCCCGGAGGTTGCTTTGCCAATCCTCCCCGTCATTCATCTTCCTCCCTCCGAAATGCCCACGTACCGCAGATACAATGGTACCGGCAACCCCTTCATTCACCTCAAGGACTTCATGTATGAGTCCTCATATTGGCAAAACGATCAGAGGTCCCTGGCATACCTCTTTCGGAGATCATTGGATGGTCCCGCGCTTGAGTGGTTCTATTCTCTGGAGCCCCGCGAGGCCGAGAATTTTGAAATAGTGCAGAGAAGGTTCTTGCAGAAATATAGGGATAGGGTCGGTCCCTCACTCTCCATTACCGACCTAGTGGCCGAAAAGATGAAACCCGACGAGGATTTTGTCCGATATGCTGATAGATGGAGGTCTCTGGCGGAAAGAATAAGGGATACCCTCTCCGAGCCCGAACAAGTGAAAATGATTGTGTCTAATGCAACCCCGCAGTTCAGACACGTCCTCGCCATGAATAAACTTACTACAATGGAGGAACTCTATGAAAGGGCCCGATACATCCAAACCCAGCTAAAAGACTCCCCCATCATGAACATGTTTGAGTCGCCGAAGCCCAAAGTGGTCAGAAAGACAGGCGCTGGTGTCCCGGGCGGAGCCACAGAAGGGGTCGTGACAAATGAGCAAGTCAGTGCGGTCAACAATGCCAACTATGCAGTCAACCCAAGGCCTCAACAAATGCCCCGACTACCCCTTCAATCAGGTCCTTTCCCTCTCCGTCCTCCACCCCAAAATAATCCACCCCAGGATAATATGCCTCCATTACGCCAACCCCAGCAACAACAACCACAACCTCAGCAACAACAACCACCGCTTCAGTACAACCAAGTTCCACCCCCGGGGAACTATGGTCCCCAACAGCAACAAAGGAGGCCGCTCGGTCCTAAGAGAGCCTACTATCCACCATTGCCAGAAACCTTAGCAGATATTTTTAATGCCCTCATGGCATCAAACCAACTCGCCCTACCCAGAGAAAGGCCCGCCTGGCCCCCCAATGTTGATACCTCCAAATACTGCGTCTACCACAGGCAGCCGGGACACACAGTGGATTACTGCTTCCATTTCAAAGATTACATCCATGATATGAATGATGAACATCAAATAGATTGGGATGAGATGAGACGGTACGTCGCGGCTCTCAAGGCTAGGAGACCTCCTCAGAGGCCACAGCAGCAGTTACAACAGCAGCAGCAGCAGCAACCACAACAACAACAGCAGCCTCAGCAGGCCCCACAACAACAGCCCGACATGGGCATAATCCAGAATCCACTACCGGAGCACCAACAGCCCAATCATCAGGTTAACCCCATCTCCTCCTTCCCGGAAGTCGGGAGAGAGCAGGTGTGGCACCAGGAAAGTACCTCCATTCTTTATACCTCCAACCCTATCGTCATGCAACCCCCTCACCTTGCCCGGGTAGCACCTCTCTCTCATCAACCCGCATCGGTATCGCCTTCACCATTTCCACTACCATTACGCCCTCTCATCCGCACCCCGACCTCCTATCAACCGACACTTTCTACTACGCCTTCACACCCTCTCACCTTCTCCCACTCCCCCACTTTACCATCCACCTCTACCACATTTACCCCTACGCCTTCTAAACCCCTTATCATCCGTCCACCATACATAACCCCGTCTTTCTCCACCACATCACCACTAATGCCTTCAAAACCACTCATCACCCACCATCCACCTCAAAACCTTTACCCGTTTCAAACCTTACCTCCACCTCCACCTTCCAAACCCCTTATCCTTCATAATCCGCGCGATATCCCCTCTACCTCCGCCATGCCTCCACCTAACAAACCCCTCATCAGAATCCCTGCTCCCGTCATCACCCCTGCTTCATCAACCATTCCTCCACTACTACCCCTCAAACCCCTGTTAAAACCCACTGCTACCCCCACAGAGGTACAAAAGCCGCAGGCAATGGTGCTCCGGAGTGGAAGGATTTTCCACAGGGTTTTCCCCCACAACAGTCAGAATCCCGAGCAATCTCAGCCAGAGAAGGATGATGCAGAACAACCAGAAAGAGCTATCCCTGGAACACAGTATGATCTACTGAAACACTTGGACAAGACGCCTGCCCGGATCTCCATCCTAGAGCTACTTCAAAGATCCACATCCCACCAGGCGGCCTTGATGGAATATCTTCAAAAGGTCATGGTTAATGAAGACCTCCCCGTGGAGAAGATTTCGACCGTCCTAACCCCAACAGACACACAACCAGCCATCATGTTTCACAACTACGAGCTCGCTCCCAAGGAATCTCGGAAATATGCATTGTGCATTTCAATAAAAATTAATGGGGTATCCATAAACCCGTGTCTTGTCGACACGGGTGCGTCCATAAATGTGATCTCCATGAGCACTCTTCAGTTGTGTGGGGTTGACGAGGAACAAATAAGACCTTCCTCGATCACGGTCACGGCTTATGACAATAGCAAAAGGCCGCCGCAGGGGATGATTATTCTGAAGGCAGAACTAGGCCCCATGGCAATCCCCACGGAATTCCATGTCCTCGACATGGACCCCACATTTAAGGCTATACTGGGTCGCCCTTACATCGAAGCCATGGACGCTGTGCCATCCACCAACCATCAGTGCCTGAAGTTTCCTTACAATGGGAGAATTATTAAAGTGGTCAGTACACCTGTCCTTCACACAGTGGATGCTATCAACACCTCTCTGCCTTCTGTTTGGCCGTCTCATCGGCCCATATTGTCACTGCTGGACGTACGTGATCCATCTCATGTTCCACTAGCACCAAAGGAGCCGGTCAGGGCAACCGCAACATCCTGTCTCCCTTTTCACTCCAAAGGTTGGGAGATTATGAGGAACATCGGCTATCAACAGGGAAAAGGTCTGGGCGCACAGTTACAGGGTATGCTCAAGCCGCCAAAAGAAATTAGGCCGAACCGTAGGTTTGGCCTAGGCTTCAAAGGACCGTTCAAGGCAGATTGGAAGCCCCTCACGTGGACTCTATCAAACCACTTCAACAGAGGGCCCGTTGTTCAGATGGGAGATCACCCACGAGAAGCATATGGAGGATCACATGCTGTATATTTGGCTGAAAAATGTCCGAGGATCACCAAAAGAGGCAAGATCAAAGATCCGGAATGCGAGTGGGACAAATGGTTCGACATATGGGACATTTCCGTTGCACTGGAAAGGATGTTCTCATCTCCACAGCTTGAAGGACCACCATTGATCTCCGAAATACCAGAGAATATTACCACTCTTGCCAAGGTTCCAAACTATCCTCGTCCTCGCCAGAAGGACTCTGTCATCGACGGATCTTCATCCGTCCTCAACATTGCCGTCGACGGCTCATTAGCCGCCATCCTCTCCATCCACTCGTCTCAGCCTTTGCTGATATCTTCTTCCTGGGCCAGACAATTGTCTGATGATCTTCCCAGGTCCCCTTCTTTGCTTACATACCTACGCGGGCTTTTCAACCCGCGCCAGGTCTTCAACCATGATCTGCTCTACGAGCCCCACAATCCTCTAGCCATAACCACTTTCCTCTCTCCTCCAATCTCTTTTCACTGCTTTGTCATTAAAAATGAAAACGAAAAAAAAACGTCAATTTTCAAACTCTCCAACAACACATCTTCGTTGAGGAAACCTCCTACATCTCCCACGGGTGCGTACCGCCTTGCGGACCACCCGTCCAAGGTCCGATGAGCGACCTTTTCTACCCCTCCTCTGAGGGGTCTTCTCCTGTACATTCTACACCATCCTCCTCATCTTCCTCTTCGTCTGTAAATATTGTCAGTCAATCTAGGAATGATAGGCCAAGGGTAGTACCTAGGAAGAAATCCAAGGGTAGGCAGATCCCTCGTCGATTCCTTCTGGATTTGGCCGCCAGGTGTCAGGCCCTTCTTGCCATCCCCCAGTTGTTAGAAAATCCCATCCAGCTACCCGAAATAGAATGCGAGGGCGACTGTGCATCTGATGAAGGGTATGGAGTCTACGAGATCACGAATGAAGAATGCCCCACTGAAGATGAGGGTGAAGAATATGAGGATGCGGCGGGCGCATACGCTAGCGGAATGAGGAGATTCGACGAGCCGTCAACCGCCGTAGAAGAATCCACCAAAGAAGTCAACTTGGGGACTGAGGAAGACCCTAGGATCATCCTCATAAGTGACAACCTACCACCCTCTGAAGAAGAGGCATTAATTGAGGTCCTCAAGGAATATAAGGACACGTTTGCATGGAGCTACGAGGATATGCCGGGTTTGGATTCAACCTTGGTCGAACACCGTTTAACCCTAAAACCAGGGTCCATCTCGGTAAAACAAAGGTTAAGGCGTTTCCACCCTCAGATGGCTTTGAAAATGAAGAAGAGGTCGATAAGCTCCACAAAGCCAGGTTCATTAGAGTCGTTCTTTATCCTCAATGGGTGGCGAACATTGTCCCGGTCATGAAGAAAGATGGGAAAGTCAGGATTTGCATCGACTTCCGGGACCTTAACCGCGCGTGTCCAAAGGATGATTTTCCCTTACCTCACATTGATGTGTTGATTGATAACACGGCAGGCTACGAAACCCTCTCTTTCATGGATGGATTTTCAGGATACAATCAAATTCGTTTGGCAGAAGAGGATCAGGAAAAGACGTCATTCACTACCCCTTGGGGAACATATTGTTACGTGGTCATGCCGTTTGGGTTAAAGAATGCTGGAGCTACTTACCAAAGAGCGATGATGGCCATATTTCATGACATGATGCACATATATCTGGAAGTGTATGTGGATGACTTATTGGTGAAATCAAGGACCAGGATGGAACATCCAGAAGTTTTGGCTAAGGTCTTGCAAAGGTCAAGAGAGTTCCAATTGAAAATGAACCCGAAAAAGTGTGTGTTTGGTGTGTCGTCAGGTAAATTGCTGGGGTTCATTGTGAGTAAAAGAGGGATCGAGATAGATCCCGACAAAGCCAAGGCTATCAGGGATATGCCGCCTCCCAAGAATTTGAGGGAAGTCCGAGGTTTAATCGGCAGGTTGCAGTTTATTCGTCGGTTTGTGTCTCAACATTCACAAAGGTGTAGACCTCTCTACGAGTTGACCAAGCCAGGAGTAGAATTCCACTGGAATTCTAAATGTCAGAAAGCTTTTGAAGGGTTGAAGGAATATCTGGCTAGTCCACCCGTTCTCATTCCACCTAAACCAGAAAAACCTCTGATCCTTTACATCTCAGTCTTGGATGACTCCGTGGGAGCCGTCCTCGCACAAGCTGATGAAGAAGGCAAGGAACGGGCAACCTATTACTTGTCCAAACTTCTCAATCCCTGTGAGCAGAAGTACACCGGCATGGAGAAAACCTGTGCTGCCCTCGTTTGGGTAGTGCAGAAATTGAAGCACTACTTCTTGGCTCACGAAGTCCACTTGATTGCTCGAATGAATCCTATCAAATTCCTTCTGGAGAAAGCCGTCCTTACGGATAGGCTAGCACGCTGGCAAAGTTTTCTCTCTCAGTTCGACATCACCTACATCCAGCAAAAGGCGATTAAAGGCTATGCCATAGCCGAGCATCTCGCTCACCATCCTCTTCCCAAGTTCGATCCCGTCCAATCAGAGTTTCCAGATGAGGAACTAATGTCCATCAACCAATCAGATGAGCCAATGTGGACGCTATATTTTGATGGAGCTCTGAATTCTCAAGGGAGAGGAATCGGCATCGCCCTCCTGTCGCCTGAAGGCCTCACATTCCCATTGGCATACCAGCTCAAATTTCCAGTCACCAACAATATAGCCGAATATGAAGCTCTTCTAGCTGGCCTAGACTCGCTCATTCTTTTCGTATCACTGAGTTGCGAGTCGTAGGTGATAGTCAACTCATCCTTCGCCAGGTGCTCACTAAGTATCGCACTCGCGATCCCAAACTCAAGCCATACCAAGAACTCACTGCTGCCTTTGCCAAACTGTTCACAAAACTGATCTTTGTTCATGTCCCTCGTCATCAGAATATTCTCGCCGATGCCCTCGCCTCGTTGGCATCATCCATAAGGTTCCCTCTAGGAAGATGGTTTAAGTCCATTTCCATCTACAAACTTCACGCCCCTGCAATCGATGATGCTTCCTACGTAAACATCAAAGACAGGATAGCAAGGAAGATCCTGCAGGAAGATATCCTTGAGAAGAGGGAGATCATGTTGGCAGAGGCCGAAGAAGAACTGGCTGATGAAGAGAAACCATGGTTCTATGAAATTGTCAAATATTGCCAAAATCAGTCTTATCCTGAAGGGGCCACCACAGAGGACAAGAAAGCCATAAGAAGGGTGGCTCAGAAATATACATTGGTTGGAGGTCTACTCTATAGGAGGAGCCTTACTGGTATTCTGTTAAGATGTCTTGGTGACGATGAGGTTTGGAAATGTGTAGAAGAGACGCACTCGGGTGTGTGCGGTGGCCACGTGAATAGTCAGATGCTCGCCAAGAAGATCATTCGTCAAGGCTTTTATTGGCCCACTATGGAAGAGGATTGTGCTGTCTATGTCCGTAGGTGTGTCAAGTGTCAACTTCACGCCGATAAAATCCATTCACCATCTTCCTCACTTCATCCAATATCCTCCCCATGGCCTTTCTCCATGTGGGCATTCGACATCATTGGTCCCCTAGGTGATCCCAATTCCCTCACCAAGCAGAAATCTTTCATCCTTACTGCGACGGAATACTTCACCAAATGGGCCGAAGCCGAAGCTTACGCGGAAATCAAGGCGTCAACAGTCTGCAAGTTCATCATGAAGAACATTCTCGCCAGATTCGGCGTCCCAAGCACGATCGTCACCGACAATGGGCCACAATTCATTTCTCAGGACCTACAGGACCTCTGCAAAAGGTACGCAATTGCATTGCATCATTCATCGCCTTATTACCCACAAGGTAACGGCCAAGCGGAGGCCACCAATAAAACATTGCTCAAAATCATCAAAAAAACCTGCGAGTCTAGTAAGTTTTCAGACTGGCCAGAAAAGCTTATCGAAGCCCTATGGGCCTATCGCACCTCAATCCGTACCCCCACCGGGCAGACTCCATTTGCCCTCACTTATGGTATGGAAGCGGTAGTCCCGTACGAGACTCTGATCCCTTCTCTCAGGGTACAATTGGATGAGGAATTTCCCCTCGACGATCGTCGTAATTCACTCCTCGCCCAGTTGGAACTCTTGGATGAGAAGCGGCTGGCCGCCGCCGAACACGCGCGTGTGTATCAAAATAGACTCGCTCGCTTTTACCAAAAGAAAGTCGTTGAGAGAAAATTCAAAGTCGGTGAGATGGTCGTAAAAAGAATTTTTGTCAAACCTGGAGGGCCGCGTTCTAAGCTCCAACCCAATTGGGAAGGACCATTTGTAATTCAAGCCGTGCACCCTGGCAACGCCTACAAGCTAGTCAACGCCGAAGGGACCGAGTTATCCCACCCTTGGAATGGGCTTTATCTTAAGAAATACTACCCTTAGCACAAAACAAAAAAAAATGATGAAAAGATAAAAAACATCAAAAACAAGGAAATATTGAAAACCACTAAAAATATGGAAAATTCAAAATGCCGATGCCTGGCAGGCACCATGTAGTTAAGTCCCTGCATCTAACCTTCATGTTAGGATAGGGCCCATTAAGGCTTGGTAGGCACCGGGTCTTGGTTTGCCAGAACCGTGGAGACCCCTGTCCGGCCACGTCGGCCTATGCTCGCTCGAAGGAAGCTAACATGTGTTCACTTATGTATTTTATTCAAAAAAGTTGGTAGCATCACCTACGGTAGGGCCACACCTAGAAGATCTCCGGAAGCTGTAATCTTTATTCTTTTCTCTTCGACCAAATGAGACAGTCGGCGCCCTTAAAACGCTGAGCATGAGAAACCGAAACTCAAACCCCAAGGCAAGAGTAGGACCCATTTCCTCGAGCATCGATCAGAGCACGAGAAGAGGGCAGTGTCCCCGCAGGCATACGAAGAGGGAGCCCACAAACGTCAAACGACTATATCTCCCTCACAGAAAGAAATACAAAATCAAAATCAAGAGAAAAGCCTGGTCGTGACCGTGCCTGGTGCGATAAACGGAACCCCTCAAAGCAAAAGTCTGAATCCACAAAGGGGGGCCGTGGAATGTAAATGCTCGAGATTTGGTCCGAAGTTGTCCGAAAGGAAAGAGTTAATGGGCCCTTATTCGCTCGCCGGGTTAACGGCTTTGCCGGTCCTCTCAGGAGGTTTATCCCCTACACTCTTCCTTCTCCCTCTAAAGATGAAGGTTCGATGGAGTTTCTGAAAGGTGAAAACTGCCCAGGGTCTGCGACCTTATTTTAATATACACATTTTGGTTGCCTACTTTGAAAAGCAAAAGCTATCGCTGCGAAGGAGTCTCCGTGTTTCTGGCTGGTCAAGACCCCTGTTTACCACCTTGATGTCTTCTTGTTTAACCTCGGGCTTAGGCCAATGCAAGCGCGTCACCTATGGGTGCGACGGCGTCTGATTCCGGGTCAGCGTCGCGCGGTTGGTCGTTAGGGTTCCAGGGTGTTCCATCTTATACCATCTAGAGTTGTGAGGAAACAGACCCGGGTCGGGCAAATCATCTACCTCAAACACCTTTTGGGTGAATCCCTGTGGTCGGAAGCAACTGGGAGCCTAAGCATGGCATGACGGTATTGTCATCAGGGTAAGTCTTAGCCGGCGGGATCGTCATTCGAGGGGTCTAGAGGCCCAAATCAACCTAGATGTGCACTTAGGATACCTGGGAGGTTAGTAAGAAACCCCTGTCTCACGTAGGTTAGGTGCCATTTGGGTGCTTGCCGGGCGTTAGCAATAAAAAAATTGAAATGATAAAAGCACAAAAAAATGGAAAAGAGAAATGTACATATTTGCAAACAAAAAAAATCTTTTTATGATGAAACAAAAAAAAAAATATCAAATATAAAAAAGAAAACAAATCAATTTTGCATGATTACATTTGCGTGCAGCATCTCACTTTTAATACCGCTTGCATTCGTGTGCTTGCCTGTCGCATTTATCATCACCGCATCTTTCCCTTGCCTTCGTTAAATAAAGGCTTGGCCCCTTGACCAGTTATCAAGGACAGTCACAGTGACCATTTGCTTATTGAGCAAGGGGCCAAGTCAGAACAGAAATTCTGATTTGTTTGTTTCAGTGATATGTGCAGGGATTCAGGTAACTGAAGCAAAGGTGAAAAACAAACAAACCAAACCTTGTGTTTTATTCCAAAAAACCAAAAAATTTACATCAAGTTCCGCCCTCTCTCTCTGCATTACTCGTCCCACTACTCTCCGGGCAAAACACTCTCAAAGGTGCTACCCAACTACGAAAAGCGGTACTCCTGCCGCTCTGTACTCCTCTTCCTATTCCCACATCCCGGCGTTGATCCACGGAAGCAGCAGAGAAGCTACCAACACGAAAGCCACGCTCTCGTGCTTTTCGGTAGCGCTCCTCACCATCTCTCAGCCACTGTTCAGCAAGACCAAGGCCGATTCGGAGTTCGAATAGTTGGGCCTCCATGGCCCTTCGCTCCTCCCTTTCAGCCAAACTGTTGGCTCTTTCTCTCTCTGCGTTTCTTTCCCTCTCTGCCCGTTCTCTCTCACGGTCTTCCCTCTCTAACTGGAGAGTGATCCTCAGTTCCATAGCATCCCTGGATGAGTCGTCATCAGGATGACGCCGCAGTTCCCTCTCCAGTTCTGCTATCCTAGCCTCCTTCTGCGCAGCTTGGGCAAGCGCTTCTTCCGTCTCCTTTTCCTGCCAAATGTACCATCTCAGATACGCGATAAGGCGTAAACCAAGAGAACCCAACACTGAAACTTTTACCTGTATACAGAGCATCCCTTCTGCCTCTGCGGTACGGTGCGTGGCATGAGCAAGTTGCTCATGAAGCGAGTCAAGTTCTGAGGTAGGAATCCACAAGCCGGAAGAGGCACCACCTACTCCCATCGTTGGGGAGGCCGCGCCAATCTGGGCATGCTGCGACCATGTGAATTAGCAGCCAACATCTGGAATCTGGGGTTTTAACTAGGAATGTACTATACACCTACCAAGGCGCTCGTAGCTCCGCGGGCATCGCCCAACTGTTGTTCCATCTCTGCCAAGCGAGTTCGTAAATTCGCTATCATGGCATCCCGGACATCCTGCAGCCTTACAAGTCAGCATTTTCACCAGAAAAACCAAGAAAAGGAGAAAGAAGAGAAGAGAAAAAGGGGAAACCAACTTCCACAAGTCCCCACGGTTGGAACCGTTCTGCGTACTTTGTCCTATATAGACGCAAGTAGTCCTCGCTGTCCCGCGCCTGTGATTCTACAACCGTGCCACCCCGTTGCCAGTCCTCATACTGTTCGGGGAATCGCACGCGCCAGTCAATGCAAGTCGCCGGTCCCCGCGTCTTTCTCCCGACACGAGGTGGCGCAGCTGAATCCACCCATTCTTGAGCCAGTCCTAAAGTCCTCATAACTAATCGTAGCCGAAGCGGCTCGATTTCATTCAGGCAGTGCATCCATAGTTCCCGTCCGAACCGGGCACGACTTGCTAGAACCCACGGCTGGTTGGCATCGACCATGTCTGAGTAGGGTCTCCAGTTTACCATCGCTGCAGGGAACTCCTGTAGCTCCCGCCTTAACACCATCAGTTGGTAGGTTAGGGGTGCCACACTCATGATGGGCTCCCACCGCCTGGCTAGCGGCACCATCACGGGTCGCCAATGTCGAGCTCTCCCCATGGGGAGGTAATAATAGCTCCATAGCTGCTCGGCGCAGGTCATCAGCACCTTGCGAAAAAAAAAAATATACAAAACAAGCAAAACCAAAAATACCTGGATGAATGGTGCGAAACCACTCACAGTCATCTCACGATCCGTTTCTTGGAATAGGCCTGCAAACAAGTGCGCCAGCATAGCAGCTCCCCAGGCATAGTACCCTACTCTTTCAAGGTCTGACAGCAGCTCCAGAAGCAACATTGGATACCGTCCCCTTTCGAGCTCAGTACCAATCTCCCCAAAAGGAAGAGGAGAAATCTCCTCAAATCTATGTTACATCTTTCCCAGTTGCCGAAATCTGTGCAATACACGGCACGGCATCCTGTTTCTATCCTTTCCATGAACTCTTCTGAGGATTCGTCGTCCCGCCGACGAGTGTCGGTGAGCCCTAATGCATCCATGAGGGACGCCCTAGCTACCGACCTGTTCTTCCGACCATCTAGGTCCAAACCCAGTAACTTCTGGGCACCTTCTCTGTAGTCCGCGTAAGTGACTCCGGTCACTGCCTCGCCTTCTACCTTCAGGCT
Source organism: Amorphophallus konjac (assembly GCA_022559845.1). Taxonomy (NCBI): domain Eukaryota; kingdom Viridiplantae; phylum Streptophyta; class Magnoliopsida; order Alismatales; family Araceae; genus Amorphophallus; species Amorphophallus konjac. The sequence goes on along the minus strand of CM040117.1, from coordinate 267,765,596 downwards.
TGTGATCCGGACCACATCCTCCAAGCTGGGCACCATGTGCCCCCAGGGCATCAGGAATGCCCGGCTCACTGGGTCCCATCTCTCACACAAGGCTTGGATCAGGACTAGGTCAAGCTGGATCGGCTCGATCCGAAGGAAGGTACCAAATCCCATCACGTCTAGCCTCGCCTTCTGAAAATCTGGGAGGCCCCTGTACGCTGCTACTACCAACTCCCATAAGATTTGTGATTTCATCACAACCTACACATACCAGGAATGGGGGTGAGGTTTGGTTAGAAGAAAGGAAGAAAAAATGAGAAAAGGGCAAGAAAACTTGGCTTACGAGTTGTGATTGGGCCCTTTCGCTGAAGTGCCCTTCAAAGTCTGAAAGCCTCCTGGAACTACTACCACTGGACCTGCTTCTCTTCGAGGAATGGGAAGATTCGCCCTCCATCCAACTCTCAGAATTTTGAACTCCTCCTCTCCCGTGAAAACTTGTGCTCCTCGAGTTATTCCTCGATATACCTGGGAAGATAAAAGGGACAAGAATTTATAGAAATGGAAGGAGTGCGGGCCAAGATTGCCTCCATCACCTGTCGATGATAGCCCTCGCAATAAGACACCGGCCAAGCGGCCCCATGTGTCGCTTCACCGCTCGCACATGGGTGATTGACTGGACGAAGAATAGGACGAATAGCCCCTATGTTGTCTAGGGATACCCTATCATGTTTTGGAGGATGCCCGTAAAATTTGGCACAACATCCGGGAAAAGGAACTAGGGCCGTCAGTATTGACTTCGACGGCAGATTCCCGTGGAAAATGGTCACAACAAGACGTGATTCTCCGCTCGAGGCGGAGTCTCGACAGATCCGTCACATGGGAACAGTGCAAAGGAGAAGAAGTGTAGGGAAGAAGGAACGCACAAGAGGACGAACAAGCATCAGAAAATCAAATCACTCCATTCATAATTCTACATAAGCTGTCAAAAACATCATAAACATAAAGAGGTGACGGGTCCACTAGCCCGCCAATCCTCACCATCACTCATCTCTCCGGGCACTCTCCTCCTCTCCCCCGAGGTAAGGGTCCCTCAGAAGCCTCTGGGATCCCCGTGCAGTAGCACTTGCCTCGCCTCTGGGCGCCTGCTCCGCAGCAGTGACTCGCTGCTCCTCCCCTGGCGTGGCGAAGAAGCCACTGGCGGCAAAGCGACCGGACTGGCGGAGTCGCTCCCCGAACTCTCGCGCTCTCTCGTAGCGCGTCTCCATCCCTCCTAGCCTCTGCACGACGGCCTGAAGGCCCAGCTGGAGCTCCCTCACTTGGGCCTCCAAGGCCCTCCTCTCGGTCAGATCCCGCTGTCGCTCGGACCTTCTCTCGGCTTTCTCTCTCTCTACCTCTCTCCTCATCATCTGCAGAAGAACCCTTAACTCCAGGATGTCTGGAGAAGGTCTCTCCTCACCACGATGCCGCAGCTCCGCTACAGTCGCCACCCAGGCGTCACGCTCCTCTTCCGCCCGGGTCGCACGGGCCACCGCACCGGCAAGTTGCTCCCGGAGGGAAGCAATCTCGAGAAAAGGGGTCGAGGGGCTAGAAGATCCGCCAGCCGCTCCCACCGTCGCTGTCTGCTGGGCACGCTGGAACAAAATAAACAACGGCCGTCAGTGAAACTCCAAAATCTGAAGTTAAAAGGGCGGCATGTAACTTACCAGGAGCGACAGCTCATGTTGAGCGACGGCCAGTTGCCGCCTAGTCTCTGACAGCTGGGTGCGCTGGTGAGGACACGCGCCACGCTTCACGACGGAGTACACGGATCTCGCCGGCATCCCTTTGGCTCGATGATCACTTGGCGGACGCGCAGAGTTATCTTTAGTTATTTATGCTTTAGGCCATGCTGGGCCTTGGTTTAGTCCCTGCGTGGACACTTTATTTATTATTGTGGACCTTTGTAGGCCAATTGGGGCCAATTAGGCTTCCATTAGGTGATGTTAGGCTTATTAATTAGGCAAGAGGGTTAGTGGGCCACCTTGTGGTCCACCCTTCTTGGCCCATTTGGGCTGACCACCTTCCCACATGGTTGGCCCATTGGGATTTGCGCCCCCCCCCCCCTTGTGGATTAGGGTTTTGGGCGCCCCCCTTCATCTCTTCCAAGAGGAAGAGGTGGCAGCCGCCCCCACTCCTACTTTGTAGGAGTGGAGTGCGCATCCCCCCCCTTCCCCATCCGACCACACCCCTCCTCCTTTGGCCGCCCCCTTCCCCCAATTGCCTCCTAGATTCTAGGAAGCCTTGCGCCCCCCCTTTCCCCCCTTGCCTTGTGCGCACCCCCCTCCCCTCCCTCTTGGCTAGGGTTTCAAACCTAGCATTCCCCCTCCCCATATAAAAGATCTCATGTATTTTCTTTGGAGAATTAATGAATACATGAAATATTTTGATTGAGCAGCCATTTGCGCAGCCACCCCTTGGAGAGGGCGACCCTCTCTTCCTCCTCTGCTCCTGCGACGGGAGCAACCCCGGGGTGCGACTCCCCATCCCCTCGGTGCGACGCTGAGGTTCTTCCTCCCTTCTACTTCGTCTCCGGTTCGAGTTCGCGTGTTCCAGATTCGGCTCCGAGTTGCAGCGGCGTCCCCATCCGGTGCGGATCGAATCCGAGCCCCTCCTTTTTTTGGTGGATACTTCTACGAGTCGGCAGCGTGTGGGCTTTGGTTTCGCCTCGATCCGAGGTCGGCACCACCCGTGGCGAGTTTTCTCGTGAGCTAGCGCAGGAGCCTCCCTCTCTGCGCGCCCAGATCCACCCTCCTTCTTGCGAAAATCCCACAGGACGGACAACTCCGAGTTTGGAGCTGATTTCTTCAGGGTTTGTACCTCTCGTCGTCCTCTTTCCAACGCCGCCAACCTCGTCTCGTTCCGACGTCCGAGCTGTTCGTGGCGTCCGTTCCCGTGAGGTCGCGCGGGCCTGCCCAGTCCACCCGGTGCCAGGACAACCGGCGACTTCCAAAGTTCACAGCGTCCAACCACGACCAGATCTGACCGAGCTCTTTGGTCCGGACCTGCTGCTCTGCATCCCCGACGTCCTCCCACAAGCGGGGCCTCGATCGCCTACCGGAGCAGCGAGTTACCATTTTCCCCGCTCGACAGCGCAGTTCTGGGAGCAGATTCCTTGTCCCCACTTGCAGGTGCGGCCACGGCTTCCACAGACGGAATCTGAGCACGCCTTTTGGCCGAGGCTTCCTCCTGCGACCTAACTACGCGCCCTCGCTGACGGCGCCCCAATCAGACTCCGGATCCATTCGTGGGAACGTTTACCACCGAGTCGCGCGTTGCTGCGATTCTGCCGATCGTCATTCGGACCCTCCTCGTGGCCAACCCTTCACCGAGTGCCGCCCGTCAGCCCGTGTATCGGCCGCCCCGAATGGAATTGTTGTAGCCTGTTATCTCCCTGCGAGGAGTGGGCACCATTGCTGGCTTGTACCTATTCTTTCATTGTGTGTATCGGGGTTGTCGGTCTCGGCCGGGGTTCCTTCCCCACGCCTAGGCGTGGAGGTACGTGCGACGCTCCCCCCCCTTGGCATTTTGCTTTACTAGTATGTGATCTTGTATGCCGCGTGAGAGTGTAGGGATCCTAGCTAGCATTCAACACCGCGAGATCGTGAGTGAGAGTATCCCATTCCGTGGCCCTAGTCGAGCACCGAGCTCGGACTAGACTCCTATAGTTGCGCGTCGGCTCCTTTGCCGCTTTGATCCACTCACTTCCCTCATAGGGACGACCGTGGACTTGGGTTTCTTGTTGAGAGACGCCTCTCTTCGGAGGAATAGTACGGAGGTCGATCTCTCGGCTTGCCTTGTCACGTGTGAGTGCTGGCCGCACTTGGTCTTCATCATAGGTTTAGTCCATTTGTCAGTTCCATCCCGCATCAAATTTGGTATCAGAGCCTAGGGAACCAGTTTGTTCTAACAAATTGGGGTCTTAGGTCATTCGAGTCTTTAGGTTGTCTAGGGTGCAATTGAGGCCTTAGAGTTATCTAGGTTGCGTTGAGTCCCTTAGTTCATCTAGGTAACCCACCATTGCATTGTAATGTTAGGTTTGTGTCTAGTTAGAGTTTTGTCCTTGTCTCGTTGAGTCTTGCATGTCCAGCTCCGCGCCAACCCCATGGTGGTTCCTCGAGCCCACATGTCAGATTAGTCATCCCTATTGGCCCGATTCGATGCTCTTATGGTACGACCCCTAAGTGTCGCCCCTACCACTCAGTCATCGGGAGACCCGATCCCTATACCGATGACCGAGTCATTCCAGCGCCCTGTCATGTCCACTGCCATCCTACCTAATGGGATGCATACGGAGATCGACTTCATCAGTAGGGTGTCGTCTAACTGTGTCTCACAAGACATTGTTGAGTCACTCTCTAAGACTGGGGAGATTGTTCTCCGTGATGGTTTAGCTTTTATCGAGTTTCAACGGTGGTTTGGCCTCGTTAAATATTTAGATGGCGCTTGGTGCAAGATCAGCACACTTGCTGGTCCATGCATCATTTTAGGGCGAACTTGGTTGGAGGAAAGAAGTGCGACCATCGACCTGGATAGGAGGACCTGCACCTTACACCCATCTCACCTTCCCGGTGAGTTTGTCTTCCATGACGGCGTTACGCCGACCACCTCCATGTCATCACCTGGGTTTGTTCCAGTGAGTTACGAGGCTGAACAGGAGTTGATTGAGGAGTACCTAACTGAGGTTGAGGAGTTAGGGAGTGATCCCCTCCACATCATAGAGGACTCCGTTTCCCCTCCCGAGAGAGAGGCTTCACCCTTAGACCCTCATATAGAGACATTCTTACCTTCCGAGGGTGAACTGGTCATTGGTGAGTCTTTAGCTAGCTGGCTAAGGGAGGGTCCACTTCTAGATGTCTCCATTCCTTGCTGTACACCCATGAGACCAGCCCTCCCAATAATACCCCTTAACTCCTTTCACACCACTTTTCGGTCCTTCTGCTTTCTTGAAAATGTGAAGGACTTCCTTAGGAGTTTAGATTATCAATGGGAGTTGACTTATATGTTGATCTTAGGGTCTGACCAACCCTATAGTCATAGCTTTACACTCCCTGCTTTGGGGTCTATTACCTCGGTCTACACCATAGGACATATCACATCCGAGGTCCTTTTATTATTTCCCATACCCGTAGAGGTTGATTTTGTCCCCGCTTATGGTTTCACGGTCCCGAGGGAGGAACCTTGCCTCCCTTGCCTTCCTCATGAGCCTCTTGCCCCATACATGAGAGTGCCTGAAGGTGATTATCTGCACCTGGGCGAATGTCGCACATGGGCAAGTATAGTGAAGGGACCTATCAGGAGGGGTCATCATTTCTTTGACCCTTTCGATCCCCTCCCAAGTGAGCCTCTCGACCCATATTCTTTTCCCCACCTTGTCGAGGAGGTCCACTATCATACACCACCTAGGCCTTCTAGTCAACACCTCACCTTACCGGCATCCAGATGCCCGAGCTTAGGAGGCCAGGGACACATGTCTCTTCCCCATGTTTCTTCATGTCCACCATCATATAGGGGTTTGTCTCATATAGGGAATGTCATGAGTGAGTTTGGGCAATTTAGTCCCCATGAGTCTACCACATTCCGTAGGACACCCATGCATGATAGATACAACTTTGGTTGTCCTGGTCCTCCCCGTGTTGTCCAATCATGTAGGAGTCATAGGCATGCTAGGTCTGTGTTTGGATGTCCAGGACCACCACTGCATTCACATAGGTATGAGTCAACACAGCTAGTTCGGAGTCTACATCATCATCACCCCCTCGAGGCCAGCAACGCACGTTATAAGGAATTAGCTGACGCGCATCGACGCACCCGTGAGTTCCAAGTGGGAGAGTACGTCATGATCAGGGTTAGACCTGAACGGTTCTCTTCGGGGGCCGTGAAGAAACTCCAGGACCGCGGTGCCGGACCCTTTCGAGTCTTGAAGCGAATTGGGTCGAATGCGTATGAGATTGAGCTGCCAGACGACTATGGGATCTGTTCGACGTTCAATGTTTCAGATCTGGTGGCATATCGGGATCCCGCGGTGATTCCCAGTGAGCTTTTTGGGCCTACCCCTCCTGTTGAGAGCATTACACCTTCTGAGCGTCCACCTCCTCCAGCCCCATTACAGACACGCGAGCATATAGATTGCATACTGGATGAGCAGGTGACCACGACCAGGAGCGGAGCCTACCAGCGCTTCCTAGTGCGTTGGAGAGGGCGCCCTGCGACAGACGACGCCTGGATCACACGTGGAGAGCTGGAGAGGATCGACCCGGACCTGCTGGAGCGCTACTTGAGCGACCGTGACCCTTACTCGACGGGGTCGAGTTCTTCCCACCCGGGGAGAATTGGTGAGGACACGCGCCACGCTTCACGACGGAGTACACGGATCTCGCCGGCATCCCTTTGGCTCGGTGATCACTTGGCGGACGCGCAGAGTTATCTTTAGTTATTTATGCTTTAGGCCATGCTGGGCCTTGGTTTAGTCCCTGCGTGGACACTTTATTTATTATTGTGGACCTTTGTAGGCCAATTGGGGCCAATTAGGCTTCCATTAGGTGATGTTAGGCTTATTAGTTAGGCAAGAGGGTTATTGGGCCACCTTGTGGTCCACCCTTCTTGGCCCATTTGGGCTGACCACCTTCCCACATGGTTGGCCCATTGGGATTTGCGCCCCCCCCCCCCTTGTGGATTAGGGTTTTGGGCGCCCCCCTTCATCTCTTCCAAGAGGAAGAGGTGGCAGCCGCCCCCACTCCTACTTTGTAGGAGTGGAGTGCGCATCCCCCCCCTTCCCCATCCGACCACACCCCTCCTCCTTTGGCCGCCCCCTTCCCCCAATTGCCTCCTAGATTCTAGGAAGCCTTGCGCCCCCCCTTTCCCCCCTTGCCTTGTGCGCACCCCCCTCCCCTCCCTCTTGGCTAGGGTTTCAAACCTAGCATTCCCCCTCCCCATATAAAAGATCTCATGTATTTTCTTTGGAGAATTAATGAATACATGAAATATTTTGATTGAGCAGCCATTTGCGCAGCCACCCCTTGGAGAGGGCGACCATCTCTTCCTCCTCTGCTCCTGCGACGGGAGCAACCCCGGGGTGCGACTCCCCATCCCCTCGGTGCGACGCCGAGGTTCTTCCTCCCTTCTACTTCGTCTCCGGTTCGAGTTCGCGTGTTCCAGATTCGGCTCCGAGTTGCAGCGGCGTCCCCATCCGGTGCGGATCGAATCCGAGCCCCTCCTTTTTTTGGTGGATACTTCTACGAGTCGGCAGCGCGTGGGCTTTGGTTTCGCCTCGATCCGAGGTCGGCACCACCCGTGGCGAGTTTTCTCGTGAGCTAGCGCAGGAGCCTCCCTCTCTGCGCGCCCAGATCCACCCTCCTTCTTGCGAAAATCCCACAGGACGGAAAACTCCGAGTTTGGAGCTGATTTCTTCAGGGTTTGTACCTCTCGTCGTCCTCTTTCCAACGCCACCAACCTCGTCTCGTTCCGACATCCGAGCTGTTCGTGGCGTCCGTTCCCGTGAGGTCGCGCGGGCCTGCCCAGTCCACCCGGTGCCAGGACAACCGGCGACTTCCAAAGTTCACAGCGTCCAACCACGACCAGATCTGACCGAGCTCTTTGGTCCGGACCTGCTGCTCTGCATCCCCGACGTCCTCCCACAAGCGGGGCCTCGATCGCCTACCGGAGCAGCGAGTTACCATTTTCTCCGCTCGACAGCGCAGTTCTGGGAGCAGATTCCTTGTCCCCACTTGCAGGTGCGGCCACGGCTTCCACAGACGGAATCTGAGCACGCCTTTTGGCCGAGGCTTCCTCCTACGACCTAACTACGCGCCCTCGCTGACGGCGCCCCAATCAGACTCCGGATCCATTCGTGGGAACGTTTACCACTGAGTCGCGCGTTGCTGCGATTCTGCCGATCGTCATTCGGACCCTCCTCGTGGCCAACCCTTCACCGAGTGCCGCCCGTCAGCCCGTGTATCAGCCGCCCCGAATGGATTTGTTGTAGCCTGTTATCTCCCTGCGAGGAGTGGGCACCATTGCTGGCTTGTACCTATTCTTTCATTGTGTGTATCGGGGTTGTCGGTCTCGGCCGGGGTTCCTTCCCCACGCCTAGGCGTGGAGGTACGTGCGACGCTCCCCCCCCTTGGCATTTTGCTTTACTAGTATGTGATCTTGTATGCCGCGTGAGAGTGTAGGGATCCTAGCTAGCATTCAACACCGCGAGATCGTGAGTGAGAGTATCCCATTCCGTGGCCCTAGTCGAGCACCGAGCTCGGACTAGACTCCTATAGTTGCGCGTCGGCTCCTTTGCCGCTTTGATCCACTCACTTCCCTCATAGGGACGACCGTGGACTTGGGTTTCTTGTTGAGAGACGCCTCTCTTCGGAGGAATAGTACGGAGGTCGATCTCTCGGCTTGCCTTGTCACGTGTGAGTGCTGGCCGCACTTGGTCTTCATCATAGGTTTAGTCCATTTGTCAGTTCCGTCCCGCACTCGATCTCGTTCAGGCAATGGACCCACACGTCCCGCCTGAAGCGAGGAAGACCCGCTACAACCCAGGGCTGGCCAGCATCGCCCATGCCCAGGTAGGGCCTCCACACCACCTGCATCACCATACATACATCATGTTAGTTACCATTCAGTCACATGCATAAACACAAAAAAAATCATACGCATCATACCATGGCCTCGGGATACTCGCTCAGCTCCCGACGAAGTGACGCCAGCTGGTAGCCGTGGGGTGCTGCAACCACGACCGGCCTCCACTGCCGCGCCAGAGGCACGGCCCTCCTGTTCCCATGCCTAGCCCTCCCCATCGGGAAATAGTAATAGCTCCACACCTGCATCCATCATACATCATTAGTACAATAATTGCATAAATAAAATGTTTACCTAGAGGAAAGGTGCGAAGCCGCTGACTGTCGTCTCCTTCTCCGAAGTCTGGGAGAGATCGGCAATCAGATGGGCAAGCAGAGCCGCTCCCCACGCATAGTGCCCCACTCTGTCCAGATCCGCCAAGATCCCGAGGAAACGGAAGTGGATGCCATCCCCCTTCGTCCCCAGCAGAAGGCGGCCCAGGAAGAAGAAAAGGAACCTCCGAAGGTCTAGATCCACCAGCTCCCGCTCGCTCGGGTCCTGGGTGAAAGCAGCACGAGCATCCCCCTCCAGTCGAGCCAAGAACTCTGCTCCAGTCTCGCTAACCCGCTGACGCGGGTCGACGAATCCGAGCGCCTCCATGATCTCCACTCGGCCGACTACCCTGCTATCTCTATCAGTCACGCTCGTCTCTAACCACAGCAGGTCCAGGGCACTCTCTCGGTAGTCGAGGTACGTGACCCCACTGACTGCCTCTCCGTCAACTCGTAGCCCGGTGATCCGAGCCACGTCCTCCAGTGACGGCACCATGTGCCCCCAGGGCATCAGAAACGCCCGGCTCGGTGCGTGCCACCGCTCCCTCAGTGCCTGGATAAGAGGAAGGTCGAGCCGGAAGGGCTCGATCCTAAGGAAAGCTCCAAAGCCCATGGCGTCCACACGCGCCCTCTGAAAATCCGGCAGCCCACGGTATGCTGCCACCACCAAGGACCAGCTGATCCGGCCCTTCATCACGCCCTGCAAACCACAAAACCAACAAAGAACACATCAGCATCATGAACAGTCATAAAACAATAACACTGTATATATACTACTTATTCTTTTATTTTATTTTTTATATTTTTAAAAATATTTATATTTTCTTGTGGAGGCGTCCAGGCCCCTGGACGCCTCCTCTTTTTTTCCTTTATTTTGTTTTTTTTAGAAAAATAAAGCCAAAACAAGAAAAATATATTAAAAATATATATATTATCATGGAGGCGTCCTGGAGCCAGGACGCCTCCTTATTTTTATTATATTTCTATTACTTTTCATAAATAAATAAATAAACAAAAATAAAAGAAAAAGTGGAGGCGTCCAGGCCCCTGGACGCCTCCTTCTCTCACTACCCGCCTTTCTCTCACAGCCTCTCGCACACCCGTTTTAGCCTATTGAACCACAAAGTGAGAATTCCGAGGTACTTACCGGGTCGTGATCGTCCTCTCCCGCGTCACCAGCATCCGCAGCGGCCTCCGCGGCCAGGAGAGGCACCTCCATCTCCTCCCCCGCAGCAACCTCCTCTGCTGCGGCCTCCTCGGCATCATCCCTCAACCTCCTCGCACGACGAGCCAGTCGTTTCCGCTTCTCTGGACCCTGACTCGATCCTCCTCGCTCCATTGGGACTAAGAATGGGTCGTTTGGAGTGGCTGGACGGTCGGAATGAACAGTATAAGTGAACAGGGGGGAGCCCCCCCTATATATAGAATCACCTTTTATTGGGGCGTCCAGGCGCCTGGACGCCCCCACAATTTTTATTTTTTTTCAAAAATTCAAAAAAATAGGGGCGTCCAGGCGCCTGGACGCCCCCAAAAATAAAATAAATAAAAAATAAAAAAATCAAAATAGGGGCGTCCACAACGCTGGACGCCCCCAAAAAATAAAAAAAATAAAAAAATAAAAAAATCAAAATAGGGGCGTCCAGGACCCTAGACGCCCCCAAAAATAAATTGTCAAAAAAATAATAAAATAATTAAATAAAATTAGGGGCGTCCAGGCCTCTGGACAAAAAATATATTTATATAAGAATATGTATATAATCCAAACAAAATAAAAAAAACACAAAGAAAAAGAAAAATCATAAAAAAAGATAATAATTAAGGGGACGGGGGTCCGAAACATCCATGCCAGATTTTATTCCATCAGAAAAACAGAGTGAACTACATCAGGGGCTTAGGCACTTTAGGCCTTAACTTCCCCAGTTCGGTTACATAAGCCCTCCACGGCTCGCATTCTTCCACCACGTGCGCTGAGGCTTTTCCCGCAACACTTGTCTTCCAGGGAGCTTTAATGGCCTTCGCTTCCTTCGCGTCCGCTTCAGTGTCCAACTCCCTTTTCTTCAAAGGAACAATGCCAGTCGGTGGCGGGAACGAATGGCGTGGGATGCCAATCTGGAGGCAGCACCGATGCGCACTATAAAGGACGAACTCGGTCGCGCCGATCAGTTGAAGATCAACTTCGGGGGAAGACCTCATGAGGAGATCTAGCGAAAGCAAACATGCCGGTGCGCAAGTGAAGAAGCCTTGTGTCACGGTGCGGAAGTGAGACCGCCAGTCTTCACGTTTCTTCAGCCACGGAACGCGGTTCACTACGGTACCAACGAAGCCTAACACGTCGGCTATGTGGTGAAGCGGGCTTTGTTGGAAGAGCTTCGAAGCGGTTGGCATTCCCTCGCGGTGGTCGAATTTGAAATGCAAATCCAGCCAGCAATTTAAGACAAGTGCACAACCAAATGGAGGCTTACCCATGCTCGAGGCAGTAAGGCCACTATACAGGTAGGCGAGGACAGCGGGTCCCACCCTCTTTCCACGCCAAATCCCGCAGATAGCACTCAGTTGGTCTTCCTCTACTATGTTGTCGGTATAAGGAAACAAGAGAGCACCCGCCAGACAGATAGTGAACCCCTTCATGATTCCCTCCAAATAGTCATCGTCTGGTGACCCTCTCAGGGCGTTCATGACCCACTCCGCAAGCTTTTGGAGATCGATCCCCTTCTGAGTACGGACCTTCCTAGCTGCGTCGGGCGGCATGAAGCTTCCAAGGACGCTTTCAGAAGTACCCCGTGTCAACATCCGCATAGCCTTCACCTTCCCGTCACTCTTGAATTTCTTCAAACCAAGCAGAAGTTTCACCTCCTCGAGGAGGATGGTCACCTCGAAGGTCGGGAAGATAAAAGTGTGGGTCTGGGGATGCCAGACCTCCACTAGCGCGCCCATAGCCGCCCAGTGCATACAAATCTTCTCGTAATGCTTGGCGTGAATAAGGAGCCCCTGCAAATGCCACTTCGAGAGTATGGCCCTCATGCCAATGGAGATATTGGAAGTCAGCTTTGAAAGCCATGGCAGCTTGGAAAACTTCCTCGGGCCTGGGAAGAGTGGATATGGCTGGAAGAGGAAAGAAGAAGAAATGAAGGAAGTAAGAAGAAGGTTCACGTGGAGAAATTTGAAAAAGAGTCAGCTTACCATATGCGACATGATCGTCCCACTCAGATGACCCTCGAGGTCGGAAAGTCGCCTAATCTCGCTGCTAGGCTTGCTCCTCTTCATAACGCGGGAAGACTCTCCTTCCATCCTGAAGATCTCTAGATTCTCCTCTCCTTCCTCTCCTGAGCTTCCAAAACCCACCTTGGTGCATTTGAATGAACTAGCCTAAGGGGAGTTCTTATAGGAAGGGAAGGGTGCTACAGGACAGAACATGTCACATCAGTGGTCATTGTCAAGATTTTGTCTGGATCTCCTTTGAACTGTGGTGCGATTCTGCTACCTTTTGATGTTGCTAACCTTTGCTGGCCTGTGCAGGTTTTACTAACGGACGTCTTTGTCCTATCCCTGTCCCACCTTTCATTGGTTGGTCCCACCATGTCATGCATCATAGTAAATGATACCTACGCTACTAGAACATGTCAAGGACCTTGCGGCCCGAATGAATCTGGGATTTGAGTTCCCCTTCAACAAAAACGGTGATGATCCCGGAAGAGTTTGGGTTGTACGGATAGGCCGTCAATTTGTGATAGAATGGGGACGACGGTTCCGTTCAGTGAGTTGGTGCGTGGATAAACGGGCCCCAGCCCAGATCAGCTCACCAGATCGGTATCCTGACCCGTTCTTCACAAGTTGGCAATATTATCCTTGGCTATTTTCTATTTTAGTTTGTTTTGAATTTTTCTTTAAACCCAGCATGCATTCATATAGGACTTTGATTTATTGCGGAAGATCATTCAAGTGATTCGACTGTGAAAGCCGTTGTGCTCCAATTCCCACAAATATGAGATATTCCACTTCGAATGAAATACTGAGTTTCCTTGAGACAGCCCTACGCTGCTCTTCCAAAGGAGACCCTTGTTTGGACAGACCTTCAGATATTCCTTTACCTTTTTTGACCCACCTTGGCCGCAGCACTTCCACATTGGCTAGTAACCACTCCCCAAAGGTGAAACCTCCGGTTTATGACCCAGGTACTTCCACACCGAGAAGTTGGTCTCCTTTTGTTTCGTGCCTGAGCGCACATCTCACCCTCCCTTATTTGATCTCCGTCCAAGCAATCGTCAATATTTGAAAGACCTTCTTCAATGTCGCCTCATTGAAACTCCAGGAAAGATTCCAAACAGTAACGTCAAAAGCGTGTCTCATCACACCTTGGCATCAACTTATCAGTCCGCTCCCACTTCACTCCACTCCATTTCCACTACGTGTCGCTCCCTTGCAAAGCAGACGCCAAGGCGGGGCAGCTGTAGACACGCCATTCCTGACGTCTCCTGAGAAAGTCTCATATTACTATACGACGCCCCGCGACGGCTTACGCATTTCGAATCACTTGAGTACTTCCTTTTCTTGAGTCTTCTTCCGCCCTTTTCGGCATCCGGAATCGTCTCATCACGGCATTCGGACGGCATCAACACCAGTCAGACGCATCAAAAGGTTCCGGAACCAAGAAGGGTGTCTGCCGGACGCCCGCCGACGCCTGATCTAAGGACCCGGGTGGGTCTTAATGGGGGCGTCCAGGCCCCTGGACGCCCCCATATTTTTAATTTATTTTATTTATTTTCTCAGGGCTTAAACTAAATAAAAAATATATAAATTAATGGAGGCGTCCAGGACCCTGGACGCCTCCATAAAAACAAAAAAATAAAAAATAAGTATAAAATGCCAGTTGGCATACAAAAACAAAAAAATAAATAAAAATATACATATATTAATGGAGGCGTCCAGGCCCCTGGACGCCTCCATAAAAACAAAAAAATAAAAAATAAGTATAAAATGCCAGTTGGCATACAAAAACAAAAAAATAAATAAAAATATATATATATTAATGGAGGCGTCCAGGCCTCTGGACGCCTCCATAAAAACAAATAAAAAAATTAAAAATGCCAGCCCTATCATAAAAAGACAAGAAAAACAATAAAATAATATATTTTTGGAGGCGTCCAGGCCCCTGGACGCCTCCATCAACTCCCTCACGGGCGCCGGCCACCGAACGATGGTTTGTCGTGTGTGAAAAAATCCAAATTATAGAGACGTCCGGTCAGCTGGACGCGCCCATTTCTGAATCACGAGGCGCCGCTCACAAAATCACGCGTTGTGCCGAACCGCGTGCGGCCGTCGTCGGTTTTCGGTGGACCTGCTTGAGGCGTCCGGGACCCTGGACGCCTCCACAAAAGTATTCCAAAAAAAATCAATAAAAATAGAATAAAATATTATTTCGGCCCTGATGGAGGTGTCCAGGGTCCTGGACGCCTCCACCTTCCGGAGCTCTATAAATAGAGGCCCACCCCCTCAGTTCTAGGAGAGCTAAGCAGTGATCCGATAGGCTGCCGGAGCCCAGAGGCTACGGAGTCATTTTTCTAACCCGTGGGGTCTTTTGTAGGTGGAGGTTCTGCCGGCTTCTCGGGTGCCCACGCTCGCGAGAGGAAGGTCGTCTTCATCCACCGCGCTTCTACGTCGTCCCCACGCTGCCGGAGCTCCGCCGAATTTCACCACCGGCACATCCAATAAGCCAACTCTTTCCTTTTCTTCGTAGTTCTTTGCATTCATCATCTCGCATCCATCATCTCATTTTCCTCCTACTTGAGTCCGAGAGGGGTTTAAAAGATAACACCAACCAGGTGTGTGTCTTCCCGTTATTTCGTCATTTTTATTGCAAGGATATGAATACTACACATTCATCTTTCTAAGCCACTTGTCATTTGTTTGTCGTTGTTTTGCAAGGGTAGCCGAGGAAAGCCCTCTCCGTCGGCCGGCCGGAAGGAGAGGAAGAAGCAACCCGCCATCTCCCGCTCTTGAGGTAGGCGCGATCACTTTCTTATTTTGGGGTCTTTCGGCCCCTGGCGATCACATCCTTTCATCGAGGCCGCGGCGAGTCACTTCCCCAATGGCCGTTTAAATTTCTGCTCTCATATTCTCTTTATATCCTGTTATATTTCGTTCATATCATCGAGGCCGCGGCGAGTCACTTCCCCAATGGCCGTTTAAATTTCCGTTCTTACATTCTCTCTATATTCTGTTATATTCTGCTCATATCATCGAGGCCGCGGCGAGTCACTTCCCCAATGGCCGTTTAAATTTCCGTTCTTACATTCTCTCTATATTCTGCTATATTCTGCTCATATCATCGAGGCCGCGGCGAGTCACTTCCCCAATGGCCGTTTAAATTTCCGTTCTTATACTCTCTCTATATTCTGTTATATTCTGCTCATATTCTCGAGGCCGCGGCGAGTCACTTCCCCAATGGCCGTTTAAATCTCTGTTCTTATATTCTCTTTTATATTCTGCTCATATTCTCGAGGCCGCGGCGAGTCACTTCCCCAATGGCCGTTTCAATTCTTGTTATTTAATTTCTGCACCATTCCCGTCCCCCCGAGGTCACGGCGAGTCACTTCCCGCTATGGCCGTTTGAACCCCATATCTTGCTATATTATACTTGTCCCGCTCGCCCCGCCGGAGCAATCTCCCGTGGTGGCCCCTTCTCTCTCTTCTCTCATCTCTGTGTTGCAGCAAACAGCAAAACAAACAAAAGAGGAGCCCGCGCGCTCTCCGCATCCTCTTCCCCGCTCCATCGAACTCCGAACCGCATGACGTCGCTCACAAACCCCAGATAAAAGACGCTAAGGCCTACACCGCAGCCTCCCCATCTCTCCCCGTGACCCGGGGCAAAAGGGAATAACGACGCCGCCCTTTCAGGTCAAGCCCGAGTCTCGGGAATTACCCCGATATGGCCAGGCTTTGATCTAACCTCGGGCCGACATCCTAATCGGACCGGATTTGTTTTCTCGTTCCGGACGCCTCCCTAGTCATCATTAAAATTACCGTATACTCGGCATACATTTGAACGGATTCGTCCCGGTTTTCCCGTCGCGTTTCCATCACGGACCCGTGTCCGAACACGAAAAGATCCACGAGTGACCGACATGGCCGACGGTTTGTGGTCTGAATACAACCCCCAGTGTGACCTATCCCTACCTCTCTCTCTCGCATAATTAGCATTATTCTTTCCAGCCGCGGGGCCCCTAATTTCGGCAATTAATCAGGGGTATTCCCTCGTATGGGGGATGTAAATGACGTCGTGACCTTCATGGCGCGACGGGATTCGGTCCCGACACGAACCACACAATCGTCTGACGAAGTCAGATCGAGCGCACCATGGGCTCTTCGGAGTCCGAATAAATTGTCACCTCGGTGACTGGCACGCCCACGCACTCAATAAAACGAACGAACCAAACGAGAGAATAAGCCCAGCGACGAAAAGTGCGTCCACAAGTCTGGCACGCCCGGTGGGACCAATCCACCCTTCATCTTTTTGCCGAAATAAGGGGCCCCGCGGCCCCCTTCTTGTAATACTAATTGCGCTACTTTCTTAAATGCAGAAAAAAGAGAGAGACATCATGGGACCAACCATGGCGGTCATCTGCGGCCCTCAGCCCGTCCAGAACCACGTTAGAGGCGGCTACCTGGCGGTGCCCCTCACCTTCGGGAGCTTTCCCCCCACTGTGGGCTTCCCCAACTTCTTGGGGGTGGCCTTCGCCGAGATCCTCGACGTGGAGACGCCCGAGGACGCCCAGATTAACGCCCCCGCCCCGGGGGCCATGGGAGCCGCTGCCGGCCGAGCTGTGGCCGAATGCGACAACAGCGTCCTCACAACAACGCTCAGCTGCAACGTGCACCACCTGCACCACACTACCGGCCCGCTCCACCAAGGGTCGACATCCCACCGGAGAAGGCTCCGGAGAAACAACACCGGCACCGGCTCAGGGCGTCGCATGTCCAACTCCGGAAAGTCGATGAGTGTCGGAGCCCTCCGAGTCCGCCTAGACGGACAGAGGTCCCAACCGACACCGGACCGCGCCGTCCCGGCCGTCCCAGTCCGTAACTCCCTTGAAGGACTGGCGAAGCTGAAGGAGAAGGCGATGCCCACAGCCCCGGTCGTAGCACCAAAGGGGGCGCCGGCTCACAGGCCGGCTAAATTGAAGCAAGTCTGGGTACCTAAGGAGACCCAGCCCACTGCATCGGCCCAGGCAGGGCCCAGCACTTTCCCCCCCAGGAGGGCCCGGCGCGATGACAGGGTCGAGGTAGTGACCCCCACTCTCCGACCGGCGCCCACCATCCCGGTGCCGTCTATGAACGTTCATCGCCGTCGCCGAGGGCGCCGGCACAATGCCGCCCGCCCGGCTCTCACGGCCTACTCCCCTCCTGCCGCCGCCATCGAAGCGCAACCCCAGGCCGCCCTCCCTGACTAGGAGTGGGAAGGGATCGAGCAGGTCATGAGGAACTACCTCTGAGGCCCGGGTAGCACCCCCGCTGGCCGCCAGAGACTACTGGGGGCAATGGCCTCCGCCTTCCAGGAAGAAAGGGGGGAACTCGCACCTAGCATGGAGTCGAGGACCCGCCCGGAGGAGCCGCGCCAGTCCCCTGTACGGGAGGAAGCGCCGCCCCGGCGGTCGGTCTTCGACAGGCTGACATTCCCAGGAGGATCGTCCAGGAGGGCGTCAAGAAGAAATAAGAATAAGAAGTGGCAGACATTCACCTGCAATATGGCAGGAGTTCATGGTCGGTATGGGGCCCTACCCACCGACCCGGAAGAATTGGCCAGAATAGCCGTCAGGCCGGGACCCCTTACCAGAAGAAGGAGAGCGGCAGGCGGCGCGACACCCACAGGCGCCGAAGGGGCCCTACCTGAAGAGCCCCTTGCAGCCCTCACGGCCAATGTGGTCACCACGGGCGACACGAGTGGCGGACCCTCGACATCATCCGAGGACGCCCCGGTCGAAGAGACAGGGGGCATGCCTAGTCTTCCCACAGCTGACCCCACAATGCTACTCATGATACAACGATTCCAGCAGGAAATCGAGTCGCTCAAGAAGCAGCTAAGTGAGCGAGACGCACCACCCCCGATGTCCTGGCAGACCGAGGTCATACCCGAAGTACCCAGGGACAGGGGGCAGTCTTCAGAGGCAGCTCTTCCAGTGACCCTCGATCCTCTCGGGGGCGCACCCCCGCAGCAAGCACATTGCACAGCAGTGACCCCGCCACAGGCTCCGCTTTCACAAGGGTCCCCTATGGCCCCCCAAGCGACCGTGGTAGCTACCCCGAGCGCGCAGCCCGCTCATTTCTACCCGAGCCCAGTCGACCCGGCGGCAGTTAGCCGTCTCATGCTTGAACAGATGATAGATATGAGGCTGGCTGAGAGGGGCGATGGGGATCAGACGTCTTTCGACGTCTACCGGGTACCCTACCAGGCTCACTATGCTGCCAGGAAGTTGCCGGCTGGCGTCACCAAGCCGCCGAAATTTGAAATGTTCAACGGGCAGGGGTCTCCCAGAGAGCACATTGCCTACTATGTGAACGTCATGGGAGACCTGGCTGCTGATGAGGCCTACCTCCTGAAGTTCTTCGGCTCAACACTTACCGGACTTGCCTTTGAATGGTACTCCGGCTTGTCACCCGGGTCGGTGGCCGATTGGCCCGACATGCAGAGGAAGTTCAAGGAAAGGTTCTACGTTGCCGAGAGAGAAGTCACCATGGCTAAACTCTACGCCACAAGGCAGAGGGCTGACGAATCGGCCCTCGACTACATTAAAAGGTGGAGAAACCTTAGCATGAGGTGCAAACGCCCCCCACATCAGGAGGACGCAGTGCAGATCTGCAAGCAAAACTTAAAGAAAGAGCTCCTAGAAAGGATGATCGGCACTGAGGTCAAGACATTCGACCGCCTGAACAATGTGGTAGCAGAGATCGAGGCATTCTTGGCCCGATACTCCTCCACTCCAGGCATGTCAAGCCAGAGAGCCAGGCAAGCGGAGAAGAAGCCGGCTCCCCCGGAGGTTCATGCGCTAGACTTCCAGGCTTTTGAAAAGCAGAAGGAGAAAGCCAAGGGAGCGGCCAACCCTCCGCCGCCCAGAATTACAGAGCGGCGGGAAGGCCCCTCGCTGAGAGAGAAGATGAGAAACAAGCTATATTCCTTCTCTCGGGACAAGTCCAAGCTCCTGTTTGAATGGGCAACCAGCTACAATAAGATCACATTGCCAGAGCCGAAAAGGCCTAACAACTCAAAGAAGAAGGATGACCCGCGCTTCTGCATGTACCACCGGGTCCTCGGGCATACTATTGAAGACTGCTACGTCTTCAAGGACGTTATTGAGTCCTTAATCAAGGACGGGGAGCTGGACATGGGGGAGCATAAAGTAGACCCCCCGCAGCCACACGAGCTGCCCAGCATAGCCTCCTCCGTCAACATGATCTCACTATATCAAGAGTTGCCAGAAGAGTGGGCGGAAGCCTGTGCCCGCGCCACTTATGAGGCTTTTGTCCTGGCCCCGGCCCAAGATCAAGGGGGTTGGCAGACTGTGCCCGGAAGAAATAGAAAGGCACGCATCCCTCGGTCCGCCCCAGGGATTCATCTAAGGGACGCGACACCTTTGCCGGCACCACCACCGGCGAGCCCGGTTCGCCATGACACGGCCCCCAGGCTGGTCATGAGGCGGCCTACCCACAACAAGAAGAGCTCCGTCCCGCTGCGAATACCCCAGAAAGCCAGCCCGGCGGTCGAGAAACTACAGGCTATTATTGACGGGCTTGAAGATTATGAACAGCCCAAAATCAAGCCCGTGGAACTAAAAGAATATGTCCCCTGGGAGGAGTTCGAATCACTCGAGCTGGCTCCAGGAACCAAAGCTGAAACAGAAAAAGAGCCTCCCCTGTGGGGTGAGCTTCCTCAGGAGCAGCCATTGGCCACGGCAGGGAAGAGGAAGAAGAAGAGAAGGACCCAGGGGCAAGAAGAAGAAGGAGGTCGTCCTTGCCTACAACACCCTCTCGGCGCTGTTCGACACCGCTCTCTCCCTGGAAGAAAAAGAAGAAGACCCACCCCATGAACCAGCAGAGGTGAGTCAAGCTGAAGCATCCACCTCCCAGCACGCCACCAGGTCAGGGAGGAAGTGGGGGCGCCCTCCCCAGGGCAGCCTCCACATCATGCTCAAAGGGGAACAGCCATACCAGGCTCCCGAGCCCGAGGTCCGAGGCACCGAGATCCCTCCCCCATCGGGTCTCTACCCCGGAGGCACCAAGAGTCAAGGCGCCCCGTCATTCGTCGAGTTCCAGTCAGCTCGAGTAGGAAGGCGGGCGCACCCCCAGGGGTCCTCTGTGACCAGCAAAGCAAGCGTCCCCCAAGCCCCGCAAGCTGCAACTCCTGCCCAGCCAGAGGAAGAATTCAACGGCACCCCAAACCTTACCGAATTCATGCGAGCAGCGGAGGAGGCCCAACAGGCCCCGCCTGCTCAACGGGCTACAACAGATCCCGCAAAGGAGGCCTCCCCTGATCTGACACCCCAGCCTCAGGAGGGGAGCAGGCGCGGCAAACCCGAAGAAATGAAGTTGCTCAAGGTGCGGACTGCCAAGCGGATAGTCAGACACCTCAAGAAGATCCCGACTCGGTTCACCGTATGGGAGATGTTGTCCTTGAACGAGGAAACACGGCAAGCCATCATAGCCGCCCTCCAGACCCCAGCACAGCTTGAAGCTTGTCTGGCAGAGATGTCGCCTGAAGTGGCCGTGGCCTTCACAGAAGATGACATGCTCCTGCCGACCTGCAGTCACAACATATCCCTCTATATGAAGGGGCAATTGAATGGCCAGCCCATTAATAGGGTCCTGATCGACCCAGGAGCAGCAGTGAATATACTCCCTTACCGGGTGTACCAGAAACACTATTTCGACGTACACCTGGTTGAGGTTAAAAATGTCAAGATTGATGGCTTCAATCAGAAATGTGAGGTGCCTATGGGGGTTGCAGAGTTCAACTTGACCTTTGAAGATTTCACCACCAAGGTCCAGTTCCACGTCATCAACTCCAGCACTTCCTACAAGGCATTGCTTGGCCGGCCTTGGCTACACCAGAACAGAGTGGTGCCCTCCACCCTGCATCAATGCATCAAATACCCCTGTGAGGGGAAGGAAGTCAGGATCTTCGCCGACCTCCACCCGTTCGAGGTGTTCGAGTGTCACTTGTCAGATGCCAACTTATACTTAGAAAAGGCAAAGCAAGCTCCTCAAGTCATCCAAGACAAGGGAAAGAAGAAAATGGAGTCAGGTGGCTGGTTCCCTCCGCCACCCCCGGGTTATGTGGCTCCTCCACATGTACCATTCATTGCACAAGAAGAAGGGGTATTTAGGGCAGCTCCTCTCGCCATTTACCCTACACCGGGGGCACCCTGCCTCGAAGACCTGCTAGAAGATGTCAGGGTCCCATCAGGGATCGTCAAGCCGATAGCGGAAATTGAATGCCAAACGACTGAGCAACTAAGAACCTTCGAGGTGCCTAACTCTGAGGGGCCGCCCACTATTTTCTATGTGGCCGGGGAGAAGCCAGTCAGGGAAGAGGATGATTGCCGGTTCCCTGACGAACTGCATGACCCGCACGTCCCCATTACGGGACTTCCCCACATGACTGACCAGGCAGCCAGAATGGTCAGAAAGCAGAAGATTCCTCCCTACCAGCCCTCCAGCCGGAAGGAAATGTTTGAAAGAATGTGGAACCCACCAAACCTAGATCGACGGTTGCTGAAAATCACCAAGCACCCCGGTCTGGGCTTTTCACTAGAGGAATATTACGAGACCGACGTCATATCAGTCTCGACATGGTCTGGAGACGACCCCGCAGAAGCTACAGATTCGCGGGAAGCCTGTCAAGAGGCATATCCTGGGCCCCCGGTTCAGGAGGCACACGACGAGGAGGTCTTCCTTTGGAAACCTCCCCGCCGCCGCTGCCTGGAGGAGACCCCCTCCGCCTCCGAAGTGTCGACTTCGAGAGGGCACACCAGCGAGGCACCTCCACCCCGGTCGGCCGGCGAAACAAGGAGCAGAAGCATGGGCCAGGCTCCGAAATCCCCTCGATACGACCCCGTTATGTATGCCTTGTACCATAGGCAGCAACGGGATATCGAGATGCTGAAAGCACGACTGGCCGAGTTGACCTCGCTAGTCGCCGACCTGATCCAGGGTTCTCTCCCCCCGCGGGGTGGCCGCATGCCTCGGCCCCGAGATGCCAGTCCTGACACCCCCGTCTGGTCAAGAAGGGAATTGAGAGACGCGGCAAGCCTGTTGATCGAGCGGCCAACCAGGCAAGGCCTAACACTCCAAGAGAGCCTGCAGAAGCCCTACTCCTTCCCGAGAGAGAAGACCCGGGGCATCTTCGACTGGGCCCGCCATTACGGCAAGGTCTCCCTCCCACGGTCCAAGAGGCCGCAAGACATCCGAAGAAGCGGGGACCCACGATTTTGCCCTTACCACCAGATGCTGGGCCACGCCATCGAAGACTGCTACGTCTTCAAAGACATTGTCCAAGACCTCATTGAAAGGGACGAGCTCAGGATGGGGGACTATGTGGTAGCCCCGCCACGCCCCCACGTGGCGGACAGCCCCAGAGCAGGAGCCTACACCGTGTCCATCCACTACCAGGCCCCTGAAGATGCGGCTGCCCCGGCCCCCTTCCGAGTTGTCTACGATGAGTACACAGAAGACCCCGAGGTGGCCCCGTGCCTTTCTGCACCAGCGGACCTCACCGACCCGGCGGCTACGGCCCAGGAGGACTGCGGGGTGAATGCAGCCTCCATGCCCAGTCATGATGAACAAGAAGACGAGGACGCCATCCTCGAGCCCGAAGATAATGAAGACCAAGACTTCGTCGATTTATCGCCAGCCCCGCCGGAAATTGAAAATGGCGGCCAGGCCACAGTTGACGAATTGATTGAGATCAACCTCGGCACGGAAAGTGACCCCAGGCCGACCTTTCTAAGTGCTCTCGTACCCCCTCGTGAGAGAGAACAGTACATAAAGCTGCTGCAAGAGTTCCGGGATTGCTTTGCCTGGAACTACAAAGAAATGCCCGGACTCAGCCCCGAGGTGACTCAGCACATCTTGTCCATCGATCCCAAGGTGGAACCAGTGAAGCAACCTCCCCGGCGCATGAGGCCGGAGCTAACCAGCCAGATCTGCAAAGAGGTCGACAAGCTCATAAATGTCGGCTTCGTGGCGGAAAATCAATACACCACATGGCTGGCCAATATTGTCCCAGTGAAAAAGAAGAATGGACAGATCAGGATTTGCGTGGACTTCCGCGACCTGAATAAAGCCTGCCCGAAAGA
This sequence comes from Amorphophallus konjac, assembly GCA_022559845.1. Lineage (NCBI taxonomy): Eukaryota > Viridiplantae > Streptophyta > Magnoliopsida > Alismatales > Araceae > Amorphophallus > Amorphophallus konjac. Next base: position 267,742,348 of record CM040117.1, on the reverse strand, counting down.
TGACTTCCCGGTGCCTATCACCAAAGTGATGATTGATGCCACCACTCGCCACGAGGCCCTCTCCTTCATGGATGGGTCGTCCGGCTATAACCAAATCTGGATAGCCGACCATGACCGGGTCCATATAGCTTTCCGGTCACCCAAAGGGATATTTCATTACAAGAGGATGCCCTTCGGCCTCAAGAATGCCGGTGCCACATATCAGCGGGCGATGACCAAGATCTTTGACGAGCTGCTGTACGGCAAGGTCGAGTGCTACATTGATGATCTGGTCGTCAAGACCAAGAAAAGAGACGAGCACCTGAGTGACCTCAGGGTCGTCTTCCAAAGGCTCCGGCAGTACGGGCTGAAGATGAATCCCATGAAGTGCGCCTTTGGCATGTCCAGTGGGAAATTCCTCGGCTTTATTGTCCGGCACAGAGGGATCGAGATCGACCCCCTGAAGATAAAGGCCATCCAGGAGCTGCCTCCTCCGAAGAGTCTGGGAGAGCTGAGGTCCCTGCAGGGGCGTTTAGCTTACATCCGCATGTTCATCTCCAACCTGTCAGGGCGCTGCCAACCCTTCCACAGACTGATGATGAAGAACGCACCCTTCAGCTGGGGTCACGAGTGCCAGCACGCGTTCGACCAGCTAAAGGAGTACCTGAAGACCCCGCCTATCCTGGGGGCACCTGTCAAAGGCAGACCGCTGATTCTGTACATAGCGGCCACCAAATATTCACTGGGGGCAATGCTCGCCCAGAACAATGATGAGGGAAAAGAGCAGGCTCTCTACTATCTCAGCCGAAGGTTGGTGGGTGCAGAGGCTAAGTACACCCCGATTGAGAAGATCTGCCTTGCCTTGGTCTTCGCAGTCAAGAAAATGAGGCACTACATGCTGTCCCATGAAGTCAGCTTAATATCTAGGGCTGACCCCATTAAGCACATCCTCTTCCAGCCAGTCCCAAAGGGGCGCTTTGGCAAGTGGGCCGTGCTACTCATGGAGTTTGACATCACCTACGTGCCACAGAAGGCCGTTAAGGGACAAGCCGTCGCAGATTTCTTCGCAGCACACCCCATGCCCGAAGACTCCCCTTTGGCCACCGAACTACCCGAAGACGAAACACTAGAGGTAGACCAAGTACAACAAGCCATCTGGCAGCTATACTTCGACGGGGCCTCGAGAACAGAAGCGACCCCATCCGGGCGCGCCAAGGTACGAGCCGGAGCAGGCATCGTTCTCAAGTCGCCAGACGGAGAAGTGATGCACACTTCCTGCTGCATTAGCAAACCCTGCACCAATAATGAAGCAGAATATGAAGCTCTGATCATCGGCCTCCAGGTCGCCCTCCAAATGGAGATCAAAATGCTCCAAGTGTTCGGCGATTCGCTGCTGGTCGTCAAGCAAGTCCAGGGACGGTTTGATGTCCGAAAACCTGAGCTGCTCCCTTATCACACTAAGGCGAAGCGGCTCATGGAGCGATTCTACCTCCTCGAGATAGGCCATGTCGCCAGAGGGGAGAACGCACAAGCCGACGCATTGGCAAAATTGGCGAGCTCACTGGCAGTGCCTCCAGATGGATCTCTCCATATCCAGGTAATGAGCCAGCGCCAGATGCCCAGCATGATAGAAGAAGAGTCAGAAGAAGAGGACCTAGAGGTCGCTACAGTAGAAGCCGTCAACCTACCTGACTGGAGAGATCCCCTGATGCAGTGGTTCAAGTACCAGCAACTACCCAGGCAAAGGGAAGAGAAAATCAAGCTAGTCAGAACCAAGGACTCTTATGAGCTCCGAAACGGAATATTATTCCGGACCGTGGCCGACACCAAGTAGAAGCTACTCCTCTTATGCTTGTCTATTGAAGAAGCTTGGAGAGTTATGAAGGAGGTCCATGCCGGGACAGCTGGCGCACACCAGGCGAGGCCGAAAATGAAAATTGAAATCAAGAAACTTGGCTATTACTGGCCTGCAATGTTCAACGACTGTTGCGAGTACGCTAAGTCGTGTCAGAGATGCCAAGAGCATGCCACTATACCCAGGAGGCCTCCCGTGCAACTGCACCCAACCGCGCCCAGCTGGCCGTTTGCCCAATGGGGAACGGATGTTGTGGGCCCCTTACCCGCATCTTCCACAGGCTGCAAATACATTCTGGCAGCGACCGACTACTTCTCCCGCTGGGCAGAGGCTGTTGCCTTACGGGAGGTCACCGGAGAAATCGTGGTCAGGTTTGTCCGCCGCAACATTATATTCCGGTTCGGCGTGCCCGACCGGATTGTGTCGGACAACGGCAGCCACTTCCGCAACCAGAAAGTTTACCGGCTAGCAGAAAAATACAAATTTGACTGGAGGACATCGACTCCTTACAATCCACAAGCCAATGGGCTGGCCGAAGCTTTCAATAAGACACTTTGCACTCTCCTGGCCAAGACTGTTAGCTCTAACAAAAGGGAATGGGAAGAAAGAATGTATGAAGCGCTTTGGGCGTACCGAACCGTATACAAGACCCCAACGGGCTGCTCGCCCTTCTCTCTTGTATATGGCTCGGAAGCAATCGTCCCCGTCGAACTGGAGATACCGTCCCTCAGGGTCGCCATTCAGCAGGGGCTTGTCCCCGAAGGGCATACCAACACCGAGCGAAGGCTCGACGAACTCTCCAGTCTGGAAGGAAAGCGGCTTCAAGCCCAACAGAATATCCAGGTCTACCAGGCCCGGATCGCAATCGCCTTTGACAAGCTCGTCAAGGAACGCGAATTCAAGAAGGGCGACCTTGTCATGGTCAAGAGAAGATATCTCATGGTGGCCAACCCCAAGGGTAAGCTAAACGAGAACTGGCTCGGACCCTACGTAGTCCAAAAAGTCTACGAAGGCGGAGCCTATGTAATTGTCAACCACCGCGGGGAGGTTCAGTTCCCGCCTCTTAATGGAAGGCACTTGCGACTGTACCACGCTCCGGCGCCCCCATTCAGGTAATAATATTACTCTTCGCCCCATTTTGGGTCGGATGTGCGTAAGTAATGTCCAAATGATTTGACCACCAGTCGGGTTTCAAAAAAAAAATAAAAGAATAATAGGAAGGGAAGAGAGAAAAGAAAAGGCAAAGAAAAAAAGAGAGAAAAGAAGCAAAAAAAAGGAATAGAAGGAAAAAGAAGGAAGAAGCAAAAAAAAAGAAAAAAAAAGAGAGAAAAAAAGAAGAGAAGAAGAGAAAAAAAAAAGAGAAGAGAAGAAAAAAAAAGGAAGAAAGAAGAAGCCAGAAAAGGGGAACGCCCCCCATTTCCAGCCACCGCCCCGCATCAGCGGGGGTACCAAAAATTGATTTAAAAAAGAAAGAAACACACTCGTCTCTCCGTCCTTCCCGGGCGGTGAGTACCCCTTTGGCTCGGACCTCACGTCCGGGTCATTGGCTAAACAAACTCTTCTCTCTGTCCTCCCCGGGCGGTGAGTACCCCTTTGGCTCGGACCTCACGTCCGGGTCATTGACTAAACAAACTCTTCTCTCCGTCCTCCCCGGGGGGCGAGTACCCCTTTGGATCGGACCTCCCGTCTGAGTCACTGACTGAACAGACCTCGCTGTCCGCCACCTCTGAACGGGGAAAGGGGTCTCTGGCCAAGTACCCCTTACTCGAGACCAACACGCGCTTCCAATATTGCGACAAAACTAGGGAGTTGCCCGTTCGGTATGGTGCAGTGGTCCCCTCGTCCTCCCCCTGGGAAGGCGAGCACTCTCCTGTACCCTGACATGGGTCCCTGCCTTGTCTTCCCGAAGCGAATCCCCGCAAAGACTTATACCCTGCCAATGGGTCTCTACACAAAAGGGGGAAAAGATACAAGAGCGAGGGAAGAGGAAGGAGGAAACAATATGCAAGGAAGAGAAAGAAGGGTAAGAAAGACAAATGCATACACAAAGAACGCGTGAAATCATAAATGCTTTGCTCTATTCAAAAGGGGATCGAACTACATGTGCTGCGGGGCATACCCCTGTGTTACACTCAAAAAAAGAGAGAGAAATTAAGGGATGCAACGCTTAGTCGATGTCCCTGAAGATGTCCTCGAGAGGGAGGATCCCGACGCAAGGGAAGTTCATCATATCGCGCAGTCGGCTCCTCAATCCCTCAAGACGGGCAAGCTCCGCTTCGACGGACACCATTTCAACGTCGGCGACGGCAAGAGCTTCCCTCTCCTCCGCGACCGCCTTTCCCGCCTCGGCGAGGTCGAGCTTGGCCGCTGCAAGGTAGCCTTCCAACTCCTCGATCCGGCTCTCGAAGGAGCGAACCCTGCCCTCGCCCTCCTCTAAGGCCTTCTCGTGGCATTCCTTGTTACAGCGCCGGGCCTCCAGGGCCTGTAGATATTCGCCCGCCTAGGCATCTTGAGCGGCGTGCTCATCAGGAGCCTGGGTCTCCAGGAACTCACGGCGTTTGACATACTTCAATAATAGCAAGACCCGCCGTGACCATTCCCCCAGCGGACAGCCTAACACTTGCAGCGCCCCGGTCAACTGTGTCACAATGGCATGCACATCTCGATATGATAAAGACAGGTCGGTAGAGAGCATCGTCCGCAGCGTTACCAGCATCTGGCGGACTGGCGCCTCTGACGAGGTGTGACTGACCGAAGGCATGGCTGGGGGAGTGAATTCCACGGTGCTGTCCACTTCTGCCCACAAGCCGGCGTCCACCGCGACTGAAGAAGATGGAAGGTCGAGGGTCAAGTCGCCCGGCCGGCATGGCTCGACAAAGGGTTCTTGGCCAACCACCGCTAGGGAAATGGCCGAGACCAGAGCCGAGGCATCTGGCGTCTCTATCATCCGCTGCTCCTCTGCCTCCGTCTGGCCCGACCCTGCCACTACTCCAAGGGGCAGGGGTGCAGGGGCTGTCACCTCGGCTAGAGGAGGAGCTTCGGGTAAGGCCAGGCCCGAAGTCGCCACCCATGAACTCCTCCCTCGCGGCTGAGATCCCTCCAGATGCGCACGGAGCCCCGCAAATATCTGCTGCAAGAGGGGGTCCTCCATCTGAGCCGGGAGTTTCGGGAAGGGCGGAAGCGGAACCACCAGCTGGGGTAAACGTCCCGCTTCCACGAGCGCAGCCAGGCTCTCTCTCTCCAAGCCCAAGACTGGAGCCAGCCCCTCCACCGCTATCGGGCCAATGCTCGGTCTCCGTTTGGCCACGGCCTTCCGGATACGGCCAGGCGCCTTCCCCGATATCGGCATCGCCTGACCGTGAGAATGGGAATCAGCTATTCGCCATCTAGAATAAACCGTGCAAAAAGGGAGACCGCGGAGCTCGCATACTCACCTCAGCCGCTGGGACGATGCTACCTTCAGGCGCGATCTCCCCCTCCTCCTGAGGCTCGCCCGCCGCTCTAGTAGTATCGGAGAGCTCCACGAGCATTTCCTCTCGAAGGGCGTCGAGTAAAAGAGCCAATTTGCCCATGCCAACATCAACCCCCATTGGGCGGTCGATCAGTGCAGCCGGGGCAGCCTCCTCTGCGACCTCAAGTTCGGCCGGTTCTTGAAAATCCTGAAAAAAAGGGGGGGATAAGGTCGTCAGTCAATCACAAAAAAAGGAAGGGAGAGCCGGCCCAAACAAGCTCACACTCACAGCGGTCTTCCCCATAAGGCTCGGGGAGCCAGCAAGTAAGGGGGGCCCGAAGACCGGCTCGGGCGGCTCCGACGCCCCGGACACGCCCTCGTCAGGAGCTGCTTCGTCAGAAGAGTAGTTGTAATCTACCTCTTCCCCAGATGGAGACTCGACCGCCATCGACTCGGCCTAGGCCGGCAGAGGAGCTTCCACCTCAAAGTCTCTGTCTAGCACGTCCTCCCTCGGGCTAGGCGAGGCTTGCACTCCGATCTTCTTCCTCCTCACATATATCAGCGTCGTCGGGAGGTCGAGATCATGCCACAATGACTTGGTGACCGCCGCGGCAACGCCTGTCATGTAAAAGAAGATAAGCCATGGTGAATCTACTGGCCCCTAGGATAAAAAGGGGGGAGCTAACCGTATAGTCGAAAATATTTACCCCCTTCAGTTCCTGCGACACGAGATGACCCACGGGCTTCCTCAACAGGCAAAGTCTTCTCGGGAGTCCCAGCCGTACCCTCGCCCGTGAGATAGAAGCGCATCGTCGCCATGCGCAAATCCGAGGCCAACTCGGGAGGCCGGTCGACCGCAGACGACACGGGCGGCCGATGAATCTCGCCAGCTTCGTGGCTCGGTTCGGTCCGCGTGACTTCGAATTCTTCGAAGGACAAGACAGGGGCCACCGGCGAGGCTGCCGTCGGAGTCAGGGATGCCGCAGTCCGCCGCCATCTTACCGTCTCTTGCCCCGCCATCTTGGCAGCAGCCAGTGCCTTCTTAACGGGCGACTGTGCCCGGGGCCTTCCCGTTGCCTGCGACAAGGGAGCCGGAGCCGCCGCCGGGGTCGCCTCTGCTGGGACCGCAACTTCACCCATGTCAGGCGTGGGCACGGGCTCTCCCATAGAAGCTGAGACAAAAGAAGTACCCAGGTGTCAGGGCTCCACTCCAAAATAAAAGGGGGGGAGGGAGATTCAAAAGACACACTAAAGAGCGGGGACACGGACCGACAGGTTGGCCTGGCTCGGGACGGGCAGCTTTGAATTCCTCGAAAGACGGGACTAGTGGTACCGGAGGGATAGCCGTCGGAGCCTTAGCCGATTCTGTCTTCCTCCGCTTTGTGTCCCGCTGCTTAGCCGCCTTGGCGGCATCCACCGCCTTCTTCACAGGCGATTTAGCCCGGGGCCTCTTCGCAGCCTTGGGCAAGGGAGCCGCGGTCGGGGCCAGCGGTGCTGCTTCAAAATACGCAGGCTTCTTCACCAGCCGGAGGAGGTTCCGGTACGTGGCCATCTGCGTGCTGTCAGGATAGTCTGCAAAGAAAAGAGGGGAAAGAATAAACATGCATTTACGATTAATACCCAACTCACCGTGAAGGCCGCAGTGCTAAGAGACAAAACCGAAAAGCAAGAAGAGACTGAATACCATGAGGGCCAGTGTACAGCTGCAGCGTGATCGGCCAGTAGCTCAGGGACGTCTCCTTGTCCCGACGCGCCGCCTCCCGGACTAGCCAGCAAACGTCTTCAATCGTTTGGCACCGGTCCGTAAGGTTGGCCAGATCCGCGTGCTTCTTTGAGGAAAGGTGACAGAAAAGGTTAAAGTGGTCCATGCCCCACCCGTCAGCGTAATAGTAAGGGACGTGCAGGCGCTTGCCCAGGAGGGAGGCCGTCAGATCATTGATCTTCATCCCATTCACCCGGAGAAGGACGTATAGCCACGTGGTATCCTTATAGTTCTCGGGATGCCTCTCCTCCCGCCTCATAAACGTGCGGTACGGGCAGGCCGAATCCCTCTCTGGACGCCAGCTCCTGGCAGGAGTCCCCTCTTCCTCTATGGGGAATGGATAATTGATGAGGTCCAGGCGGTCGCTCCCCACTTGGCACAGATCCCTCAGCGTCTTCTGATAATGATCCTTGGCCACCGGGGGTAGCTCCACCTTCGGCGTCGGCCTCTTATCCCGGGCTTCCCGGCTAGCCACCAGATATGCTGCCACCTCATTTTCCTGTCTATTCCTGAGCCGAAGAAGATGGTATGGCTCGATGTCAAGAACCGGCATCGGCTGCCGACTAAGGAACTTCCTCTCGGCCCCATCCCAGCAATCGGTCTTGTGTAGCCGATAGAAGGCCGTCCGGCTATTCCACCACTTAATATAATCTTGGGTCACTCGGGGAACACGACCCGGGGCCGGTACTCTGAAGGAGGCGGGGTCCGCCCGGTGGAAGAAGTCCCACCAGCTCCTGGCGTGTTCAGCAACTGAGCTCCCCCGGACACTCCGCAAGGGCAGGCCGAACTGTGCGTGATAAGCAGGGATATGCTGGTGATACCCAAAATTGCGACCGAACCGGAAGGGGTAGTACGGCTCCAGCAACACGTTCTCCCCTTTCCTGAACACCAGCACGCTCGGGCGAATCGACAGCGCCCAGTCCCTCAACTCTGGCTCCAGCAGTGGGCGGATCACGTTCTCCTGGCTAATAGGGTGGACGTACCTCTCCACCTAGTCATCTTTGCACTCCCTCTTGTTGTTCACCAGAGGGCTCGAATGCGCCGCCAAAGTCCAGAAATGAATAGTCCCGACCGCATCTCGGGGAACCGTTGTCAACCGGCCCCGGATATCATACATCCGCATGGAGGTGGAGCCCGGCTCAGCACTGGCAAATTCTAACATCCTCGGCATCAGCCCCCAGTCCTGGAGAACGCGCGGCGCAAACTCCGAAAACAGCGAGCAGACCCACGCGTTGAAGAAGTGCAGTGGGCACACATACCGGGCCTGCCGCGGGAACTGGTGCGTGCTGATATCCCCCAGGGCCTTGTAAATTAAGCAAAGGGTCGTCGGGCACAGTGACAGCCTGATACCCCACGCCATTTGACATGCCGGGTAGATGGCATCCGGCCGAATCACTGTCTCGTCGCCGTACGGCATGGCGAATGAGCACAGCCAGTACGTAAGGTAGGCGGCGCAGTGGGTCTGGGGGTCCAAGCCAATCGGGTTAGGCCCGCTCCGACGCCCTCTGGACGGGATCTTCACGTCGAGCTTCGGCTTCGCGCATTTCTTGGGAGCCACGGCAGTACCGACGCAGGGGAATTCCTCGTACCGCTTCGGCCCGTCGAAGAAATACTCCAACCACAGGGGCATGCGCACCCTCTTCCTGTCCCCGCGGGCGGGCTATTTCCCCTTGTGCGATGCCTGGTACAGCTCCCGGTACGCCTTCATGAGGTACCGATATGAATACCCCAGAGAATAATAACCATCCCCGTTGGTCTCATCCTTGATCAAGTCGAGGAGGCATACTTCTTCATAGGGCTCCCCATCAATAGGCAAGCCACTCAGCTGACTAAGACTCCACAAATCAAGTGAAGTCTCGCCCTCCGCCGTGTAGAAGGTGTTGGTCTCCGCGCTGAATACCTCTATCATGCCGCAGCAGAGACCCTTGGAGATGGGGTAGCCATACCGGGAAGTGTACACGCTATGATAAACACCGACCCGAACCAGCAGCGGAGCATAGTTGAACAGCACGTGCTCCGTAAACTCCACCGCCCTCTCCCGGAAGCTGTGTGCATCCTGAAGCTTCAGCTCCCCAAACCAGCCCAGTGACAGCTCGTACTTGAATCTGATGGCCAAACAGTCCAAGATGAACGGCTCTTCTCTATAGCCCCACTTCAAGGGAGCCAAGAATAGGCCGAATCGAGGCGCCTCGTTGTGCACCTTTCCGGCAGACAGGTCCCATCTTGCCGGAGTAAACTGAGGCACCCGTACCATCTTGTCTTCGGTCGGCAGCACCCCCTCGATCCCCAGAACTGGCTTCCACTCCCGGGCTTCTCCCACCAGGTACATCGGAATACTCCGAGGGACGCTGTACAACAAGCTATCCCGGGCCTGCAATATAGCTTGCTCGGCCTTCTTCACGACCCGGAAGTCTTGTCCTTCCCGCGAGCGAAAATGCTTCAGAAATCGAACCAGGTGTCTGTCCTTCGGGAAGTCCTTCCGGTACTCCCCGGTGACCCGGTCAAATGTGAAGCCGCTGTCAACCCTGGCAAGCCTCTGGAAATCCATGGTCTCCCCGTCAGACTCGGATGACCCTGCCAAAGCTGCTATTTCTGCATGCTCCCGATCCAAGTCTTCTACATTCAGCCAGGTAACTGCTGGCACCGGACTCCGTGGGATGAGGTCGGCCCCGATAGCAGCAGTAGGAGCAGAGGAACCACTTGGGGCAGCCATTTATCTGCAAAGATACATAAATAGAAGATCAGTATAAGCCACATGCGAAAGGAAGTGAAAGACTGTAAAAGAAGGGCTTCGCTACGAGTCAAATAAATAAAAATATTACCAATTTCTAGCGAAATTTCGGCAGAGTTTTCCCTAGGCCGGAGGTGTAAGAGAAAACACGGGTGCACGTCCACAAGGAGTGACGGCCCCAACAAAGCATGGTGGGCCCCGAGAGGCAACACCAGAAGTCCGCCGGTCGAAGGAGTCCTCTTCCTCAGCTAAAACTCCCCCTGGAGACCCTCACCGGTACACTACCCTGGGTGCCTTCATCGGCACGCCCGCAGGTGCCCTCCCCGGTACACCCCCAAACAGCCTTCGCCGGCACGCCCCCAAGGGCTTCGTCGGTACACCTCTCAGCCAGTTCCACGGCACACCCTATGAGGGCTCCGCCGGCACGCTCCTCAGCAGGCACGCCCCGAGTGCCTTCCCCAGCACGCCCGGTTGGTGGCTTCACCGGCACACGCCGAAGACTGCTCACCGGCACGCCCCGAGCGCTCCCGTGTTCCCCGGCACGCACCCCATCAGGCGCTCCCCGGCACACTTGTGCCCCGCGCTCCCCGGTACACCCGGAAGCCGTCTTCCCCGGCACGCTACCCCGTTCGCCGGCATAGCCCCCGGAACGGCTCTTCTCCGGCACAGTCCCCGTGGTGCCCTCCCCGGCACACCCACGGGGGGCTTCACCGGCACACGTGCCCCATGTGCCCTCCCCGGCACACCAACTGAGGCGACCTCCCCCAGTACGCCCGGGAGCGTCGTCACCGACACACCCTACGCCCTCTCCCCGGTGCACCCCCACGCACACTCGTCGGCGGCCGTCTACGACACCGGAGATGAAGATGAAGAAGGGAGGGAACCAAAAAATGGTGAAAGAAAAGGGGGAGGAGGCCTAGGGCCTCACCGTGCCCTATACGGGAAGACAAGGAGGCGGGGGAATAGAGAAGGGGAAAGAGAGGGAGGGGAAGAACGGAGAAAAGAAGAGAGAGAGGGGGAACGGCCTTTGCGGCGGTGCCCTCACCGGAGCAACAGCAACGACGACGGCCGCGGCGGTGGTCTTGCTCGGAGAAGAAGAAGAAGGACGAGGGGGAGGGCTCTCGTCCGCTCGGTCGCAGAAGGGCGAGGGGGAGGGCTCTCGTCCGCTCGGTCGTCAAAGAGAGAGAAAGAGGGAAGAAGGGGGGGGATTCGAAACGGGTGACCGTTCGAATCGCCCCCGCCCCCCCTATTTATAGAAAACAAAAAAGGGAGAAGAAAAGAAAGAAGAAAAGGAAAGGAAAAAGAGAAAATAAAAAGAAAATAAAAAGGGGAAGGAGAAGAACGAATAAAAAAACAAGGGGGGGGGGAGAAAATAAAAAAAAAGAGAAGAAAAGGAGGGGAAAAAGAGAAGGAGATTAAAAGAGAAAAAAAAAGAAGAAAGGAAAGGGAGGGATAAAAAAAAAGAAAGGGAATGAAAGGAGAAATAAAAAAAAGAAGAAAGAAATAAGTATATATGTATGATATTAAAAATATAAATATACATATGCATACATACTGGTATCTACGCATCTACTCGCACGTGTCAACGTGTGAGTCAATGTCATACGATAATAGGTGTCTCCAAAGAACGTTCCATCCCCACGATCTTGGACGGACACGCATTTACAGAAGCAAAACAACTCTACCCCTGCAAGGACTCCACTAAGCTCCCAACAGACAAGGCCCTCCGCGGCACCTTAGCCACCCGCATCACACAATATTGCCATCACGGGCCCTACGCCCGGATCGGCAGAACCTATATCCTTGCGTTGGCATTAATCCCTTGCCAACGAATAAGTCCCTTTCCGGCGCAAGGCCCCGTGCCCTAGCCACCCACTCCGCACAATATTGCCATTATGGACCTTACGTCCGAATCGGCACAGATTCTCCCATTGCGCTGGCATTCTGTTCTTGCCAACGAGTGAACTTTATCATCCGGCGCAAGGCTTCGTGCCCTGGCCGACGCTTGCATATCACTCACTCAAAAAAAAAGGGAAAAAAAGAAGAGAAGAAAATGGGGTTAAAAAATAGAGATACCCCGCCGGACTTTTCCCTACGCTGGGACAAGGGTAAAAACGGCAACAACCCGGCTGTGGCGAAAACCCGAAAGGGTGCTACGGGCAAAATCGGGTACCCCGCCACGTGAAAACCCGAAAGGGCGCGTGGACAAAAGCAAGAGGGGGCCGGTACCGGTGAAAACCTGAAAGGGCGCTTGTATCGGTAATGTGGTTCAAAAAAAGGGGGAAAGAAAAGAACAAGGAGATCAATAAACCAGGTCAGTCCCCGGCACCCTGTCGGCACTGACGAAGAGACTAAGAGACAATAAACCTGGCCGGCTCCCGACACCCTGTCGGTACTGGCGAAGAGATAAAGAGACTAAGAGACAATAAACCAGGCCAGCTCCCGACACCCTGTCGGCACTGGCAAAGAGACCAAGAGATCAACAAAGCACGTCAGTTCCCGGCATTCCGTCGGCACTGACGAAGAGACCAAGAGACCAAGAGATCAACAAAGCACGTCAGTTCCCAGCATTCCGTCGGCACTGACGAAGAGACCAAGAGACCAAGAGATCAACAAAGCACGTCAGTTCCCGGCATTCTATCGGCACTGACGAAGAGACCAAGAGATCAACAAAGCATGCCAGTTCCCGACATCCTGTCGGCACTGACAAAGAGACCAAGAGACCAAGAGATCAACAAAGCATGTCAGTTCCCGGCATTCTGTCGGCACTGACGAAGAGACCAAGAGACCAAGAGATCAACAAAGCATGTCAGTTCCCGGCATCCTGTCGGCATTGACGAAGAGACCAAGAGACCAAGAGATCAATAAAGCATGTCAGTCCCCGGCATCCTGTCGGCACTGACAAAGAGACCAAGAGACCAAGAGGTCAACAAAGCATGTCGGTTCCCGGCATCCTGTCGGCACTAAAAAAGGGGGGGAAGAAGAAAGGAGGACAGCAGACAACAAAGCAGGTCGGTTCCCGACACCCCGTCGGTACTGACAAAGAGACCAACAAACAACAAACCAGGCCGGCTCTCGGCACCCCGTCGGCATCGACAAAGAGAGAAGAGGTGAGTACACCCACGGTCACCGCCCGGCTCATCCTTCGCCCGCGCTACCCATGGGTGGGGGGCATTTGTGGACACCAAAAAAATGCATGCTTTGATAGCCTGCTCGGCCTCGCGTCAGCAACGGCGCCGAGTGAAGAAACCCCAGAGAAATCAAGCACAAAAGGCCCCGCAGCCCATGGGCCCCAAAGAAAATCAAATGGGCCGTAGCTCATGCTCACAGTGGGCTCAACATTGCCCATCTGGCCCCGCAGCGGCACGCCCCAGGGGGCCTTCAACGGCACAACCCCTGGGGGCCTTCAACGGCACGCCCCAGGGGGCCTTCAACGGCACACCCCCTGGGGGCCTTCAACGGCACGCCCCAGGGGGCCTTCAACGGCACACCCCCTGGGGGCCTTCAACGGCACACCCCCTGGGGGCCCTCAACGGCACGCCCCAGGAGGCCTTCGACGGCACACCCCCTGGGGGCCTTCAACGGCACACCCCCGCGGGGTCTTCAGCGGCACGCCCACTGGGCTATTCAGCGGTGCACCCCAAAGGGGGCCTTCAGCGATACGCCCTGAAGTCCTTCAGCGGCACAGCCTCCAGAGGCTTCAGCGGCAAGCCTTTTTGGCTCCCCAGCGGCACGCCCATTTGAAGCCCTCCAGCGGCACGCCCTCAGAGGCTCCAGCGGCACGCTTGCTCAGCCCGCCAGCGGCACAGCGTGAAGCTTTTTTTTTTTAACTAAAGTCATACTTGTACGGGCCAAGGGAAGGGATCGACCCCAGCCAACGTACAAGAAATTTTATATATAAAGAGTAAGAGGGAGAGAGAGAGAGAAGTAGAGGGATACAAGGACATCAAGGGTCCGGGGGAGGGGCCATCCAACAAACGGATGGAGAAGCCGAAAAGGAACAGGGGCCAAGCGGCCGCAAAAGGTTCACATGAGGCCAACAAAAGAAACAACCAGTCAAAGAGGATCACCAAAACTCGTGGCAGAGCTAAGGGCCACGACGAGTTCTACGATTGCGTCGGCGGCCGGGCAAGAACGGCGGGCCAGGGTCCACATCCTCAGCAAGAGCGGAAGCAGCAATGTTGACGGAGTCCTCCACGACAATTGGATCATGAGGCTCGAGCTCGGAGGGAGCAGAAACGGACGGAGACAACGCGGGGAGATCGACAGCAGATGAAGGCAAAGCCTCCTCACATGGCTCCGCACGTAAGGCCAGAACAACGTGGTTGGGCCGCTGAGTCGGTGGCGGCAGGGCAGAAGCTGGAGCCGTGGCGCGAGGGGCGCTGGCAGAGACCGCAGGCACTGAAGTAACAGCAGCATGGGCCACGGAAGCAGGGCGGCCAACGGAGGGAAAACGGTCAGCCGCTGAGGAGGGAATACCGAACTTCCCACTTGGCAGACGACGGCCTAGAGTGGCTGTAACAGCTAGGGCGGGAGGAGCAACCATCCCAACCAAGAACTTGACGAAAGTCGCCTGGGACAACAGCGCACGAGAACAGTCCGCCGCCGTGGATGAGCAGGGCCCGCCAGCAAGGTGGCAGTCGAAGGAGGACGCCGGAGGAACGGGGAGGCCATCGATCACAGAGGCGGAGGGAGGAAGCGACTGCCCCACTGCAGGGGAGGTGGAGCAAGGCAGATCAGCAATCCCCGGTAGCACAGACGAAGGTCCCGGTGAGGCTGTAGGAGTGTCAGCAGCTGAAGGCGCTTGGAGACAGCAGCCATGCAGGGGGCCCACAAGAGGCTGCACCACCGCAGGGATCGCAAGGGCCCCTCCTGAGGAAGCTGGTGACGCCGCTGCACTCGGCCCTAAAGCAGCAGAGGGGGAAGAGTCTGGAGCAACCGTTGGCCCAGTGGCCGGCACCACACCGTCAAGGCCACACACCCCGGACAAAGGGAGGGCAGCCACGACAGACACAGCTAAAGGTGGTCCCGAGACGCCTGGAAGTGCGTCAGCAACAACCCCGGACCGAAGCGCAGGCTCACCGCCAGAGACGACAAAAGAAGGCACCATCGGACATGAAACCACAGATGAAGCCGGTGGCACAGAGGGGCCACCCACCATAACGAAAGACTCCTGAAGCAGCGCGGGGTAAGCAGAGGTGCCAGAGGGAGCATCCACCGCAGGAGGTCCGGGGGCTTCCTTCGTGCAGCCAGGAGGGCCGTCCGCAGGAGGCCCAGTCGTAGACTTCTGACAGAAGGGAAGGACCGGCCGCCAAGCTTTAGCCGGAACCGGCGGAGGCGCGGGCGCAGCAACAACCAAGGAAGAAGACAAGCCAGGAGGGGCAGAACTAGCAGGCTTCACCGGGGGTATGGACTTGGATTTGCACTTATCCACAGTGTGCCCAAGGTGGAAGCAGGCATGGCAGAACAGTGGGGGGTCAGGGTAGACGATTCGCTGCCAAGAGCCCCCACCTCCATAGCCGACCCACACACGCCCAGGGAGCGGCTTAGAGACGTCCAGTTGGACGCAAACTCTGGCGGCATGAGCTTGTAGCAGAGTGGATGTGTTCCGATCGATCCTGAGCACCGGTCCAATGCTCCCGACAATGGAGCGGAGCATCACTTCGTTGAAGAAATTGGCAGGAAGGCCAGGGAGTTCCAGCCAGACGGGAACTACGGGGGAATCGAACCGGGGGCAGAAGTCCAAGGACCACTTGGAGAACCTGAAGAGCTTGCCGTGGACATAAAGAGTGCCCTTGAGGAGGACCTGGAGGTAGTCCTCAGAGTTCTGGAATTTGATGAGGAGATGCCGTCCATCAAGAGCACTGAGGAGGAAGTCTTCCGAGAAGGAGAACCGTTGTTGCAGGTGGGCGCGAATGTCCTGAAACGGCGGCCGACCCCGTGGGGTTTTGGCTATGATTGCGAACAGTAGGGGCTTGCAAGATTCCTTGATTTCGTCGAGGGTGAAGAAGCACGCCGGCTCGCCTGAATCAGTCAGGGCTGGAGAGTGGATGGCCAGGGATAGCGTCGGAGAAACATAAGCTTGGCGGACGATCTGAGCGAAGGAGGGGCCAGAGGTAGCACCTGACTGGCCCACGGCAGGCCAAAGGGAGGCTTTGGAAGCCAAGCCAGCGGGACCGGGCGACACCTTGGGGTTGGTACACGGCTGAGGGACCAAGCCGGCAGCAGCGCCGGGCCCGTGCAACGGTGGAACCAAAGAGGCTGCCGGAGGAGCATGGACCGCCACCAGCGCGGGGGGGGAGGCCGGAGTCGCAGAAGCAATGGCGGGGGGCACAGACGCCGGCAGGGGAGCGTACGACGGTGAGCCAGCGAAGGAGGGCAGGGCAATCGGAGAAGAAAGGCCTCTACCCACCGAAAACAGAGTGTCGTTTTTGGCAGGGGTCCCGTCAAGCACAGGAGAGAGGGGTAGCGAGGGGATAGAAAACGTGGAGGGGGTATTAGCAACGTGGCAGTCACAGGTTGGGTGAGGCGAGAGGTTGATCACTGAAAGGTCAACAGACATGGGTGAAGCGACAGAAGTGAGGGGTGGCGTAAGGAGAGGCTGGCTGGTCAACAGTGGAGAAGTGGCCACCGGGGTTGCCGTGCTGACATGGGGAAAGACGTGGCATCCAGGCAACGGTGAGTAAGACGCCTGGAACCCGCGAACAGCGACGTCGGGGCAGGAAGAGAAGGCCGGAGGCGACCTGGAGGCAGACGTGCCGGAGGCAACGAACGGAACACCACCACCAAGGCCGTCGACGGGGACTGCGCAAGGACAACCAGAAGGTGGCGCGGGGGCTAGGGCAAGCCCAACCCCGTCCACTGCAGGCGCGACAGAGCAGCCCCCTACGAACGAACCAGCCGGGAAAGGAAGACCACCCGGGAGAGCAGGAGCCCCACCGAGGCCAACGAGCAGCGACGGAGAGGACACCGGAGGGGGAGGGGGAGGCACGTGGCCTTCCCCCCACCCAGCCAAGGCCGAATGGGAGTCACCGACAGAAGCGGGAGCACCGTGGGCACCGCCAGAGGAGGCCACCCGGGGCAGGGGGAGGCCAACCGCGGCAGGGACCAACGGCGGGAAGGCCTGACCGGAGAGGGGAGGGGGAGGCCTGGGGCCTCCCCCCCCGCAGCCGGCCATCGCCGGAGCTCAGACGAGGCGGAGGCTGGCAGGCCACTGGAGAGAGGGGAACGCACGGGAGAGAAACCAAGGGGGGGGAGACGGGAGGAGAGAGAAACGCATGAGAAGAATGAAATTTCAATAGTTTTTTTTTTTTTTTTTTTAGCGTGAAGCTTTTCAACGGCAAGACGACGTGCAACCCACGCTTTACGCTTCCTTGGCGCGCAGTGAGCCGTCTGAGGTGGCAACCGTCCATTGGGCCATGTGAGCTACCCCCTGACGACCCAAGACGGGGCAGGTCAAATGCCATCATCACAAGGCCACTTCCCGCCTTCAACGGCCGGGCTGGAGGGCTTCGGCTGTTGGAGGTATAAAAGACCCTCCGCTTCAATAGAGAAAGGGCGGATACAGAGGGAGAGGCTCAGACGGCAGGGGAGATACAAAAAAGAAGAGGCAGAGGAAGAAGAGGAGAGGGGAGAATAGAAGAAGAAAAGCTCCAGCGAGCCTCCTCCGACGACCACCGGGAAGAGAGCAAGAGTAAGGGAGAGGGAGAGAGCTCAATGTAATGGGGGAGAGGGTTAGGGACAGTGGCGAGGGTTTTTGGCCCCCGATGCTTTCTTCCCTTTTGTATTCCGTTCCTCCTCCTGCTCTTTGTTTTGGGTTTCTCTTTTCCTTTGTCCATGGCCTCGTCCTGGGCATTTCCTCTGTAATGTGCATATAGGGCTTTGGCCCTTGGCTCCCCATAAATGAAAATCACCCTCTTTGGGTTTCTCTATGAATTTTATTGGCTTGCGCTAGCTCTCACGGTCTTTTATGGGGTTGTTCGTTCTCCCTCCGTCTCCCCATTTCATCGGTGTTTTTGGGTCTTCATGTCGAGGTGATTTCTCCTATGAGCATTGGCCTCATGAATCCTTCGAGCCCCCACATGGCCTTCCGTTGCGCTCACTGGGCCAGGGGAGGGGGAAGACCCTTGCCCCCCCCCCCCTCTTCGAATATCCAGTAATCAAATGGCCTACCCCTGGCCTTGAATCCTCTTTCTTTTTCCTGAATGGCTTCTAAGGCCCCCAGTCTGCTTACACACTCTATTTGGCCCCTCCAGCGATGCACCTTTCCGGCACTTGGCCGACGCACCCAATGGCCTTCAGCGGCACACCCAGTTTTGGCCCTTAGCGGCACACCCCATGTGCCCTCAGCGGCACACCCCTTTCTGCCCTCAGCGGCACACACACCCAACTAGCCATTGGCCGGCACACTTGTAGCCTTTGGCTCTTGGCCGGTACACCCCCCTGTTCAGCCCTTAGCGGCACACACTTTTCAGCCCTCAGCGGCACACCCTCCAGCCCCCCTTTAGCGGCACGCTCCTTGGCCAGCCCCGGTCCATGCCCCTTTGAGGCCTTCAGTCTGTCGTTTTCCTTCGTGTTTTCCGGGGCTCTATAAAGGTGTTGCTCCCCCGGGGGCCCACCTCCAGTTGTCGGGTTCCGCCACTCCATGTGGGCGCGTTCCCTTTATCTCCCTTACACCCCGGGTCAAGGGGAGATGCTACCGAATTTTTTGTGAGAAACTAATAAACAATTAAAAGAGGCAAAAGGAGGCAACAAATGAGCAGGATAATTAATGAAACCTTCCAACTCATCAAATCACTGCCGGCATCACAACGAGAACTGAATCGAACTAATTAATTACCCGGCAGCCCGAATGTCCGACCCGCAAGAAAAGAGGCCGAACCGAATAAAACAGAACAATGGAAGAGTTTTATATAAAACTACACGAAAGTCAAGATAAGAAGAAAAGAAAAACCTTAAAACAGATGATCCAAAACTGATCGGGCCTCACCAAGCACGCCCTCATTGGCCCTTAGCGGCATAGGCCATCCCCATGTCCCTTTCAACCCCCAGCGGCACGCCCTTTCTGCCCTCAGCGGTACGCTCCCCGTCAACCTTCAGCGGTACGCCACTCCTTCCCTTCGCCGGTACACCCCCAGCCATTGTATAGACTTCACACCCCAATGTATAGACTTAGCCAGTGTATAGACTTGGGCAGTGTATAGACTTCACACCCCAATGTATAGACTTAGCCAGTGTATAGACTTGGGCAGTGTATAGACTTCACACCCCAATGTATAGACTTTTCCAGCATACAGACTTCGGGCCAGTCGACGTATAGACTTCAAATTGCAACGCGTAGACATTGCTCCACTCTGCTCCAGTGTACGGACTTCGGGCTTGGCAATGTATAGACTTCGAGCCTGGGGAACGTATAGACTTTATATCACCCCCCTCCTTCACCGACACACTCTCCGGTGGTACGCCCCTCCCCTTCTGGCTTTGTCGCCCTCAGCGGTACGCCCCTTTGGCCTCCAGCGGTACGCCCTTTGCAGCCCTCACCGGTACACCCCTTCGCCACCCAGCGGTACACCCAATACCCAGCGGTACACTCCCGTTTCCCCTTCGCCGGCACACTACATGCATGCATATATACATCGCGATAAGGGCATTAACAATAGCAAATAAATTAATAAAAATTACGCTAATTAAAGGACTCCTGACGCGCAATATTAATCACAATAAAAGAGGTGGGAGGGGTAATAATAAACAAATGACAATAATAAGAATGATCATGAATAAAAAGAAGAAAAATCACCCCGGACGAAGGCACGAACAAACAGTAAACATCGAATCAGAAATCCTAGAGGATATAACTAAGAAAACCCCAGATAAAAGACGCTAAGGCCTACACCGCAGCCTCCCCATCTCTCCCCGTGACCCGGGGCAAAAGGGAATAACGACGCCGCCCTTTCAGGTCAAGCCCAAGTCTCGGGAATTACCCCGATATGGCCAGGCTTTGATCTAACCTCGGGCCGACATCCTAATCGGACCAGATTTGTTTTCTCATTCCGGACGCCTCCCTAGTCATCATTAAAATTGCCGTATACTCGGCATACATTTGAACGGATTCGTCCCGGTTTTCCCGTCGCGTTTCCATCACGGACCCGTGTCTGAACACGAAAAGATCCACGAGTGACCGACATGGCCGACGGTTTGTGGTCTGAATACAACCCCCAGTGTGACCTATCCCTACCTCTCTCTCTCGCATAATTAGCATTATTCTTTCCGGCCGCGGGGCCCCTAATTTCGACAATTAATCAGGGGTATTCCCTCGTATGGGGGATGTAAATGACGTCGTGACCTTCATGACGCGACGGGATTCGGTCCCGACACGAACCACACAATCGTCTGACGAAGTCAGATCGAGCGCACCATGGGCTCTTCGGAGCCCGAATAAATTGTCACCTCGGTGACTGGCACGCCCACGCACTCAATAAAACGAACGAACCAAACGAGAGAATAAGCCCAGCGACGAAAAGTGCGTCCACATTGTTAGACTCACATGTCTTTTTTATGATTTTAATCAATATTTTGTTAGTGGCCTCTGCTTGTCCATTACCTTGTGGATAATAAGGTGATGAATGATGCAATGCAATTTTATACCTTTTGCAGAGGTCCTGAAGGTCCTGAGAAATGAATTGCAGTCCATTGTCGGTGATGATCGTGCTTGGAATGCCGAACCTGGCGATGATGTTCTTCATGATGAATTTGCAGACTGTTGATGCTTTAACCTCCACGTAAGCTTCGGCTTCAGCCCATTTGGTAAAGTACTCCGTTGCGGTAAGGATGAATGATTTTTGCTTAGTGAGGGAGTAAGGATTACCGAGAGGACCAATGACATCGAAAGTCCACATGGAGAAAGGCCATGGGGAGGATAGTGGATGAAGTGAAGAAGATGGGGAATGAATTTTATCGGCGTGAAGTTGACACTTGACACACCTGCAGACATAGCCGGCACAATCTTCTTCCATGGTGGGCCAGTAAAAGCCTTGCCGAAGGATTTTCTTGGCAAGCATTTGGCTATTCACATGGCCACCGCACACACCAGAGTGTGCTTCCTCGACGCATTTCCAGACTTCCTCTTCGTCGAGACATCTTAGAAGAACACCAGTAAGACTTCTCTTGTATAGCACTTCTCCGACCAGCACGTACCTCTGTGCCACCCTCCTTGTGGCTTTTCTATCTTCCGATGTGGCTTCTTCAGGGTAGGATTGATCTTTGCAATACTTGGCAATTTCGTAAAACCATGGCTTCTCCTCATCAGTCAATTCTTCTTCTAATTCTGTCAACATAATTTCCCTCTTCTCAAGGATTTCTTCCTGTAGGGCCTTTCTTGCTATCCTGTCCTTGATATTTACGTATGAAGCGTCATCGATTGCAGGGGCGTGACGCTTGTAGACGTGAATGGTATCAAACCATCTTCCTAGAGGGAACCTTAGAGATGATGCCAATGAGGCGAGGGCATCGGCCAGAATGTTTTGATGACGAGGGACATGGACAAAGATCAATTTGGCGAATAATTTGGCAAAGGCAGCAGTGAGTTCTTGGTATGGCTTGAGCTTGGGATCGCGAGTGCGATATTTGGTGAGCACCTGGCGCAGAATGAGTTGACTATCACCTACGACTCGCAATTCAGTGATACGAAAAGAATGAGCGAGTTCTAGGCCAGCTAGAAGAGCTTCATATTCAGCTATATTGTTGGTAATGGGGAATTTGAGCTGATATGCCAGTGGGAATGTAAGGCCTTCAGGCGACAGGAGGGCAATGCCGATTCCTTTCCCTTGGGAATTCAGAGCTCCATCAAAATATAACGTCCACATGCAATCATCTGATTGGTTGATGGACATTAGTTCCTCATCTGGAAACTCTGATTGGACAGGGTCAAATTTCGGAAGAGGATGGTGAGCGAGATGCTCAGCTATAGCATACCCCTTGATCGCCTTTTGCTGAATGTAGGTGATGTCAAACTGAGAAAGAAAGCTTTGCCATCGTGCTAATCTATCCGTAAGGATAGATTTTTCCAGAAGGAACTTGATAGGGTTCATTCGGGCAATCAGATGGACTTCACGAGCTAGAAAGTAATGTTTCAACTTCTGCACTACCCAGACAAGGGCGGCACAAGTTTTCTCCATAGCCGTGTACTTCTGCTCACAGGGGTTGAGGAGTTTAGACAAGTAATAGGTCGCCCTTTACTTGCCCGCTTCATCGGCTTGTGCCAGGACAGCTCCCACGGAGTCGTCTAGGACTGAGACATAAAGGATTAAAGGTCTACCTGGCGTGGGTGGAATTAGAACGGGTGAATTGGCCAGATACTCTTTCAATCCTTCAAAAGCTTTTTGGCATTTAGAATTCCAAAGGAATTCTACTCCTGACTTAGTTAACTCGTAGAAAGGTTTGCACCTTTGTGAGTGCTGTGACACAAATCGACGAATGAATTGCAACCTTCCAATTAAACCTCGAACTTCTCTCAGATTTCTCGGAGGTGGCATCTCCCTGATTGCTTTAGCTTTGTTGGGATCTATTTTAATACCCCTCTTACTCACAATGAAACCAAGCAATTTGCCTGACGAAACACCAAATACGCACTTTTTTGGATTCATTTTCAAATTGAACTCTCTTGATCTTTGCAGCACCTTAGCCAGAACTCTTGGGTGTTCTGCCCTAGTCTTGGATTTCACCAGCAAATCATCCACATATACCTCTAAATACACATGCATCATGTCATGGAATATTGCCATCATAGCCCTTTGATAAGTAGCTCCAGCATTCTTTAAACCAAATGGCATGACCAAATAGCAATAAGTTCCCCAAGGTGTGGTGAATGATGTTTTCTCCTGATCTTCTTCCGCCAAACGGATCTGATTATACCCCGAAAATCCATCCATAAACGAGAGAGTTTTATAGCCCGCTGTATTATCAACCAACACGTCAATGTGAGGCAAGGGGAAATCATCTTTTGGACATGCGCGGTTAAGGTCCCGAAAATCGATACAGATTCTCACCTTTCCATCCTTTTTCATGACCGGGACAATGTTTGTCACCCATTGAGGATGTAGGACGACTCTAATAAACCTGGCTTTGTGGAGCTTATCGACCTCTTCCTTCATTTTTAAAGCCATTTGGGGGTGGAAACGTCTTAACCTTTGCTTTACCGAGACGGACCCTGGTTTTAACGTTAGGCGATGTTCGACCAGGCTGGAATCTAATCCCGGTATATCCTCGTAACTCCACGCGAACGTGTCCCTATATTCCTTTAGGACCTCGATCAATGTCTCTTCTTCAGATGGTGGTAAATTGTCACTTATGAGGATGATTCTAGGGTCTTCCTCGGTCCCCAGGTTGATTTCTTTGGTGGGTTCTTCTATAGCGGCTGATGGTTCATCAAACCTCCTCATTCCGCTAGCATATGCGTCAGCCGCGTCTTCATATTCTTCGTCCCCTTCTTCAATAGGGTACTCTTCATCTGTGAGCTCATAAACTCTGTATCCCTCATCAATTGTGCAATCCTCCTCACATTCTAACTCCGGCAGATGGATGGGATTTTCTTGCAATTGAGGAATGGCTAGAAAGGCTTGACACCTATTGGCTAGATCTAGAAGGAATCGACGAGGAATTTCCCTGCCTTTGGATTTTCTTCTAGGTACTACCATTGACTCATTATTCCTAACCTGACTGACTTGTTCTACAGACGAAGAAGAAGTTGAAGAATGTACAGGAAGAGACCCCTCGATAGAGGGGTAAAGAAGGTCGCTCAAGGGACCTTGAATGAGTGGCCCGTAAGTCGGGGCACACTTGTGAGATATGTAGGAGGTCTCCTCAAAGGAGATGCACTGTTGAGGAGTTTGAAATTCGACGTTTTTTTTTATTTTCATTTTCAATTACAAAACAATTGAAAGAAATTAGAGAATGGGAGGAGGGAACTATAGCTAGGGGGTTGCAAGGCTCATTGAGCAGATCATGGTTGAAAATTTGGCACGGGTTGAGAAACCCGCGCAAGAATGTGAGCAGAGAAGGGGACCTGGGAATATCATCAGATAAACGTCGAGTCCAAGAAAGAGTCAGCAGTAATGGCTGAGGAGAATGATCAGATAGAATGACGGAAAACGATCCGTTAGTGGCAACTTCCTCTCGGCGAGGAAAACTTGGAATTTCGGCAATGTCAACGACATCTTTTGGTACCTCAGAGATCAAAAGTGGCCCCTCTAAGTCTGGAGGTGAGAACATCTATTGTAGTGTCATGGAAATATCCTGTATATCAATCCACTTGTTCCACTCACAATCCGGGTCATCGTGTTTCCCCTTCTTTGCAGCTCTCGAGCAACCTTCAGCCAAGTAGGCAATATGCAATTTCCCGTGTGATTCTTGCGAACAATCCCCCATCTGCATTATTGGCCCCTTTCTGAAATGGGAGTACAAGGTCCACGTGAGAGGTTCCTCATATGCTTCAAGTGGTCCTTCAAAGCCTAGGCCAGCTCTAAGGGTTAGCTTTGTCTTCTTTGGCAACTTCAGTCTCCCTTATAATTGTGCCCCCAAACCTTTGCCCTGTTGGTAGCCAATGTTTCTCATGATCTCCCATCCCTTAGCATGGGAAGGGTGACATGACTTTGGTGTTGGAAGTGGCTTTTGTGTAAAATGGGTGCGACGAGGGTCACACACATCTAGCAGTGAAAGAATTGGCCGGTGAGTTGGCCAAACAGAAGGCAATGAGGTATTAATAGTGTCCACTATAGAAAAGATGGGCATGCTATTTACCTTGATAATCCAAGCCTTGTATGGAAACTTTAAGCACTGATGATTGGTGGAAGGCACCGCATTCATAACCTCAATGTAAGGGCGGCCCAGTATGGCCTTGAATGTGGGATCCATATCAAGGATATGGAATTCCGTGAAGACTGATGCAGGGCCCAATTCTACATTCAAGATGACCATCCCCATTGGCGGCTTTTTGCTATTATCATAGGCTGTAACCGTGATTGATGAAGGCATTATCTGTTCCGTGTCAACCCCACATGATTGGAGGGTGATCATAGAGATCACATTTATAGACGCACCAGTGTCCACCAAACATGGGTCTATAGGCACCCCATTGATCTTGACTGCAATACACAAAGCATATTTTCGAGCCTCCTTGGGGGCAAGCTCATGGTGGTGAAATATAATAGCCGGTTGTGTATCAGTTGGCGTCAATACTGACGAGATTTTCTCCACTGGGAGATCCTCATTTACCATAACCCTCTGAAGATACTCCATCAAGGCGTCTTGATGGGTTTTCGACCTCTTGATTAGCTCGAGAATGGAGATCCGAGCTGGTGTTTTATCCAAGTGTTTCAACAGGTCATATTGTGTCCCGGGGATAGACTCATCTGGCTGTTCTTCGGTGTCTTTCTCCGACTGAGATTGCTCGGGGACCTGACTGTTTTGGGGAAAAATCCGATGGAACATCCTTCCACTACGGAGCACCATGGCTTGTGGTTTTGGCGGCACCTTTATAGAGTTAGATATGGGGTTTAGCAAGGGTTCGAGAGGTAGTGGTGGAGGAACAATTGATGAAGCAGGGGCAATAATAGGTGTAGGGGCTCTGATGAGTGGTTTGTTAGGTGGAGGCATGGTGGGAGTGGATGAAGCCTCAGATGGACGGCGAATGATAAGGGGTTTAAAAGGTGGAGGCATAGTAGAGGTTGATGGTGTCCCGGATGGGTGATGAATAATGAGAGGTTTCGAGGGTAAAGGGGTTGCGGTGGAGGTAGATGGTGCCTCGGAAGGGTGTTGGACAATAATGGGTTTGTTTAGTGGAGGCAAAATGAAGGCGGATGATGAAGTGGAGGCGTGAGAGATAATGAGAGGTTTTGGGGGTAACGGTATTATGGTGGAAGTGGAGGGTGTTTGCTGGAGACTCGAAGGGAGGTCATCAGTAGCGACGCGGATGAGAGGACGCGATAGCAGTGGAAATGAGTGAGGTATCACTGCGGGTTGTGCTCCGGGTGGAGGATAGACAGGTGCGGGACGAATAAGGCTTGGGGATTGGATAGGAACGTGATTGGTGACAAGGACAGAGCCGCTTTTCGTATGCCAATCCTGCCCTCTTCCAACCTCCAGGAAGGAAGAGATGGGGTTGACTTGGTGGTTAGGTTGTTGGTGCGCCGGTAACGGATTCTGGAGGATGCCCATATTTGGCTGTTGTTGTGGTGCCTGCTGAGGCTGTTGTTGCTGCTGTTGTTGTTGTCTAAGAGGAGGTCTCCTGGCCTTCATCATGGTGATGCATCGCCTCATTTCATCCCAATCTATTTGATGTTCATCGTTCATATCATAGATATTGTAACACCTCCTATAAAAATATATAATAAATAATATAAATGATGGCATTAATAGTAATATTATTATTAGTACTATTACCATTTCAACTAATAAATATATAGTTAAAGGCAACTTATATTCTTTAAAATTGCTTAAGTTGAAAATTTAAACATAGAGTCATATAAAGTATAGGTTGTCCCTTTAACAATAAATTCCCTAGAATAGTGGTTAAGTGACTTGCGATCTACCATGAGGTCTTGAGTTCCATTCTCCCTAGTCTCACTTGCGCATAGAAATAGATTTTTGCAAATCCCACTTAAGCTAATCCAAAACTCTTAAGTTAAGTAATTCTAATTGACTAATGCTAAACCTAGTTAATTAAGAATCATAGTTAGATGATGATTAAGTATCTTTCATCTTAAGATTAATCCATCTTAGACTAATTAATCATGATTAATTAGAAACTAAACTTAATTAACCTAATTAATCTAGAGGTTGGCAGGTCCCTATCTCACCTAGCTAGGCAATACATGGGTGGATGACAAGGATTTGTCACATTGTCCCCCTACTTGTCCCCTAATCCCACTTGTATAAAAACACCCCATCCCGTAGGCTATTGTTTGGGCTGCTGTGGTTTGCTGTGGGTGTCGTAAGGTTCAAGGGTTGTAGAGGCTATCTTTCTGTAGCAAGTCTTGGGTTCTTTATTGAAGCATTCTTCATTTCAACCAGGTAGGTCTTCTCAACTCTTAACCAAATCCATAGTTAATTTAGGGCTTAGTCCATCTCCATGCGAAATTAGCATGTATTAGTTAGGATTAACATTAATGTTGTACAAAGGAAATAGTATGCATTAAATGATTAACATGTGCTAGAAATAAATCGCATGCATTAAAATTCTTTATGTATAATTAGCATGAAATAGAAGTAAATTACATCTATTAGCTAAGATTAGTAGGTGTTCTCAAAGCTTTAACCAAATAGTTAACTAAGTTAATTAGGTAGTTCATCTCCATGCGAATCTCGTATGTGTGTTTAAGCTTTAGAAACCTCATGTTTTAAAATTAAACTACCAATCTAGTAGTTATTTAGTGAAGTAGACACATCTGTGCTAATTGGACAAAACTAACAATAACTGTGAACATACAGTTACTTGATGGTTACTTAATTTATGTTAGTTAATTTTTATATGGTGGTGATATCTTTAGTAAACTGCTACTATACACCATATATTAATAGTTTAACTAATAAATGTTACACACAGTAATACACTCAAGTAAGATATATATAACCACAATTTATATATGTTAATATATACTGTTAAAGCTTAAACACGTGAATCAAACGCATGTTAAACACACGTTAATATATTTATCAAATGAGTAATTAGTTAAGGTATGTGAATAGGTCAACTATTCATAAATGTTACATACTGTTAAAATTAAAAACAACTTTTTAAACATGTTAAGATATATAATACATGTGTTTTTAACATGTTAACACACTACTGTGCTTTCAACGATATATATATATAAAGTGTCGACTAAATGTCTACACCCCACCCATGTCTCCATTACAAAAGTTAATACAGGGTATTATAGTTATATCTAACTGTTGGATAAGGTTATATAGATCAACATATATCTACTTAGATAACAGGCTTATATAGTCTCTGTTAGTCTCTGTTAAATAGTCACAAATGTCAAACGCACTAATAATAGTAAATGTTATAACAGCATCATCTACGTAAATGGTAACAAATGTTACATAATATATCTAATGTTACATAGAAAATCTATGTATATGAAAAATGTATATACGGATGTTATATCTAACAGGATCAATATATGACTAAGGTGTCGATCCCACTATCTATAACAGGAATAAAACCTCCACTTTTGAACCACCTTGTACATGTTAAATTAAAAACTCTTCTAATCATTCTAATCTTAAAATGGTGAATAGATCAAAATATAGATTTTTACTAAAAA
Organism: Amorphophallus konjac; assembly: GCA_022559845.1. Classification (NCBI taxonomy): domain Eukaryota; kingdom Viridiplantae; phylum Streptophyta; class Magnoliopsida; order Alismatales; family Araceae; genus Amorphophallus; species Amorphophallus konjac. The sequence goes on along the minus strand of CM040117.1, from coordinate 267,714,247 downwards.
CATGCAAGAAGCCAAAATTTCTATATAAAACATGATACATCATTTTCTTATTTTTTCACATTTTTACAAGGTAGTTAAATTTTTAGGTGAATAGTGATTTCCGACATGTTAAATTAAAAACTCTTCTAATCATTGAAATCTTAAAATGGTGAATAGATCAAAATATAGATTTTTACTAAAAACATGCAAGAAGACAAAATTTCTATATAAAACATGATACATCATTTTCTTATTTTTCCACATTTTTACAAGGTAGTCAAATTTTTAGGTGAATAGTGATTTCCGAGTTTTAAGTCAGGTTTAAATCGCCGATTAGACCTTGATAACGATGTTATTAGCATTAGTCATAGAAGTCAAAGGTGATCAGAAATGTGTTAACGATTTAATTACTATCTTTATAAAAAAAAATTATGATATTCAAAATTTTGTTAAACAAGAATATAACAATATTTTCATTAGTATATTAATGCCGTTAACATTGTTTAATATGATTTAACAGTATCATACATGTTCATTACAGCATTATAATACGCTCATTGAGTATAGTAATCTTGTCAATATAAATCTTTTAAACACTTTATTAGTAATATTTTCACTAGCACTCCAACATTAATCCTTTAAGTGTGTTATGGTGATTAATATTTTTATGAAGCATAATGGCACTGTCAATTAATATTTGAAGCGTTTTAACAATGTTAATAACATTTTCGATCCTTTAAAAACACCTTAATACAAAATTTAGTTGGGTTGTGGTTAAAAGAGGAGGCATCGTCTGGCTCTTCTATTGGGCTTGCTGGATGGCCTTCTATTGGGCTTGCTGGAAGGCCCTTCCTTTGACTTACTGGATGGCCTATTTCTGCTTGAATTGTAAATGATCAGCATGCAGTGGCATGTTAAATCCCGATTTAACGCATACATAATATTGATATTATATACAAGTTAGTTAATGTTCACATACTGATATTGTACACAAGATTAATTATTGTCTACAACTAATTAAGCACGATATACATGTCTAAAACCTAACATAATGTTGTACACCATTTAATCATGTACAACATACATATTTAATCTGACAAATGTATATGCATGATTAATATATATATATATATAAAAAACCATCTTACCAATGTTTAAATTACTGATGTTATAACTGCGTTTAACAAGGTTTAATATGTTTTTAGTAGTATTTCATTTATTGTAATAGTGTATAAATGAACCCTGTCACCATCGAGCTTGTAACAGGCACTCCTGACCAGGGTGCCACCTTCTATCAACCCCTATATACTCCAAGAAAAAAAAAAAAAGAATGACAGCAACAGTGTAATAAAAGGGGACGTAATGGAACTCATTAACTCAGTAAATCTGCACTAGTTAGAATGGATAACTAATCATACAAATATCAATTCTCAGCATTGGTTTTACTTTATCTGTACCCTTGGATTCCAAATCTACCTTATAATCCTACCGGTCACACCTTGAATTCTATATTGGCTATAAAGAGTGAATGTCGCAAAAATATGACTAATAATGCTCGCAAATAAGGGCCCGGTCTGGTCCTGGGAGGAGCGCCCAAAACCCGAGGGAAGATCTCTTTCTAGCGGTGTCTTGCATTGCACCGATCCACATTCTAGATTAAAGACATTCCATCACTCTCTCTCTCTTTACTTGACTTACTTGACTTGTGTGACCCGAATGGGTAATTACTTAAATGAATGGATTGATTTATGTATATAGCCAATTCTAATTGCTGCTTGAACTTGCTTATTGTGCTATCATGATTGTTATTCCAGTTATTCACTACTTAATATCAATTGCTATTTCTACGTGGAATTGATCTATAATCTCACTTTTACTCCAGTCGATTCCTTGTTGTCTACCTGTCTGCATGCATAGACATATTTTTCTTTTACATTAAATGAATGTGTAATTCACTTATAGTATGTTAGAAGTTGAGATGTAAATCCTACTGAGCGATTCGCTCAACAAGTTATTTTCTAACCATTTCAGGTGAATCAGGTGGCGACGATAATGGGGTTGAGTCAGAGTGATGAGGGCTAGACCATCTAGTTGGTTATACATTAGCTGTCCTTATGTTAATTGGAATCCTTAGTGTTAGTTGTACTAGTTCATGTACCATTATGTATGTCGTTGTACTAATTCTGTCATTGTATTTTAATTCAATAAAGGGTATGTCATATGTATTTCAATTGAATAAAGGGACATGTTGTGTTAAATTGAGTATTGTAATATAAAAAAAAAATTCTATTAGTTTAATCTCGTCGACTTGGAAGATATGTTTTGCGCACTCTGTATATGAATGATCTAATGACACGATTATATAGACGCGTCGCGCATCCGAGTAATCTTCCGCACTCGGGACGTGACAGTCTTCTTGGTATCAGAGCCTAGGATTTCAATTTCCTAGGTAAAAACCCGAGTCCAAAGATATAAATGTCTAATAGAATTGTCTATGGATAGGTTTAGATCTTACCTTGTGAGATGGGTAAAGCCAAGGGTTAAGTTTAACAATGACAATTGTCCCCATAATAACGAAACCCAATATTTCTTACACCTTAAATTTTGTAGGATTATGGCCGCTGAAAGAGCACAATGGCGCCAGATGCAGCGCACTGTGCAGGAACTTACGCAGGTGCTACAGCAAGTGGCGCAAGGCGGTGTTGGCGGTGCTCACCGTGGAGCTGGTGACCTTCATCGGGATTTCCGCAACATGAACCCACCAAAGTTTGCAGGATCGGTGGACCCCGATGACGCCGAGCATTGGCTGAAGGAGACCGAGAGGATCTTCCGTGTAATGCAATGCATGGACGAAGAAAAAGTTTTACTGGCTACATTTCAATTGGAACGGGATGCGCGGTGCTGGTGGGAGTCCGTGGAAGCAACACTGCCCGACAATCATGTCACATGGGCGGAATTTGTCGAGCACTTCAACAGTAAGTATTTCTCGGACCGTGTGCAAGAGAAGAAGGCTGCGGAATTTGCTTCGTTAAAGCAATGGACCCGGAAGGTGGCTGAATATGAGGCCCAGTTCTCAAGGCTTTCTCGTTATGCACCTCACTTGGTGTGTACGGAAAAGATGAAGGCGAGGAGATTTCTCAACGGGCTACGGCCCCAGTATATTACCCAGCTTGCACCGATGGATATCCAAGTCTACTCGGAAATGGTTCGGCGTGCTCAGCTGCTGGAAGACGCCACCGAATTTTCTGAAAGGATTCGAGGCAAGGACAAGAAGGAACATGTTACAAGTTCGGGAAGCTTCAAACCATCATTCGGCAAGAAGCGATTCTTCAATGGAGGAGAATTTTCCAAAGAGAAGAGGTTCCAGAAAGGCAAGAAGCCCTTCTCCACAATCGACAATAAGCCTTCCTCCGCCATCACATCTTCCAAGGAAATCTGCAAGTATTGTGACAAGGCTGGTCATAAGACTGAGGAATGCTGGAGGAAACTGGGAGCGTGTCTCCGATGTGGTAGTCGGGAGCACCGAATTCCCGACTGTCCGTTGATGAAGGAGCAAACCAACAAGGACGAGAAGCGTCCAGTTAAAAAGCAAGGCCGTCTACAAACTCTTCAAGGGACGGAATCTGTGGAAGGAGGAATTGTGGAAGGTACATTGACTGTTTGCTCTAAACCTGCTAGAGTTTTATTTGATACTGGAGCAACTCATTCATTTGTTTCCAAGGAGTTTACTACTTTATTTTCTAAAGAACCGGAACGGATAGATTTAATTATATCTACACCCCTTGGAAATAAATCGGATATCATGCATCATTATCCAAATTGTGAGGTTATGGTCCAAGACCACAATTTACCGGCCGACCTGATATGCCTTGACATGGAATGTTACGATGTCATATTGGGAGCCGACTGGTTATCAACCTACCAAGCAACGGTAGATTGTCGGCATGGCAAAATAGCTTTTGAAGATTATCCCGAGTTAGTTTTTAACAAATCTCGAATAAAACTCTGCTTATCTCAGCTCTCCGAGCCAGTAAACTGGTGAAAAGAGGATGTCTGGCTTTTCTGGCTTTTGTAACTACCACAGAAGTCCAGAAAGAGAAAATTGAAGACATCAGAGTGATTCGGGATTTCCCCGATGTATTTCCAGATGAATTACCTGGTTTACCCCCAGAGAGGGAAGTGTCATTCATAATAGACATTGTTCCGGGGGCCGGCCCTGTTTCTAAAGCACCCTATAGGATGTCTCCTGCGGAACTGAAGGAGCTAAAGGAGCAATTGATGGACTTGCTACAGAAAGGGTTTATTAGGCCGAGTACTTCCCCGTGGGGAGCGCCCGTGCTTTTTGTTAAAAAGAAAGATGGCACATTGAGATTATGCATTGATTATCGGCAGTTAAACAACCTTACTATCAAAAATAAGTATCCACTGCCGAGAATTGATGAGCTGTTCGACCAGTTATCAGGAGCAAAATATTTCTCCAAAATAGATCTTCGGTCTGGTTATCACCAACTGAGGATCAAGGAAGAGGATATTTACAAGACTGCATTTCGAAGCAGGTATGGGCATTACGAATTTACTGTTATGCCTTTTGGTCTAACCAATGCGCCTGCAGCCTTTATGCAGTTAATGAACAGCATTTATCGGCCTTATTTGGACCAATTTATTGTGGTCTTTATTGATGATATACTGATCTACTCGAAGACTGAAGAAGATCATGAGGAACATCTTAAGAAGGCATTGCAAGTATTGCGGGACAATAAATTATATGCAAAATTCAGCAAATGCCAGTTCTGGCTAGAGAAAGTGTCCTTCTTAGGACATGTTATCTCCAAAGACGGAATTTCTGTTGATCCTGCAAAGGTCGAAGCCGTGCAAAACTGGGGACGACCGACAAATGCAACGGAGATTCGTAGCTTCTTGGGCTTAGCTGGTTATTACCGGCGTTTCATCAAGGACTTCTCCAAGATTGTTGTTCCTCTTACCAGATTGACCCGCAAGGAAGTGCCTTATGAGTGGAGTGAAGACTGTGAAAGAAGCTTCGTAACTTTGAAAGAGTTACTGACCACTACACCGGTCTTGTCACTTCCGATTGAAGGGGAGAAGTACGAGGTATATACCGATGCATCTGGTATCGGCCTCGGATGTGTATTGATGCAGAATGGGAGAGTTATTGCATACTCGTCCCGGCAATTGAAGAAGCATGAAGGAAATTACCCTGTGCATGATTTAGAGTTAGCCGCGGTAGTATTGGCTTTGAAGATATGGAGGCACTATCTCTATGGAGAACAATTTACGGTCTACTCCGATCATAAAAGCCTCAAATACTTATTCTCTCAGCAGGAGCTGAACATGCGGCAACGACGTTGGCTCGAGTACCTTAAGGATTTCGACTTCACTATACAATATCATCCTGGTAAGGGTAATTCCGTAGCAGATGCCCTTAGTCGAAAGCCGAGAGTCCTAGTAGCCAACTGTATGATTCAGGAGTGGAAATTGCTAGAGAAATTTTCTGAACTCGACATCAACATGAGTGAGAATGATGGGTGTATCACTCTATCCCACTTAAGTGTACATCCGGATTTGCTAACTGAAATCAAGAGGTTGCAAGAAGAAGACCCGATGTTGGTGGAAATCAAAGAAAAACCGGATGAGAAGACCGACTTCAAGTTGGCACCCGATGGCAGAATCTTATTCCATGAAAGGACATGTGTGCCCGACTGTCTCGAGATGAAAAAGAAGATTCTTGAAGAAGCTCACCGATCGAGATACACAATCCATCCGGGAGCCACTAAGATGTACCAAGACGTAAAAAGGACCTTTTGGTGGCCCAACATGAAAAGGGAGATAGCGGACTTCGTGTCACGCTGTTTTACTTGCCAGCAGGTGAAAGCCGAACACCAAAAGCCCGCAGGAAGACTACATCCGCTGGATATTCCCAAGTGGAAATGGGAGGATATCGGCATGGATTTCATCATGGGTTTGCCCAAGTCGAGAAGCGGATATGATGGAATATGGGTAATCATCGATCGCCTTACTAAATCGGCTCATTTCTTGCCTATCAAGAGTCGATGGTCGATTGATATTCTTGCCGCTTTATATATTAAGGAAGTTACCAGATTACATGGAATTCCTATATCCATAATATCTGACAGAGACCCTCGCTTCACATCACATTTCTGGAAGGGTCTACAACACTCTCTAGGAACGAAGCTTAACTTCAGTACTGCCTTTCATCCCCAGACAGATGGTCAGACAGAAAGGACCAATCAGGTTGTTGAAGATATGTTGCGAGCATGCATTATAGATTTTGGCGGAAGTTGGCCCGACCACTTACCTTTAGCCGAATTTGCTTACAACAATAGCTACCAAGCCAGTATCCAGATGGCACCTTTTGAGGCACTCTATGGTAGAAGTTGTAGATCTCCGGTGTGCTGGGAGGAGGTCGGTGAAAGACAGCTCCTAGGTCCTGAAATGGTGAGAGACTCAACTGAGAAGATTATTCTTATTAGAGAAAGACTCAAGGTAGCTCAGTGCAGGCAGAAGTCTTATGCTGACCGCAGAAGGAGAGACCTGGAATTTCAAATTGGTGATCATGTATTTCTCAAGGTATCTCCCAGTCGAGGTATCAGGAGATTTGGTGTCAAGGGAAAGCTTACACCAAGATTCATCGGCCCATTTGAGGTGTTGGAAAGAGTGGGCGAGGTGGCTTATCGTATTGCTCTACCTCCTCAACTCTCGGAAGTACACAACGTATTTCATGTTTCTATGCTAAAGAAATACGTGCATGATCCTTCTCACATCATCGACCACGCCAGTTTGGTGGTTCAAAAGGATCTTACATATGAGCAAAGGCCGATACGTATCCTCGATCGAGAAGTCCGAGTTCTAAGGAGCAAGACGATCCCAATGTTAAAAGTTCAATGGAATCAATGCTCGGAGCGAGAAGCAACTTGGGAAACTGAGGAATCTATGAAGAAAAGATATCCAGAGTTATTTTAAACGGTAAGTTTGGTATAATGCCTTGTATTATCTCGCATTGCCATTTATTATTGAATTTGGGGACCAAATTCTTTTAGTGGGGGAGGGTGTAACACCTCCTATAAAAATATATAATAAATAATATAAATGATGGCATTAATAGTAATATTATTATTAATACTATTACCATTTCAACTAATAAATATATAGTTAAAGGCAACTTATATTCTTTAAAATTGCTTAAGTTGAAAATTTAAACATAGAGTCATATAAAGTATAGGTTGTCCCTTTAACAATAAATTCCCTAGAATAGTAGTTAAGTGACTTGTGATCTACCATGAGGTCTTGAGTTCCATTCTCCTTAGTCTCACTTGCGCATAGAAATAGGTTTTTGCAAATCCCACTTAAGCTAATCCAAAACTCTTAAGTTAAGTAATTCTAATTGACTAATGCTAAACCTAGTTAATTAAGAATCATAGTTAGATGATGATTAAGTATCTTTCATCTTAAGATTAATCCATCTTAGACTAATTAATCAGGATTAATTAGAAACTAAACTTAATTAACCTAATTAATCTAGAGGTTGGCAGGTCCCTATCTCTCCAGCATGGGATCGCACCTAGCTAGGCAATACATGGGTGGATGACAAGGATTTGTCACCTTGTCCCCCTACTTGTCCCCTAATCCCACTTGTATAAAAACACCCCATCCCGTAGGCTATTGTTTGGGCTGCTGTGGTTTGCTGTGGGTGTCGTAAGGTTCAAGGGTTGCAGAGGCTATCTTTCTGCAGCAAGTCTTGGGTTCTTTATTGAAGCATTCTTCATTTCAACCAGGTAGGTCTTCTCAACTCTTAACCAAATCCATAGTTAATTTAGGGCTTAGTCCATCTCCATGCGAAATTAGCATGTATTAGTTAGGATTAACATTAATGTTGTACAAAGGAAATAGTATGCATTAAATGATTAACATGTGCTAGAAATAAATCGCATGCATTAAAATTCTTTATGTATAATTAGCATGAAATAGAAGTAAATTACATCTATTAGCTAAGATTAGTAGGTGTTCTCAAAGCTTTAACCAAATAGTTAACTAAGTTAATTAGGTAGTTCATCTCCATGCGAATCTCGTATGTGTGTTTAAGCTTTAGAAACCTCATGTTTTAAAATTAAACTACCAATCTAGTAGTTATTTAGTGAAGTAGACACATCTGTGCTAATTGGACAAAACTAACAATAACTGTGAACATACAGTTACTTGATGGTTACTTAATTTATGTTAGTTAATTTTTATATGGTGGTGATATCTTTAGTAAACTGTTACTATACACCATATATTAATAGTTTAACTAATAAATGTTACACACAGTAATACACTCAAGTAAGATATATATAACCACAGTTTATATATGTTAATATATACTGTTAAAGCTTAAACACGTGAATCAAACGCATGTTAAACACACGTTAAGATATTTATCAATTGAGTAATTAGTTAAGGTATGTGAATAGGTCAACTATTCATAAATGTTACATACTGTTAAAATTTAAAACAACTTTTTAAACACGTTAAGATATATAATACATGTGTTTTTAACATGTTAACACACTACTGTGCTTTCAACGATATATATATATAAAGTGTCGACTAAATGTCTACACCCCACCCATGTCTCCATTACAAAAGTTAATACAGGGTATTATAGTTATATCTAACTGTTGGATAAGGTTATATAGATCAACATATATCTACTTAGATAACAGGCTTATATAGTCTCTGTTAGTCTCTGTTAAATAGTCACAAATGTCAAACCCACTAATAATAGTAAATGTTATAACAGCATCATCTACGTAAATGGTAACAAATGTTACATAATATATCTAATGTTACATAGAAAATCTATGTATATGAAAAATGTATATACGGATGTTATATCTAACAGGATCAATATATGACTAAGGTGTCGATCCCACTATCTATAACAGGAATAAAACCTCCACTTTTGAACCACCTTGTACATGTTAAATTAAAAACTCTTCTAATCATTGTAATCTTAAAATGGTGAATAGATCAAAATATAGATTTTTACTAAAAACATGCAAGAAGCCAAAATTTCTATATAAAACATGATACATCATTTTCTTATTTTTTCACATTTTTACAAGGTAGTTAAATTTTTAGGTGAATAGTGATTTCCGACATGTTAAATTAAAAACTCTTCTAATCATTGAAATCTTAAAATGGTGAATAGATCAAAATATAGATTTTTACTAAAAACATGCAAGAAGACAAAATTTCTATATAAAACCTGATACATCATTTTCTTATTTTTCCACATTTTTACAAGGTAGTCAAATTTTTAGGTGAATAGTGATTTCCGAGTTTTAAGTCAGGTTTAAATCGCCGATTAGGCCTTGATAACGATGTTATTAGCATTAGTCATAGAAGTCAAAGGTGATCAGAAATGTGTTAGCGATTTAATTACTATCTTTATAAAAAAAATTTTATGATATTCAAAATTTTTGTTAAACAAGAATATAACAATATTTTCATTAGTATATTAATGCCGTTAACATTGTTTAATATGATTTAACAGTATCATACATGTTCATTACAGCATTATAATACGCTCATTGAGTATAGTAATCTTGTCAATATAAATCTTTTAAACACTTTATTAGTAATATTTTCACTAGCACTCCAACATTAATCCTTTAAGTGTGTTATGGTGATTAATATTTTTATGAAGCATAATGGCACTGTCAATTAATATTTGAAGCGTTTTAACAATGTTAATAACATTTTCGATCCTTTAAAAACACCTTAATACAAAATTTAGTTGGGTTGTGGTTAAAAGAGGAGGCATCGTCTGGCTCTTCTATTGGGCTTGCTGGATGGCCTTCTATTGGGCTTGCTGGAAGGCCCTTCCTTTGACTTACTGGATGGCCTATTTCTGCTTGAATTGTAAATGATCAGCATGCAGTGGCATGTTAAATCCCGGTTTAACGCATACATAATATTGATATTATATACAAGTTAGTTAATGTTCACATACTGATATTGTACACAAGATTAATTATTGTCTACAACTAATTAAGCACGATATACATGTCTAAAACCTAACATAATGTTGTACACCATTTAATCATGTACAACATACATATTTAATCTGACAAATGTATATGCATGATTAATATATATATATATATAAAAAACCATCTTACCAATGTTTAAATTACTGATGTTATAACTGCGTTTAACAAGGTTTAATATGTTTTTAGTAGTATTTCATTTATTGTAATAGTGTATAAATGAACCCTGTCACCATCGAGCTTGTAACAGGCACTCCTGACCAGGGTGCCACCTTCTATCAACCCCTATATACTCCAAGAAAAAAAAAAAAAGAATGACAGCAACAGTGTAATAAAAGGGGACGTAATGGAACTCATTAACTCAGTAAATCTGCACTAGTTAGAATGGATAACTAATCATACAAATATCAATTCTCAGCATTGGTTTTACTTTATCTGTACCCTTGGATTCCAAATCTACCTTATAATCCTACCGGTCACACCTTGAATTCTATATTGGCTATAAAGAGTGAATGTCGCAAAAATATGACTAATAATGCTCGCAAATAAGGGCCCGGTCTGGTCCTGGGAGGAGCGCCCAAAACCCGAGGGAAGATCTCTTTCTAGCGGTGTCTTGCATTGCACCGATCCACATTCTAGATTAAAGACATTCCATCACTCTCTCTCTCTTTACTTGACTTACTTGACTTGTGTGACCCGAATGGGTAATTACTTAAATGAATGGATTGATTTATGTATATAGCCAATTCTAATTGCTGCTTGAACTTGCTTATTGTGCTATCATGATTGTTATTCCAGTTATTCACTACTTAATATCAATTGCTATTTCTATGTGGAATTGATCTATAATCTCACTTTTACTCCAGTCGATTCCTTGTTGTCTACCTGTCTGCATGCATAGACATATTTTTCTTTTACATTAAATGAATGTGTAATTCACTTATAGTATGTTAGAAGTTGAGATGTAAATCCTACTGAGCGATTCGCTCAACAAGTTATTTTCTAACCATTTCAGGTGAATCAGGTGGCGACGATAATGGGGTTGAGTCAGAGTGATGAGGGCTAGACCATCTAGTTGGTTATACATTAGCTGTCCTTATGTTAATTGGAATCCTTAGTGTTAGTTGTACTAGTTCATGTACCATTATGTATGTCGTTGTACTAATTCTGTCATTGTATTTTAATTCAATAAAGGGTATGTCATATGTATTTCAATTGAATAAAGGGACATGTTGTGTTAAATTGAGTATTGTAATATAAAAAAAAAATTCTATTAGTTTAATCTCGTCGACTTGGAAGATATGTTTTGCGCACTCTGTATATGAATGATCTAATGACACAATTATATAGACGCGTCGCGCATCCGAGTAATCTTCCGCACTCGGGACGTGACAGATATAATCTCTGAAATGAAAACAGTTTTCCACTGTATGACCCGACTGTCTATGGAAGACACAATATCTGGAAGTGTCGACGTTCGTGGGCCATATGGCTTTTTCCTTAGGCAAGGTGAGGAAATTAGCAGCCATGAGAGCATTAAAGATGTCCGGTAACGACTCCGGCAAAGGTGGGTAATGAGCTCTCCTAGGGCCGATCGGCCTTCTCTGTTGTTGGAGGCCATAATCCCCGGGTGGTGGAACATGATTATATTGAGGAGGTCGCTGTTGTTGTTGTTGGAGATGGAGCGGTTGAGGCATATTGTTCTGGAAGAGATTGTTTTGTGGGGGAGGACGATAGGGTTGCTGACCTTGTTGCTCCTGATGAAAGGGGAATTGTGGGGGTTATGGGAGCCTAGGATTAGCTTGCTGGTTGGGATAGCCAACCGCGCCCACTTGTTCATTTGTTACAACCCCTTCTGTTACCCCACCTTGGGCACCCGTGCCCGGCTTCCTAAACACCTTTGGCTTTGGTGGCTCAAACATATGCATGAGGGGAGAATCTTTCAGCTGTGTTTGGATATATTGAGCCCTCTCATACAGTTCCTCCATAGTGGTGAGTTTGTTTATTGCCAGGACGTGTCTAAATTGTGGAGTGGCATTAGACACGACCATCTTTACTTGCTCCAATTCTGAAATGGGGTCTCTCACTTTCTCTGCCAAGGATCTCCATCGATCGGCAAATTGGGTGAAATCTTCGTCCGGCTTCATTTTTTCAGCCACTAGGTCGGTAATAGAGAAGGAGGGACCGACCCTATCCTGATATTTCTGTATGAATTTCCGTTGCACTACGTTGAAGTTCTCAGCCTCACTCGGCTCTAGGGAATAGAATCATTCTAAGGCGGGACCATCCAATGATCTCCTGAAGAGGTATGCCAAGGATCTTTGATCGTTCTGCCAAAACGAGGACTCATACATAAAGTCCTTCAGATGAATGAGGGGGTTGCCTGTGCCGGTGTACCGTCTATACGTTGGCATTTCAGAAGGAGGGAGATGGAATACTGGAAGGATTGGTAAAGAGATCTCAGGCGCGGATTTGACATCCACGATCTTTTTGAAATCTCATAATTGTTCGTCCATCTTGTTCATCCTATGAAGGAGAGATTAAGTGACCTCGTTGTAAGGAGCAGGTTGTGGTGGGCACTGAGGCCTTGCAGAAGCCTGAGAAGGGAATTCCGGATGAGAGAGACGTTGTGACATATCAGCAAATGGAACTGACTGAAATGTCGTATGAGGAATTGGTGGAACTTGAGATTGGGGAGGTAATTGGAAAGGGGGAGGTTGCAGACGTAGCATATCAGTAAATGGAACGGACTGAAATGTTGGATGAAGAATTGGTGGAACTTGAGACTGGGGAGGTAATTGGAAAGAGGGAGGCTGCAAACTTGTCTGCACAAGAGGGAATGATGGAGGGATTGCCTGTGCGGGCTCTTGAATAGAGAGAGCAATTGGTGTTGGATTTTGAGGAGTAGAATCAACAGATTTCCCTTTTAAGACGGCCTGAAAGGCTCGGATCTGATCGGAATTGAGCTGTGTGTTCGCGAGAACACCTAGCAAGGAGGAAATATCTTGTGGCGGGGATGCTTCCCCGACAGCGGCTCGCACCTCATATGAGGGCTCACGGAAGGAACCTGCGTCCTCAGCAGGGACATGTGTCCCCTGGTGACTCGGGGTCGAATTCTGACCGTTCCCGGACATTTCTTGATCTTTTTCGGAACGTGAGATTTTGCCGGAACGCAATATCATACACACTCAAACCAAGAACAAAGATTAACAAACAAGTTGATGTTTAACGCCTTTTTGTGTTTTCTTTTTATTTTCCCCTTTTTTTTCTTTTTCTTTCTAATTAAAATGTAATAACATACACACTTAAACCATTAGCAAAGATTAACAAACAAGTTGATGTTTAACGCCTTTTTTTGTTTTCTTTTGGTTTTCCCCTTTTGTTCTTTTTTTCCTAATCTAATGTTCACACCACAGGAGGGACCTTAGTTGCAATATTGATTTCCGCCGTGTGATCTAAGGACACTCGACTCACCACGAATGGGTTAACTATCTCCAGGGAACTTCAGTGGTACAACCAGCCCAGTGAACGAAGAGGGAATCCTTCGATGTCGGGGACTTACGGAGGTCCCAGTGAAGGAGATCCTAGTCCGTCGAGAGGAATTCCCGACGGAGAGTCTTTCCTTCACCAAGAAAAGGTGATCCTAAAAAAAGATGGAACAAAAGAAATAAAAATAAAAGGGAGGTGATATGCAATGTAGTGCTGAATTTAACAGGAGATATATAAACAGACAACAAATATATGCAATAAAAGAAATTAAACAAACATCACAGCACTCCTTTTCTGCAATGATACAAATTTCTTCAGACTTCAAGGGGATTCTGGAGTAATGCACGTAGTGCACGAGGGGTGAAATTGGAATGCCAAGAGTGATAGCGGGAACACGAATATAGCGTACGCGGGCGCAATCAAGAGGGGCACACGTGGGTGCCAAGTGGAGGGGGTGCTACTGAGAGCACAAATGTAGCGCACGAGGGCGCAATCAGGAGGGGCACAGGTGGGTGCCGAGTGGAGGGGCACACGTGGGTGCCGAGTGGAGTGGCACACGTGGGTGCCGAATGGAGTGCTACTGGGAACACAAATGTAGCGCACACGGACGCAATCAGGAGGGGCACACGCGGGTGCGGAGTGGAGGGGCACACGTGGGTGCCGAATGGAGGGGCACACGTGGGTGCCAAGTGGAGTGCTATTGGGAACACAAATGCAGCGCACACGGGCGTGCCGAGTGGAGGGGCACACGTGGGTGCCGAACGGAGGGGGCACACGTGGGTGCCGAATGGAGGGGCACACGTGGGTGCCGAAAATATGTGGGTAACCAGAGGGAACAAAAGAGGTCCCACCGTGATCGCCAAAAAAGGTGTAGACGGCGGGAAGGCGTCTTCCACCCTCGAGGGTGAGAAAAACAATGATATAATAATAATAATAAACAATGACAATGATGAAAGGGTGATCGGCAGAGAGGTATAGGCGGCGGGAGTCGTCGTCTACCCTCGTCTGTCTTAGGAGATGGAAATGACGAGATCAACTCAAGGAGAGAAAGAAAATAGGGATGCGGAACGGACTCCGTTACGTGGCGGAGATAGGGGTCGAAAGACCCTCTCGCGCAAACTGACCCCTTCCCGGTAAGCGTGACTCACCGTTCCATGAGCAGTTTTTCATATACCGAGAAGTCCGAGAATCTAAGTAACAGAAAGGGAGAGGCACGAAGACTCAGAAATTGCAACGGAATATCGTTCTCCAGACAATTACAAGGATAATACGAACAAAGACGTACCACCACAGGACATTGGTCTTTGTGGGGTTCTAACAGCAATATAATACTATCAGCAATAATGAATATATATGTACATATTAAGGCCACCGCAAGACATTGGCCTTACGGGATTTTTATTGCAGCATAAATAATAAATATTATATGTACATACATAAGACCACCGCGAGGTATTACTCTCCGCGGGGTTTCGACAGAAATTAAAGGAATAAAACGACAGAATGAAAAGGCTTCGCGAGGAATTACTTCCGTCACGTGCACCTTCGCGAGGAATTACTTCCGTCGCAGGGTTTAGACAGAAATTGAAAGAATAAAATGACAGAATGAAAAGGCTTCGCGAGGAATTCCTTCCGTCACGTGCACCTTTGCGAGGAATTACTTCCATCGCAGGGTTTAGACAGAAATTAAAGGAATAAAATGACAGAATGAAAAGACTTCGCGAGGAATTACTTCCGTCACGTGCACCTTCGCGAGGAATTACTTCCGTCGCAGGATTTAGACAGAAATTAAAAGAATAAAAAGGCTTCGCGAGGAATTACTTTCGTCACGTGCACCTTCGCGAGGAATTACTTCCGTCGCAGGGTTTGGACAGAAATTAAAAGAATAAAATGACAGGATGAAAAGGCTTCGCGAAGAATTACTTCCGTCACGTACACCTTCGCGAGGAATTACTTCCGTCGCAGGGACCTCCGCGAGGAATTACTTCCGTCCACGGGGTTTAAACAAAAGGAGAAAATGACGGAAAAGGAAGGGGGAGGGGGATGTGATCGCCAGGGGACTGAGAACCCCACATGAAACGTCCTGATCGCGTTCGCCGCCGAAGCGGGAGCAGTGCGGGTCCTCTCTTCCTCTTCGGTCGGTCGGCTGACGAAGAGGGCCTTGCTTTGGTTACCCTGATTTTATTATTCTTTTTTTATGTTTTATTTTTTTGTTATTATATTTTTTGGGGTTTTGTTGCTTTTATTGTTTTTTATGTTTTTATGTCTTTTAGAGAAACGTGAGAAGATGAAGAAAGAAACCGAGAGGTAGATATAGAATAAGATAATATGATATAAAGAAAAACCACTAAGAAAAATATAGGTAGAGTGAGACGTATTTTAGACAAAACAGAAAAGAATGGGAATGAAGATTTAACGATATATGATAACAACAAGAGAGGGAAGATAGACTTATTTTTAGACAAAATATAGAGGGGTGAAGGTGGAAATTTAACAACAAATAACAATAATAAGGGAAAGAAATAAAATGGGATGAGGGAGATGATAGCCGGGTACCTCAAAACAGGAGGTCGCATTTCATCCTCGAACTGGGGACATGTGAGTTGCTCCTCCTCCCTTTTCGATCGGCTGAGGAAGCGGGCTTCTTAACTGGCTATCCCTCGCAAAACACAACATACAAAAGAAACAGATGGTGGATTAGAAGAAAAGTAGTGTAGTACCGGTCCCTTGCAATGACAATGGCATGAGCATATTCAAACACACACCTGTTTAATGTTATTTGAAACCCCTTTGGAATTAAAGGTGGGAAAATGGTACGATGAAATGCGTACCGAAATATTCTCAATGCAGGGATTGTATTATAAACATGATAACGAGTGATCTATGCAAAGGAATCAACAGACTGAACATAATGCAACAGGGGAGAAATGTTTATTGGTGGGCGCCGATGATGAGCTCGGAATCAACTTCTCCTTCTCTTCACACATACGCACGTAAATATTTACAGACACCTGCAAAGACACTCACACAAACACATCTATATACATGTATAGCTGTATACCGTTTGCCAAATTATGCGAAGAGAATATTAAAGATAACAAAGCTCAAGAAGGGAAGCATTAAAATCATGGAAATGAAAGTATGGATACATATAGAAAAAGGGATGAAAGAGAGATGGTTAGAGAGAGAAAGAGAAAAGAGGAGAGAGAGGGGAAGATCCCCCTTTTTTAGAGGTTTTTATACTTTAACTTTATTATATAGTATGTATATATACACGTATAGAGGATATATATATATTAACTATATGAAATATAAAACAGAGGAAGAAAGAATAAGTAAGAGAGAGTCTGGGAGAGAGGATACGAGAGAGAGGGAAGAGGGGTGAGAGGAGACAGAGAGGGAGAAGATAAATAAAGAAATAAAACAAAAATAAACGTTGAGTGAGATCGAAAGGGAGAGGGAAGCAGAGAGGTGATAGGGGGATAATAATAAAGAAAAGAAAAAAAGAAATGAGAAGAGGAGAGGAAGACGGTGGAGAGAGGGAGAGAGTGAGAGAGAGAGGAGGGGGATGAGTGAGAGAGAGAGAGTGTGAGAGAAATTGCGGAGAGAGAGAGAGAAAGTGGGGAGACGGTCGCCGCGGTTTGGAGAGAAGAAGAGAGAGAGGGAACCGAGAGGGAAAGAGAGAGGAAGAGAGTGAGGGGAGAGAGATCATGGGAGGAGGGAGGAAGAGAGTGAGGGGAGAGAGATCATGGGAGGAGGGAGGATGAGAGAACAAGAGGGAGAGGGAGAGAGAAAGAGAAGGAGGGAGAGTGGCGGAGTGAGCGGCGGGAGCGGAGGTGCGGCGGCTGGAGGTCCGGCAGCGGCGTCGTCGCGGGGGGCGTTGTGTAGCCGGAGGGGGGACGCAGGCGGCGGCGAGCTCGCGGGGGCGACGTAGTGGGGATGGCAGCGTCGGCGGCGTGGGCTCAAAAGCGGTGGCTGGAGCGGCGTCGAAAGCGGGAGGGCCGGAGGCGAGCGGGGCAGAGGCGAGCGGCGTCGGGGGGGGCGACGCAGTGGGGATGGCGGCGTCGGCGGCGTGGGCTCGGAAGCGGGAGGGCCGGAGGCGAGCGGGGCAGAGGCGAGCGGCGTCGAGGGGGCGACGCAGTGGGGATGGCGGCGTCGGCGGCGTGGGCTCGGAATCGGTGGCTGGAGGGGCGTCGAAAGCGGGAGGGCCGGAGGCGGTCGGAGGCGGGCGGGGCAGAGGAGAGCGGCGTCGGGGGGGGCATTGCGGGCGGCGGTGGCGAGCGGGGCAGAGGCGAGCGGCGTCGGGGGGGCGCTGCGGGCGGCGGTGGCGAGCGGGGCAGAGGCCCGTTGCGGCCTCCGAATTCAAAGTGGGGGGCACGGGCGACGAGGCCCCCCCTTGCGAACTACCTTTGAGCTTCTTTTTTTTTTTAGAAAGAGATTGAGGGAGGGAGAGAACAGAGGGAGAATACGTGAGGAGGGGGGTTCTCGCGAGCGGCCGATGCAGGAGGTGGTCGACGTGGGGAGTTGCATGCGAGGGAGGTGGCAGTGAGAAGGGGTGGGTTTGCGGCGTCGTGCACGGTGGTGAAGGCGGACGGTGGTCACGAGGTGAGGGAGCCGTAGTGGAGGTGGAGTGGGCGCGGTGGCGGTTAGCAGGGTGAAGATGGCGAGGTGGAGGGATGCTCCGGCGTGGGCGACGGGGATGGACGGTGGTGTCGGGTGCAGTGAGCTTGAGAGAGAGAGGGCGATGGTGGAGGGTGGATGCGGCTGTGGAGATGGAGACGGTGGCCAGTGTAGAGAGGGAGAGAGAGGAAGTTGCAGGTGGGTTGAGAAAGTGGGTATGGGCAGAGGGTGAAGAGTGGAGGTGGCTGTCGTGGGTTCATGCAGAGGGAAGTGAGGTCGAGGAGGGCCAAAAAGGGGGGTTGGGTGTGGTTACCTGGTAAGTGGAGGGGGGTGGAGGTGGCTTCGATGGGAGGGGAGAATGGGAGAGAGAGAGAGAGAGAGTGGGGTCGGTGTATTGAATGGGAGAGACCAGATCCAAGAAATGAGGAGGGATAAGTGGTCATTATGATTTTATTTAAGATGATCAAGAGTCTTTGTTGTTTTTTTTTTGTTTGTTTAAGCAGCTCACTAAAATAAAACTAAGTATATATATACGTATATACAACGATGTATATGTATATGTATATGTATATTTATATTATATATTACGCATATATGTATACAACCTTATATATATATGTATTTATAACTATACTATATATTTATTTCATATATTATACACATATACAAACCTATGTGTATTTACAACCTTATTTTGTATATTTATTTTTTAACCTTTTCTCAATTTTTTTAGATTTTTTTTAATAACCCTTTTGATTTTTTTTGTATTTTCTTATAACCCCTTTTTTTTATTTTTTTTATTTTCTTATAACCCATTATTCATTTTTTTTGAATTTTCTTATAAGCTCTTTCTTTTATAAGCTTTTCTAAAGGTGAACGTATAGACTTGCTGAAGGTGATCGTATAGACTTGGTAAGGTGAACGTACAGATTTGATGCAACGTACAGACTTTGAACGTACAGACTTGCTGCAACGTACAGACTTGGACGTACAGACTTGGTGGGACTGTATAGACTTTGGTTGGTTAGGAATGTATAGACTCTGGTTGGAAATGTATAGACTTTGGTAGGAATGTATGGACTTTGGTTGGGGATGTGTAGACTTTGGGATGGATGTATAGACTTTGGTTGGGAATGTATAGACTTTGGTTGGGTGGGAATGTATAGACTTTGTAACGTAGGTAAAGATAGGAACGTATAGACTTTAAGGAAGCCAATGTATAGACTTTGAGGATGAATGTATAGACTTTGTAACGTAGGCAAAGATAGGAACGTATAGACTTTGAGGAAGCCAATGTATAGACTTTGGGAGGATGTACAGACTTTGGAGGAATGTATAGACCTTGGTGAGGAATGTATAGACCTTGGTGAGGAATGTATAGACTTTGGTTGGGGATGTATAGACTTTGGTTGTGTGGAATGTATAGACTTTGGTTGGGGATGTGTGGGAATGTGTAGACTTTGAGATGGATGTATAGACTTTGGTTGGGAATGTATAGACTTTGAAAATGGATGTATGGACTTTGGAAATGGATGTATAGACTTGGAGTGGATGTCTAGACTTTGGAAACTGATGTATAGACTTTGGAAATGGATGTATAGACTTGGGGTGGATGTATAGACTTTGGAAACGGATGTATAGACTTGGGAAATAGATGTATAGACTTGGAGTGGATGTATAGACTTGCTCTGCATGGACTTTAAAGAGAAGAATGTACAGGCTTGAGTTGATACGACTGAAGAATGTACACATATGCTCAGACCAACAATGTGCTCAGACCATGAATGCATATTTCACCGTTATTCAAACTCGTCAGAAAATTGAAGACCATTTTAAAAAAAAAAATTGACCGGGAGGGCCGCTTTGGGGCATCATAATATAATACAAGATCTACTCGCCACAATGTCAAAATTAACGTGTCTACATGCCCCTCCAGCGGCACACTCCCCGGCGCCCTCCAGCGGCACACTCCAAGTGCCCCTCCAGCGGCACGCTTTGCAAACAGCCTTTCAGTGGCACACTCGGGGTGGCCTTTTAACGGCACGCCCCTGCTAGCCCTTAGCGGCACACTCTGCAAGCCCCCCAGCGACACACCCTGGATGCCACACCAACGGCACGCCCAGGGGTTGCCTTCCACGGCACGCCGTCAAAGCCCTCCAGCGGCACAGCTACCTGGCCTTCCAGCGGCACGCTATGGCTTGTTCCTCACCCGGCGCATCCGACAGAGCGACGTGATGCCCATCCCCTACGACCCTTGGCGCGCAGCAGAGCCAGCTCAGGGCTGGCTGAGGTGTCACCCAGAGAGGAAGGCACGCAAGCTACCCCCTGCAACCAAGGACGGGAGAATCAACTCCCATTTAATGCCCGTCGTCATCGGACGTTCCCGCCATCGACGGCTCGGCCCGAACGCTCCCGCTACTGTATAAAAGGCCCCTTCTCCACTGTTATAAAAAAAAAGGGGGGGGCAAGATGACACAACAGAGGGACCAGAAGAGAAGAAGAGGCTGGGGCTCTCCCTGGTGCACCACTCACCGTCGCTGGAGTGAAGAGAAGAAAAGGAGAAGAGAAGAAGAGAGAAAGAGAGGGTGCTACCCCGTTCGCCACCGCCTGTGCGAAGGAGTGAATAGTGAAGAGAGAAGAGAGTGAGCTATGGGAGGGGAGGAGCTGGTGCTCCGTTCCCCTCCCCACTGTGTTTATTTTGACTTTTTCGCCCTGTCTGTTCTTTCCCTCTCAATGTATTAGCCTCTATGCTCCCCCTCTACCAAAAGAATGGAAGAAATGTTTTTTTCCTTTGCATGGTGTTTTATGTGTATGGCATATGTGCGTCCTCGGGTGTTTGCATTCGTCGTCGTCCTATGCTTTCCTCGTGTCCCCCTACTGCTGGTCGGCTTAGCAGTTCTTCTTCCCTTGCTCATCCTATCGTGGAAAGCATCCCTCTCGTTATCTATCTCGCCCAACCCCTCCTCCAGGTAGAGAGCAAGCTCCTCTTGGACAGTGGCCTTAGGGTTCACTCAATACGATGAGCAAAACTCAAGGTTAACTCCTTGCAAAATGCCCCATACCCCTGGGTTCCTTGGCATCTTGGCTCATGCCCCACCTTTCACACCCTTACCTCCATGCAAAGAACCTCCCTTGGTTTGAACCCAGCACCCTTGGACTTCACCCCCCCCCCTGACCGGTGCATTCCTTCTGCCCTTTTTTCCTGGCACAGCCCCAGCCCATGGGAGCCCGGTGTGCCCTTCGCGTCTTCATCCGGTACACTCCAGCCAGCTAGCCCGGCACACCTCCCAGCCTTCCTTGGCTGGCACACCCTTGGCTCATTCTTGCCGGCACACTTGGCCCGTTCTAGCCCAGTGTCTACCGTTCGCTGATTTCTCCGAGGTTTTTCAAAGTTTCATCAAAGGTGCTGCCGCCTTCGGGCGCCCACCTCTAGTTGTCGGGTTCCGCCACTCCATGTGGGCGCGTTCCCTTTATCTCCCTTACGCTCGAGTCAAGGGGAGATGCTGCCAAATTTTCGTCAGAATTAACACAATAGCAATAATAATAAAAGAAAAGTAAAACTGCAAAAAGAAATAACAAATGAACAGAATGAACACCAATGCAACGGCTCCACCAAAGTGATGAAAGAACCACGGAGATTCCGAACAAACTGATCACCTGCATCTTCATAACGAAATACCGAGCATGACCACGAACTTGATCTGCATGAATAAAAGAGAACCAAATAAAGTTCCTTCCATGCATTTCATGAATAAAAGAAAACCTCCCGCGTGCATCTCATGAATAAGAGAGCCTCCCTCACGAGCATAAGCATCGCAGTGCGTCTCAACATCCATTACATGCATAAACCCCCGTTCCATATGCACAAGCCTCGGACCATCATGGGCATAGACTTCACTATACCTACATTGGCTTCGCCAACACATGAGCTCCATTCTAGCCCGGCACAGCCCCTGCCCAACACCCTCATCCGGTACACCTCCCCAGCCTCTACCCGGTGCACCCTTAAGCCACCCAGTCCGAGACAGTCTACCCTTCTTTAAACATGTCCCTTTGCAGCCCCAGATCCTACTCAAACCTTGCACAGACCTTGTCTGAACCATGCACTAACCTTGTCCCTTGCATGCATAGAACCTGCATAGAGCTCACTCCCCCAACTGCACAAACTCTGAACCTCCCCACGCACGGACCTTTGCCCGCATGCGCCTTCCCCTGATCCTTCACCGGCACACCCAAACCCCAGGCTCTACTCGGTACACACCCTCATCTCCTCTTACTTGGCACACCCTTGCCCAGCGTCTCACCCCCTCTCCCTCTCACCGTCTCTCTCTCAATTTCCCTCACCGTCTCTTTCTCTCTCGCATTCCCAGCGTCTCACCCCCTCTCCCTCACTGTCTCTTTCTCTCTCGCGCTCCCACTGTCTCCCTCTCTATCTCACCGTCTCTCAGCCTCCCCCTCACCGTCTCTCTCTCTCTCCCTCACCGTCTCTTTCTCTCTCATGCTCCCTCACCGTCTCTCTCTCTCCCTCACCGTCTCTTTCTCTCTCGCGCTCCCACTGTCTCCCTCTCACCATCTCTCAGTCTCTCCCTCATTGTCTCTCTCTCTCTCCCTCGCTGTCTCTCTCTCTCCCTCACCGTCTCTCCTTCTCTCTCTCAGTCGCTCACCCTCTCTTTCTCTCTCGCGCTCCCACTGTCTCCCTCTCTCTCTTCACCCTCGGTGCCCTTGTGCACCGACCTCTATCGACCCGGCCCCAGTTGCACCGACCTCAGCTGCAGCTGCACCGACTCCGAGTCCCAACGGCACACTACCCAGCCAGACCCCGGCTCAACCTTGCACCGACTTGCCTTTAGCCCCAGCCAGAAGCTGCACCGATACAGCCTAGCACTGCACGGACTTTCCCCTTTGCCCAACACGCATTGCACCGAGGCAAACCGGCACTACACCGACATAGCCTAGCATGGCATTGGCCTCCCCCTTTCCTGTCCAGAACCTGCACCGACTTCATCTCTTGCATGAACAAACACTGCACCGACTCCATCCCCCTAGCCAACCAGATTTGCACCGACCTTCCCATTGCACAGGCCCTGGCCAGCATATGCACAGACCCTGGCCAGCTTGCACGGATCCCTTTCCCCTTACATGAACATGAATTGCGCCGACCTCCTCAGCCCTTCACAACCATTGCACTGGTCTGGCCCCGTGCATAAACACACCCTGCACGGACCTCTCCCCAGCTTGCACAGACTTTTGCCTGAACCCTGCACGGACCTCGGCTGCAGCTGCACCGACCTTGCCCTCCCCTCCTTCGCAGTTCAGGGCTGCACCGACCTCAATCCGCAGGATGCACCGACCTTGAGTCTGCCTAGGTGCGCATTGCACCGACCTCGTCTGCACCGACCTTGTCCCTGTGCATGCACTGACTTCAGCCCAAACATTGCACTGACCTTACCCAGCCTTTGTTCTGAACCTGCACCAACCTCATCGGAGCATTGCACTGACCTTGCCCAGTTTTTGTTCTGAACATGCACCGACCTTAAGCCCAGGTCCTGCTCGTACCCCCCTTCCAGCAGTACACCCTCCTGCTTACACCCCCACCCGGTACACTCTCCAGCCCTTCTGCCCGGTGCATTCCTACCTTCCCCTAGCGGTACACTATCAACTCCCCTATCCGATGCACTCCTACCCTCCTCCAGCGGCACACCAACTAACCCAGCGGTACACTCTCTAGCCTTCAGCCCCTTTTGGCCCATCCTCCCACGCGTGCCCTAAATGCAACAAAAAAATAATAATAACAACAAACTCACAAAAAAGGGATAAACAATAAAACGGGGATAAATAATAAAAAAGGGCATAAATAATAATAATAATAATAATAATAAATTCAAAAATTAAAATAAAGAAATAATGATAACAAAGAAATAAGCAGTGATAATAATGAACTCAAAAAAAAGTGAATAAATAAATAAATAAAAATAAAAATAAATAAATGATGATAATAACAAACTCACCAAAAATATATGAAAATAACAAAAAATAATTAAAACTCAAATAATAATAAAACGATGAGATTCGCTTCGCAGCCTCGTTCTCCTCAAGACCCGGTATGAAGGGAACATTAACGCTGCCCCTCCAAGTCGGGTTCGGACCTTGGGAGCCATCCCAATATGGCCGCAATCCGACATGGCTCTGGGCCGATAGTTCGTCAAACCAGACTCGCTCCCATTGGGATTCGTTTCTGCTCTTTCATTGAAATTGCCGTAAACTCGGCATATATTTGTACGGATTTATTTTTATTTATGTCGTACTTTCAATACGGACCTTTGTCCGAACATAAAGTGGTCCACGAATGACAGACAAATCTAAATAGAACGAGGTGGCCCTCATCATCCCTGGACCCTTTGCATGGGAATATTAACAAGGCCTCCGTGGGCCACGCTTAGACCTCGGGTCCGTCCCAATTATAGTCATCGTCTGATTCATATCCTCGGCCTGCAACCCGCTCCTTTTGAACACGTTTTCAGTTTTGTAGTCTAGTCCCGGGACTCTTCCCCGTTACCCTCCGACACCGAAAATATTAATGATGCCCGCGCAAGCCTCGTTCGGATCACGGGAGGTGCCCCCGGTATGATCCTGACTCGATCTCGCACCGGGCCAATAAATCCACTAGCTTCCTTCTACACTAGCCGAGATTTAACCGAATGTTTCCAGTGTCTCGGAATAATATATATATTTGCCGTATCCCGGCATACATATGTCTCAGGTCCTCCTGCGACGATTACGATATTTTCAAGCCGGACACCCGTCCGAATATTAAACGGTCTCCCGAATGACCGATGCGTTTCGAACGTTCGCTTCCTAGACACAGGGCTTTCCAACTGATTCAAGAGACATTTTCCCGTTGCCCCTTGGCACCGGAAATATTAACGACGCTCATACGAGCCAAACTTCGACCGCGGGGGGGCCCACCACAGCATGGTTGCAGCTTGCCCTTGCACCGAGTCAACAGACTTACTGGTTTCTGACCGCTCTAACCGAGGTTTAGCCGAACGTTTTCTATTCTTCCGAACAATAAATCTGCCGTACTCCAGCATACATATATTTCGGTTTTCCCGCGACAATCGCGATTTTCTCGAGCCGGACATTCGTCCGAATATTAAATGGTCAGCACACGACCGACATGATCTCTAACGCTTTCTTCACGCCCTCATACGAGGACTTCAACATTTCTTAATAAATTTCTATGCAATTAAGTTCCCGGCCATGAGGCTCTGATTCCCGATGATTAATCAAGGGTGTTCCCTCGTATGGAGGATGTAAATGACGTCGTGACCTTTATGGCGCAACGGGTTTTGACCCCGACACGAACCACACAATCGTCTGACCGAGTCAGATCGAGCGCACCATGGGCTCTTCAGAGCCCGAATAAATTGTCACTTCGGTGACTGGCACGCCCACGCACTTAATAGACAAACCACCTGAATAAGCGAATTTTAGTGCGTCCACAGTCCCTCAAATCTGACTATTATTTTAATAGTCCTTACAATCTTTGTCATTACACATCTAAGTCCCTCCCGTTCATTCCGTCCTACCAAAGTTACCTAAATTATAGTTAACTTATACTCAAGGAAAGTAAAATACTGAATTGCCCCTCGTTAAGTACTAGAGTGTATGTGTGTGAGAGAGAGAGAGAGGGAGCATTGCGGTTTACCTGAGCTCCAGTGATGGCCGGTGGGGGGGAGGCCTTGTGTCTCCCCCTTCCCCTCCTTGTCACCTCTCCCCGCCGCTTCCCCGTCCTTGTGTGGAGGCCCTGCCCGTCCGTGCAACGTGGGTGGCGCAGCCTCCTTGGCCCCTTCTTCTTCTCCGGCCTCTGTGGAAGGCCACGTGGTTCTGTTTCACCCCGCTCGTTCCCAGGTGGTTTGGAGCGGCGCCTCCCTCTTGTTTGTCTTCGCTTGAGGACTTAGCCCTCGGCGCCGTCGTGTCCTCGCCATCTGTTGTTGGCCTCGCCTGCTCGGGCTTGCGTGGGGAGCTTGGTGCTCCACTGTTCTCTGCCGCGGGTGGCTACGCGCCGAGCCATGCTGTCTGTGGTGAAGGTGTTCCCCCTTGGCGTCTCCTGCCCTTGCTGCGACCTGCTTTGCAACCATGGCTAGCTCTATGCGGCCTGCGTGGGAAGGTTGTTGCTCCGCCGTCCTCTGCTGGCGGCCCACCGTCTTCAGCCTCTGCCTGTGCTTTGCCCTTGACCTCCAGAGCTGGACTTTGGCCCCCTACTTTGTCCGTGTTTGACACGGCAGGAGGCCTCGCAGCGTTGTCATCCTCTCCTTCATCCGGCGTTGGTCTCCCTCCCACGCCCTCTCCGGTTGCTTGCGGTGCTCCCCCGTTGCCCTCTGCCGTTGTGCTTCCTGCTGGGCCTCTGCCTATGTTGCCGGTGGCTATTGGCCACGCCGGTGCTGCGTCCTCTTCTGGCCCGCTCCTTGGTTCTGTAGTGTTGGGCGCTGTTGCTCCCCCTCTACGATGACATCTAACAGAACAGAGAGAGAGAGAGAGAGAGACCACGGTCAATAGGGGTATTTTGGAGTTTCTCGACACATTTGATGAAACATTCTACGGAATATTCTTTTTTTGGACGGAAACAAACTACATGAATTTATTTGTAAAATATAAAAAATTATAAGAGTTTTTAAGGTAATAGTCAGATTTGAAGGACTAATCCGTAATTCACTAAATTAGCAAGGACTAATATGTAAAAATCCTTTTACTATTTTAGGGCACACGTTAAGCAACCTCTAATTTTCATCAGATTTTAATTTAACAACGAGTCATAGTTGTTATCAAACAGAACCCTAGATTCTATTTGATAACATTATTTGACGTCTAATATCTAAAACAGTCAAACATCCACTTTTAAATATTATTTAGTAAAACATTTCAATTAATATCTGAAATTTTATACCTATCTAAAAATATATAAGCTACAAATGAGTTTTTTAACTTTCAAACGTTACAAATTTTCTCCTTACCATGAGAATTCTTGTCAAATTATACTTATTAAACTATCATTTAAATCTCCTATCAAACAATTGTCTTTCTATAAATTATGATTTTAAGACTTTATAAACTTAAGTGTTATTAAACATTACATTAATCATCTTCCGGGTCAATTGAACACTAAATTATTTCAAAATTTTATCAAACATGTTTTTACTTATTTCTTAATTTGTTTTATGACTTAACTGTGAATTTTAGACTCTAAATCTCACTTTGATATGAATTTAGACTAAAGGTGGACTAACTCAACTCAATTAAAATAGTCCGGAGTTAACCTATTTTTGATTTGATAGAAGGGTAGTTAATCTAGGATTAAGGAGGTGGGCTAACCTACTTTTAATATAGTGCAATTTGATAAGTAGTAGACTAACCCGATAATGATAACAAATTAAATATGGATATTTATATAGTTTCTTAATTTTTTAATATATCTCTCATTCTCTCTCTACCTCTCTCCCCTCCCCTCTCTCTCTCTCTCTCTCTCTCTAATTACCACGTTAGGCTACTATTCATCTTTAAAAAATTTTGTTTTATTTTAATTTTAAATTATTTTTAATATATGCTACAAATTGAATATATCATAAAAGCAAAATATTTTTCATAAATAATATCATTAATCTCACTAACTAAAAGTTAAAAGTCACAAAAAATTTTAAAAGGTACTATTTATCTTAATATCTTTATTTGATAACTTTTATAAATATTTTTAATAGATTCTATATGATAAATATACTGTTATAATAATAAATTTTTTGATAAAAACTATCGTAAATATTATTAAATAAAAATTTAAAGAACATAAAAGTGGTAATAATTAATTGTTAAAGATATTTTAAATGAGAAATAAGAGAGAGTGTGTGTGTGTGAGAGAGAGAGCAGGAGAGAGAGAGAGCGCACGAGAGAGAGAGGGAGTGCGACATTTAATGAGAGGAGAGAGAGAGAATCGCATTTAATGACAGGATAGAGAGAGAGCGTGCGAGAGAGAGAGAGAGAGAGAGCACGCAGCATTTAATGTTAGGATAAAGAAGAAAATCCACCTGATGAGGTGGGTTTCGAAAACCCGGGGTAAACCCATGCTTAGCCCGCGTGTAAATCGGATTACACCTATTCCTCGATCAAAGTATAAAATGAACTAATCTTGAATTAAATATGGGCTAACCCATGGCTAACCACGTACCAAAGTGGGTAAAAGACTTAGTGTTATTAAACGTTACATTAATCTTCCCGGTCAAACGGACACTAATAAAGGAGTCAAACAGAAGTATGACCAAGAATCGACGGCCACGCCCCACAAGCGGGCCACGACTCCTGATGGGTCCACCGCCCACACCAGGAGTGGCAATTTAGTAATATAGATGAACCATGGAGGCGCTCCCGGTCCTTCCGTCCTCGAGAGCAGCAACGGCTATTTGATGTGCTTCCATCACCGCCATTTACAACTCCGCTGGAGTTCGCGAACCCAGTGCGAGGAGCTCCAAAAAAGTGGCCAACTTTCCCCCCCCCCCCCTTTCGCCACCTGCGGATGAAACCCTAGGTGCAGGAAGACAGATACTCCTGCGGATCCGAGGACCCTGAGGCTTCCCTTTGGTCCGCATTCTGGGTGTTCCTTCTGGTGATCTGAATCTCTTTCCTCCTGTGACTGCGGGAGAAGTCGCCGGGCGGCAGCGATGAACATCTTCAAGAAGAAGACCTCTGCCAAAGGTCTGCATTCTTAGGGGAACTCTCTAGGAGGTTGTGTTTCGCTTGCTTTTTTTTTTTTGCTTTTTTGGATCAGATTGGGAGTTAGGGTTTTAGGAAGGTGTACTGTTTTTTTCAGCTGAAGGGCACGGCTTGTCTTACCATTCGTGGGGTTTTTCTGTGTTTGTAAGGCTTCACGGGCTTGTGCCTGCTCATATTGCAGTAGTCTTTTTTTTTTGTTGGGGGGGGGGGTGTTGCTGAATTTGGCGTTTCTTTTGTGTTGTCGTTTTTGTTCCTTGAGAGTGATCTCCTCTTGTTATTTTCAGATTGAGTTGATCAGCCGACCTCTTTTACGGGAGAGATAGTGGTGGTGTTTCTGAATTATGTAGTGAGGGCTTGTTGATGGGACATTCATGTTCTGAGGTTGGGGGGATCGCTTGCGGTTTTGATTGTCACTTTTATTAGTCCATTTTTATGGGTTTGGAACTTTGGATGCGTGGGGTTGAATTTCTTCTGTGGCATTCTTTCTTTGATTGGGGTTTCTCAAAAAGGAAGTTCTTTTCTCGTTTTTACAGATGCGCTCAGGACGAGCAAAAGGGAAATGACCGTCGCAACAAGAGGTAAATTGCTTTAAAAGTTCCAAACCCAGTATTCTTGTCTCCGGGGTGTGCCAATTTCTTTACTGGTTATGAGTTCGTTTGCAGCGAGAAACTGAACTAAGTCATTCTTACCATGCAGTTTTTTTTTCGCTACAACACGCCGATTAGTTTTATGGAATGATAAGAATAAAATTGCTGGAATAGGTGTCTACATTAGACTCATGCACATAACATCTATAACCTTTTCTTTTCCTTCCCTCTCCATGTGATTAGGGATTGAAAGGGAGATTGGAGCTCTGCAGTTAGAGGTATGTGAGTAGGTGTTACATATTTATAGTTTTCTTTGACAGTGTTAAATGAAATGCATGATGGCAGGAGAAAAAATTGGTGGCAGAAATAAAGAAAACTGCAAAAACAGGCAATGAGGCATGTTTCGTACCATTGTACCCCTTGTCTTTCTTTATGCCTAGACAAGTTAGTCTTTTCATCACCTTTTGAAAAAAAAGAGTTAGCCTTTTTCATGGAACCGGTAATTTTCTTCTTTACATTTATTTTATCTACTCGATTTTGGTCCTGCGTCAAATTCCATGTGTTACTGTCCTTTTATTGATGCCACTTTATGTTTTGTTCAAAAATGAAGTTGACAATTGTTGATTTTGTCAGGCTGCCACTAAGATACTGGCTCGCCAGCTGATACGTTTGCGGCAGCAAATCACTAATCTGCAAGGTACCCGTGCACAGATCAGAGGTGTTGCAACTCACACACAGGTTAAACTTCTTGACAAAAGAATGTGATTAGTTTCTTCCTCGTCTCCCTGATTTCTTGCTGTTTAAATTCCATGCCTATGATGTTTCTCAGGCAATGCATGCAAGTACTTCGATTTCTGTTGGAATGAAAGGTGCAAGCAAAGCTATGGCTGCAATGAACAAAGTATGTACCATTTGATCCATTCATGTGTTTCAAACTGAAGTAGCTTCCTGTTGCAAACAACCATGATGTATGCTTTAGCATTGATAGCAGTTGTTCCTGCTTATATTTGTGGTTTATTTATTTATTCCTCACCTTCTTCTTTCTGCTAAAGTTTCTTTGACATATTTCAGCAAATGGAGCCTGCAAAACAAGCCAAGATTGTGAGAGAATTTCAGAAGCAGTCAACACAGATGGACATGACGGTACGAGGCTTCCAACCTTTTTTTTCTAATCCATTGTCATGTAATCCTACCTTCAACCCTGCTAGATTATGCCTCCAATTTTGTATGGGTCTATTTTACTTTTCTTGATTGCACTCAATATGAGGGATCTGTGTGTCTAAGCACCACAAAAATGAATGAGTTAAGGTGAATGTGGTTTTAAATATGACATAACAAGATTGCTTAAAAACTTGGGATGATTAATTCACACCCTTGTTTTCTGATGTTTACTGAATGATGATGATAGTGTAGCTAGGTGATGTCTTTGGCACGTCTGTATGAGGTACTCACTAGTTTTGCTGACTGCATCCACTTGCCAAGATTGTTATGTAATTCCAGCATATTCCATGAATGCTTAATGTGGCAAAGTTTCCAGTGAAAATGTGGGAACTACAATGTTGGCAGCTAAAAGTTATAAACTGTTGTCAACTAAGACAATGTAACAATTGCTTATCATACAGATCAACTTGAACATTTATGCAAATATTGACAAAATATAATGAAATTAGAAGAATGGAATAACATAATATGGAGTCTAAAATGAGGTAAAGAGTTTGTCACTTGTTGATTATTAGAAAAAAAAAATCCTAGATCTTATGTAGCGGGCAAGAATGTGATAAAAGATGCTACAATCACCATGAAAGATTCGCAAGGGGAAAATTAAGGGGAAAAAAGACTTCTCCCACTAGACATTTGGAATACAAACGTCAAATAGTGACTTCATGTGCCATTTTGAAATATGACAGTTTTTTCTTCAACAAGATTGCCATGGCTATTGGAGTTGCCACTTGTAAGTATGTTTGGCTGTTAGATTGCTCTTTTCATTCAATTCCATTAAGTAGTTTTCATATGTCTATACTCGTTAACATCAACTTTGTTCAAAGCATTCCTCTGGCACCTCTCTGAAAACACAATGTTTATTCTCACTTTAGAAGCAAAGGAGAAGAGTACTGTCCAGGTAACAGGTACAATTGTGTAAATTAAAAGAAGAAACTAAAATTATATTAAATTCCATGCAAATACTTAAATAGGTGCTAGACCTTGTGCAAGTTCCACTTGTAAATAATCCTATTGCAGTACTTTTTGCGAACTCCTTTGAATTTGATCAGTTTTATTCTATAATGAAAACAGTTTGGAAAAACATCTTTTAGTCACCAGACCTTAATGGGCAAACAAGTGAGATATCAAACTGGGCCATCAAAATTGTTCATTTCAACTAATTTTACTTGTATCTGAGAAAATTTTATCCTTGCAGATTGAGATGATGTCAGAAGCAATTGATGAAACTTTGGATAAAGATGAAGCTGAAGAAGAAACAGAAGAGCTTACCAGCCAGGTAAGTTACTGTTCATATTAGTTTAAGATTTATCATCTAAAGGTTACACAAACTTGCACGTGTCTTGTCAGCCAGCGATTTATGGAAGTCGTCTGGTTTACTTCCCATTCTCCTCTCATTTGTTTTTCTGATGTTATACACAGTTTCTCTTACTATGATTTTCTATCTCTCCAGGTGCTAGATGAAATTGGTGTGGACATCGCTTCACAGGTACATTCATTTGTGACATGTCTTCTTAGTTCATTGGTTGTGACTTGTGAGTAATTTGAAGGATGATTGAATTACCCTGAATTGCTTGGGCTTTCTGCAGTTATCATCAGCTCCCAAGGGTCGGATTGCAACGTCAAAGAAAGTTGAGAATGTACAGAGGTATAGACTTTCTGTTACCAGAAACAGGATTATTTAACATCTGAACTTGTATTATGCTTAAGCTTAGAAAAGTAACAGGGCAGTTAAGAAAGTGGAAGAATGTGAAACCTAGGAAAGAAATGTTTCAGGGATCATTT
This sequence comes from Amorphophallus konjac, assembly GCA_022559845.1. Lineage (NCBI taxonomy): Eukaryota > Viridiplantae > Streptophyta > Magnoliopsida > Alismatales > Araceae > Amorphophallus > Amorphophallus konjac. Next base: position 267,681,741 of record CM040117.1, on the reverse strand, counting down.
TGACCTAGCTGACCTAGGTCTGTCAGATTGCAAATGCTGCAATAAATGGGGGAAAAAGGAGAAACTGTTGTTCTCAGTCTGTGTTCCCTTTTTTTCCTATATAGTTTCTGCTTTAACCATAATGATTTTATCCCTCAATTCTGAGCGCATTCTTCTCCACAATCATGTGTAGCTGGGAGGCCTCATCGTGACTTACCTTGCAACCTAGTTACTTCCGGGAAAAGATAGCATCACCATAGCAAGCAGATGTGAAATCTATTAGCTACAAGGAATGCCACAGCAGCACACTTTTGCCATCCTCACAGATGTCATCCAATGGTTTCATGAGACTGCCCTTTTTTAATTAGTCTCAAAAAGATTACTCCATTTCCAAAAAGAAAGGTGGTATGGCAATCCTCTTCATTATGGGCGCGGGAGTATGTTTCCTCTTATCTATGGACCTGTTGAGTATGCAACGAAGGGGAATAATATCAATCGGACAACCTCAGTAAGAAAAGAAATGGCTATTCCTTGCTTGCACTTCAACCGAGCATATGCTTGACACCCTCTATGACTGTGTTTTGACTTTTATCTGTTCCTAATGAGAAGCCTTGCAATTCATTCTTATGCTGCAGCCCTGTCACTACTGAAGCTCCTGATGTTGAGGACTTGGAGAGGAGGCTGGCATCCCTTCGGCGCAGCTGATTGGACAAAGGGAAGCTTGGCTGTGTTTGCTGGCTGCCTGGAAAATGTATAAGGTCTAAAGTTATATGTGTGGGAACACTTTGTGTTTTGTCCACTTTTTCTTATGGACATCTTTACACTTTTGTAGATAAAGTGCATCCTAGATTTTATAAGATAATAAACATTACTGTGTCAGTTGGTTTTAAGTAATATTCCTTTTTAAAACCTTTACAGGGTGTTTGGGAGTACATTTAAAAAAGAAACTCTTTCTACCAAAAAGATTATACTATATTAGTTTTTACCCAAATTTTTGAAATTGATGAAAAGTAGGAACTGTTTGTTTGGGAAAATACCATAATTTGCATTCAGTTGTTTGGTGGACACTGGGCGTGTGTGTTGCAAGGAGGGTGCCAATTGGCATTGCAGGGGAGGGGAGATACGAGATGGAGTTGGACCAGGACGTCGAGGTTGTTGCGGAGTGGGGTGCCACGGTCATCAACGAGGCGGTTCAAATTCACAATGGACCATTTGACGGTGTCGGTGCCGATGAACATGGACCAGAAGAGGAGAGGGATGGGGCCGAGGGCACAGAACCTGTAGTCGTCTTTCCTGAATAGGCCCCTGTCGGCGGTAGTGCCTTCGCCCCTAGGGTCGACGATGGCAGTAGACCCAGCTCCTCCGTCTCATCAGAGAGAGAGAGAGAGAGAGAGAGGGTTCAATTGTTGTCAGAAGTAGGCGGCGGACTGGGGGTGGTGCGTCTGAGGGGATTTCATACTTTCATGGCACCGCAGGGCGCAAGGTCATCGACAAGGCGGACGAGATTGGCAACGGATCACTTGAGGGTAATAGTGCCAGTGAAAATGGACCAGAAGAGGAGGGGAATGGTGACGAGGGACAAGAAGTTGGAAAAGCCCTTCCCAAAGAGGCCCCCATCGGCACTCACATCGCCCCCGACAGCAGACCTAGCACCTTCATCTCATCATGGGGGAGAGAGAGAGAGGGGGGTTCACTTGTTGCCACAGGCAGAAGCAAGAGTTCGACGGACCAAGTGTGCGTGTGAGGGAGATTCACGGAACCGGCAAGGTACTACGGTACAGTGAGGGGGACGCTTTGCCCTTCCAAAGCGAGCGAGAAACTCGCATGCAAGGAGAGAGGGGACGTGCACAAGGTCAAGGTCGAGAGTGGAGGGTGAGTCACAGGCAGGGTTGTCAATAGACCGGTCAACTGGATCGGTTCATGAATTTAACTTAATTTTGAATTGAGTCGCATGATCTTTTACGGCACGTGAATCTTTAGTCATATTTAAAAATTAGATCCAATTAAGTCCGCGGATAGGACTTGAATTTTGAGTTCAACATGCGAGTAGACCCAACTCATTCTCTTTTCCTGTTCACTTTAAATTTTAAAAATCACTTAATTAAAATTATTTTATTTTATTTAATTAAAAAATTAAAACTCTCTTTCACATAAATTATGTAATTAATATCAAATTTTTAATTATTTAAATAAAATTATAAGTTTTATATTATTAAATATATTATTTTTTATTTAAATTGTTGGACCGAACTTAACCTTAATTAAATTTTTTACTTTTTTAATAATATCAAATTTGACCCGACCTCAACCGACATAGTTCGAACTCGGGTCAAACTCAGACTTTAATATTAATAAATCGAGTCCAGATCAAGCCGATTTAAGTTAGATTCGAGTCCAACCCATTGACAACCTTAATCACAATATCCCTCCTCAAAAAAATTTTAAAACTTCTTTTTATTTTAAAAGAAAATTTCAAAGAACGGCGACTTACCAATGGATCTAAATAATTTTATTATTTTTATTTTATTTTAAAAAAGAGAAGAAAAAAAGAGCAACCAAATCCCATTCCGGAGACTGTTCCTCCTACATTCTTTTTTCATATTTAAAAATTTTGAAGGAATTGAATTTGACCAAAAAAACCCGTGTTCTTCCGTAAGATGGTATCAACACAGGTCAAGTTCCACTATGATATTTACATCACCTCCTTTCTAATCTAATTTTTACGGTCCATCTTGACCGTGAAAATGTTAGAGTCCCAAATGAGAGAGAATTCCCATATCCAAAAACACATACGAGTTCCAATTTATAATCCTAAACCCTTCAACTTTGACACCTAGATTTTAGGTATTTATCTCCCATTCGAGACTCCAACTCACTCTGTAGGCTGTACAAGTCTCTCGAGGAAAATCAAGAAATCTGGGATGATGTGATCCTTTCATTCCGCGGCATTTTATTTTTGATTTTTCTGTGATTGATCTGTAACCAAGCTCAATTCCACTCTTACCAATAATTTAAAGCAGAAAAGGTTGAGATGAATGCATCTAAAAAAAACAAAAACAATAAAGTTCAGAATATACACTAAAGACATCCATGCAACAAGCCCCCTCGATCCCAAGCCACTGTCACCTCTCCTTAATTTACTTGTGTGCAAAAAAAGAAAAAATCACTTTTTTCTATTTTTCCAACAAAACCTACCTTACTAAAGGGATAGCTGGGAAAACGTTGATGTAAGGTGACATCACGTCACAAGAGCACATTTGACCACGTCAACCATACAGGAGGGGTACATATCCAACTACATTTTTACCCGTCTAATTTCAACTTCAACAAAGCATGTCTGTAAAAAAAAAAAAAAACTCCATTATCCCCCCTAAAGACCACAAAGAAAAAAAATCTTATACTATCCCTTAGAGCATTTTGTCAAAGTGACCTCTCCATTGCCAGAATTAGACAGATGCCCTTTAAGTTCTGGATATTACAATGGAGCCAAAATTTGTGAGGGGTTCACATTACAGAGGAAGAACTAAGAAATTCCCAACCCACCCCCAACGGCTTTACACTCGCTCAAACTTCTTGTAAGAGACTTTGAACTAGTCCCACAAATGTCATTGCCTCCATCCACTGTTAATCAGATAACTGCTCGTCTTGCACGGTGGGCAACTGTCCGATCGCTGCAGTGCCAATGAGATCAGCTCCCTCCGCCATCAAGGCCCGGACAGCCTGCAAGAACAGAAACTTCACTCTGCTCAATCCCATTGCCAGCAAAAACGTGTAGGGTTAGTTTTTTACATGGAGAAATACTCGATGCACACCATGGTGTGTAGCAGGGGTGGCACACTGCGCCCTGATTGGTCCATTGATGGACCCACCATGGGACCCAAATTAATCGTGGGTCCTATTGACCTGTGTGGACCAATCCCACGCTGGGTGTGCACATAACATCTTATGAGCCAATACATGCCTAGATGACTCTTGAATTAAGGGCCACTGTCTACAAGGGAATATGGCTAGAATATTCTCTTATATCTCAACTTCTATATTGTCCAAAAAACCCTTTTAGACTGCATGCCGCCCATGAAGTCCTTCCCTGTCATCCTTTAAAGACCGGTTTTTGTCATAGCCAAGGATTAGCTAAAGGTGATTACACTTGCGTCAGTTTTGGTGGGGGCACATCTGCGCATATTGTCGTACAAGAATGGACATGAAAATGCATTACTTGGGATGAGAATTGTAAGATTTTATTTCTAATTAAGCCATTTCCATCAAAAATCAATTCTAATTATTAGTTTCATCATCATCATCATCAGAGCCTTATCCCAATTAATTGAGGTCGACTACATGAATCCTGTTCCGCCAAAGATTTCTATCAAGTGCAATATTCATATTTAAACTCAAGGAACTAATGTCCTTCCTAATAACATCGCACCATCTCATTTTAGGCCTTCCTCGAGCTCTTTTGCTAGCATCCACTAAGATTTGATCACATCTTTTAACGCGGCCTTACTCTGCCATGGCCGGTCCCAAGCCCGGGTGAGAAAAGAGGAGGGTTTGTGTTAGGTCGACAGCCAGCAGTAAAATTTTGTCACATCTCCAACATGAATTCTAATTATTAGTTTATACACGCAGAAATCCCTTTTTTAATGGTGTTGCCGAACTATGACCATACCATCCGCCAGTATTTCAGGGACAATTTCTCAGCAGGAGAAAATTATTGAGTGTTAACTTCGGGCCTGTTGGGCATCTTTTACTTCATCTATGATGGTAGGCTTGTTGACCCCACAACTTGGTCACATAGTTGTACAGTGGGACAATCAAGCATGCACAGAAGGTAGGATCCACCACATGGGTCTGCCGGATAATCACAGTCACAGTAACACTACCACAATGTAAGATACTAGTCACAACAACTATGTCCTCCCTTGCATGTTGCACCCTAAGCCAAGGATTGAGCGGTGGTTCCAGTAATTATATGTCCTTGGAAGGATAAAGGGACTCTAAAAAACAGAGTTAAAAATAGTTATAACAATTTTATACATATGAAAGAGTCTACAGGAAAAAATGTATTCTGGAGCAACTCATGAATATATCACAGAACACAAAGGAAGGTCATGCACACCTTTTCTATGTCACTGCAAATATGAGGGTTTTCTCTGAGATACTGTAATGCTTTATCCCGGCCTTGCCCCAGTCTGTTTAAAACTCAATCAGAAAATCAAGTTATGGTTCCACAGAAAATATATATTTCAGAGGATTTGCTCTACATGATAGGCAAACATAAACAAAGAAATTCACAAAGTAAAAAGAATCTTGATGTGGAGGCAGTTGGGTCCAATGACTGAAGAAAGTTAAAAAAGCAAGTGAATCAAGTCAATGATCAACGCATACCAAGTTTGGATTCCAATGCATCACCATCAAATTTGAAATCTGGCCCACAGATCTAGGAGAAATATGGTAGCCACTTATTAAGTATTGAACTGCATATTCTATTTTAGTTCACAAACCAGTGAGTTATTCTATCAGGGTTTCATGCTAGTCCATTAGACCCAGAGTTAATCAACCAAGCCATTCCAATGTTTGACTACGTATTGCAGTTCAGAAGTGTGCACAATAGATTAAGTTTGGTCTTGTATGTTAAGTCTTGAATAATTTCAACTTAATATCAGTGTACATAATGCTGAACTAAGTAGAAATATTGTTAATCAAGGGATATAAGCCATACAGTCCATCTAATCATCAATGAGCAACCTTTTATAAGCTTTATGGAACATATGACCACATATGGATGATTGACAAGATCTAGGAGAAAGCTAATCGGCAAACCTAACTAGTTAATTGAACCATCTATTTCAGTTTAGTACAAAGATATGGACAACTTAATTGACGCCTGATCGTGTATCCAGAAAGATAGTGCATGTTTATCTTTCATGAGCAGAAGAAAGAATGGAATCCTGATGCATAATAAATGACATAAACAGCCAAGCATTCTGGTTTATGTCAAATAAAAAATGTATTCCAATGATATTCCATGAGTCAGGATTCAGGAACTCTATGATCAGAAAGCATAAAACTGGGGCTATGAGGGAAGAAAGTACAAGAATTCAAATGGACTGAGGTAAGAACATGGGAAGCATATCACCTACCTGTGATCCTTGTAGCTATACCAGGATCCCTTTTTCGCAACAATGTCCATTGTCTCAGCACAATCCAGAACACAGCCCTAGAATGGAGTCCAGTCAACCAAAAAAGGAAAAGAAGGGGAAAGAAAAGGGAGGAATAAACTGTAAATTCTCTTAACTAACCAGTTTACTGGCTCCCTCCCCAAATATAATCTCAAACTCTGCTTGTTTATAGGGCCTTGACACCTGTGGAGAACTTCATTTGAAGCAGGTCACATGCATGTTTTATAGAAAGAGCATTCTTATATAGATGAAGTGATAAGCATGGAAGCCACGTGAAGAACAGTTCCAGAGGTTATACAGAATTGGGAAGAAAAATATCTAATGAGTTAGGCACCCAAGGATGGACACAAAAGTGCATAAACTCCAAAATGTCTTCTGTTCAAAATCAAGAATGCTGTATTTCAAACTTCTGATTGTTTAATAAGGGATCATTTGTCAAATGATAATGAAACTTGAAGTTAATTGCTCCTAAACAGGCAGGTTCTAATGGATCCAAGGAGTTCTTTTCTCACTATGATGATTGCAGGATGAAGTGATTTCCATCTATGTTTTCACTCTTTTCAATAAAAGAAAAAAGAAAAAGCCTCTCTAGCAACACTATTAGCTTCTCAAGGAATCAAGATCGGTTTCTCATGAGCAAGGCATCTGAGGCTGAAAAGACAGATGGCATATTCCAAACTCACGTGTGACCCATTTCTAATGGAGCTATGGGAACAAAACACCTTGAAGCAGATATAACATTTAAACTTTTTTAATTTGCCTGAGCTTAATGTGTTCCCAGAAGAATGCAACAACAAGGAAAAAACGCAAAATAACAAATAAAGCCTGTTATATGCATTTACTTGCGTAGACAATGAACCTCTGAAAAAGTAACCACAGAGCCAGTGGCTTCTGGCACTGTGAATTTCATATTCTGGAAAGATAATGAGAAAGAGGGACAAAGGAGTCCAACAAACCTTGCTTTTTTGTACTCTTACTCTAACCCTAATCCCAATATCTTCATCTCCTTTTGTCTTCAAATAAGAAAATTCCAACACATTAGGAATACACATTTAATGAACCTTCAAAATAGAAAACTAAGATTAATATATACCCAGGTATATTTGGGCTTACAGACTTTATCTTCCCCACAGGACGTATTTCAAGGCGAACTGATGCAAAGAACTTCAAAGCAATCCCTCCACTTGTAACTTCAGGATTCCCATAGAAGACACCGATCTTAAGAACAAAAAAAAGAAGAAGAAAAATACAAAGAATTGATCACAACTAGAAGTTCCTAAATTGAAAGCTAACAGCAGTCGTAATACACAAGAACAAAAGGAAGTGTAAAATATACCTTATATCTGATTTGATTCAAGAATATGAGAGTGCAGCCAGCTTTTGAAGCATTGCCTGACATCTTACGCAATGCCTGACTCATAAGACGTGCTTGTAGACCCATTTGCTGCATTCCAATCTCACCCTGCAAGAGCTCTCCAAAGTAAACAAAACTATTCGGACATGTTATTGAAATATGCTTATGTCTATCCCATTGGAGAACTCACTTCAATTTCAGCTCGTGGGGTGAGAGCTGAGACAGAGTCAATGCAAATGAGATCTACTGCTCCAGATCTGCACATACGATCAGCAGCTGAGATAAAAACAAGTCAGTTAAATAATATCTGTCAATGATATCCATTGGCTTCTTCTCCTTTCTTTAAAGTTCAAAGGTGTACTTCCAAATTCGGATCAGCCATTGGGTAGAGACATCAATAAGCAGCAAGTCGGAATGCAGCTTGCTTTAGTTCTTTTACAAAAAAAAGGTATTTTATTGTAACAGAGATAAGCATCCATTCGAGAAAGAGTATTTCGTAGGGACACAAAAAATGAAAACTGATTCATTGAACATGGCACTAGCATCTGATAGTTTAAGCGACAAAAGGTATGTGTTCTCTGGATGCAAACAACTGATGAAACATATAAATAATTCAGCACTAGATGAACAGGCATGGGTATGTGCTCCTGGATTTATGAGCATTCTTTTTTTAAGTGGGTAGTACCACAGCTTATATAAAAAAGGTAGAATGTATAAGTAAGAGAGAGTACAGCCAAAAACCCCCCTATCAAAAAGAGAATGGGTAGTACCACTTCTTTTCGTTAATGTCAGATAAACAGGAATGGGTATGCTCATATTAACCACCAGAGGGGGCAGGAAAAGCTGTTCCTGTTCTGTTATTTTAACCCTCACATCAATCAACAGTATAATCACCACAGTTCAAATAGAAATTTCTGAAAGCTTGTAAATAATTACCCCATGCATTATCTGAAAGTTTTGAATGCATTCATTTGAAACTAGAATGCAGAGTATATAATGGTATAGTGTTAAGAAAGGTACTTACTCTCTAAAGCCATCTCCCCATTATCAGGTTGACAAACAATCAAATTTTCTATGTCCACCCCCAAGGCCCTTGAATATGCTGGATCAAATGCATGCTCTGCATCAACAAGCATTGCATTCCCTCCTAGTCTCTGCAAGTGTAGCATAGGTATCAGCAGCCCTATAGTTTATAATGAAATATGCTAGTCTTAAAAGCAGTTGCCAAATTGCAAATATTTATTTAACTGTGGATTTCACATGAAAAGGATGATGTGCTCTATGGAATAATTGATACCTGTACTTCTGCAATTGCATGGAGTGCTAGAGTGGTCTTCCCGCTGCTCTCTGGACCAAATATCTGAAATTTCAAAGACTGCAAAATAACTGACAATATTCCTCTAAATAAACATATTTTCAAAGGGTAAAATGGTATGTAATAGTAATACAGCTTTAAGATATTTCCCACTAAACTGATTTTGATACCTTTTCAGATCATTACCATTAAACCACCATGCCCAACTAATTAGGGTCAAGCTCCCACAGAACAGCAAATATAGCTGTGGCAGGTTTTAAACAGGCTCAAGGTGTCAACAGTCAGCAAACAACTGAATTCAAAGAAAAAAGGCAGAAAGATGATGATTTCAAGAGGAGGAAGCATGTGGAAAGGGCACAGATTGTTCACATCTGTGAATGATAAAGAAGACAAGCACATTGAATGTCCCCATAAAGTGTTGGGAAAGATTTATTTTTTTTTGAAACGTGGTTGGTACCATGAAATACATTAAGAAAGAGAGGAATGTACATGTATAAACTGTCAGCTCACAAAACCCCTTTACAAAATGCCCACACCGATAGGGTGCATTTAACTAACTCCCCAAAAGTAAAAAGAGTGAGGAGTTATAAGCCTCCACTTTACAAAAACGTTTTGCCAAAAGCCACTTTCTCACAAACAAAAGAAAATATACTATCTTCTATCCTCACTTCCCTCCCGAAAAGTTTGTTGTTCCTCTCACTCCACAAGCCCCAAAGAGTGGCATGCAGGATAAGCCACCATATAATTTTGTGACCCTTACGAAACCACCTCCGGTGCCACTTGGAAAGGAGCTGCCGGACCCCTTCAAAGTGACCAAGGACTGTTGTAAGCTCTGACCGATGTGCATCCAAATTCTCTTCGCAAAGGGGTAGCCTGTAAACAAATGATTCAGGTCCTCCTCCTCGTCCCCGCACAAACAACAGAAGGTAGATATGTGCTGAAGAAATGTTGCCACCCTATCACAAGTGGGCAGCCAGCCATAGGAGATCCTCCACACCAACACCTTCACCTTGAGTGGGCTCTTGGGAGCCAAAATCTAAGGTGTAAAGGGATGGCGTGCCCCCCATCAGAAAGGAGAGCATAAGCCAACTTAACTAAGAGCTGGCCCTCCCTCTCCCATCTCCGCATCCACGTATCTGCCTTGCTACGGGCTGAAGTAAAGTCCAATAGGAAGGTGAAGAGATGTTCCAGCTGGTCCATCTCTTCTAGAGTGAGATTCCTCCTGAAAATGGGGACCTAAATACCCCCGGCCAACTGTGCATCAAAGGACTGAGCCACAAAAGCACTTGGTACACTCGCAACAGCAAACAACGCTGGAAAGGCCTCCACCAGCGAGGAGTCACCACACCCCCTGTCCCGCCAGAACAAGCAAGTCTCCGTCACCCAAACTGACCCGAATACTAACTATGAAAAAGTCTACACATTATAATATGCCTCTCTAAATCAAAGAGACATTATATAGACGGGTCGGGAGTAAGTCTCACACTCTAGACGAGGAGTAGTATCTCTGTCTGATCAACTGAGTCCACAGTCCTCCATCCTATGTCCCAAGCCTCCACAGCCACTTGCACATTAAGCCCAAATTAAAAAATCTTATGTTCTTGATGCCCAGACCACCCTCTTCCTTGCTCTAACAGACTCCAATATCCCATGGAATATCATGCAAACCTCTTACTCTGCTCTCGCTACCATGCCAAAAGAATTTGGCCTGAATAGACTCCAATCTCTTAGCCACCGTCTTCGATACTCTAAAAATGGAGAGGAAGTAGATCGGCAAACTGTCTAACACAAATCTGCATAGTACCAAACGACCTCCATATGAGAGTATTTTGGCCTTCCATCCTGCAAGCAAACTCTCGCACCTCTGCACCACCCCCTGCCAATCCCTACATCAAAGAGGTCCTGGGGATAGAGGAAGGTCAAGGTAAGAGAAAGGGAACATCCCAATCTTGCAACTGAAGATGTGAGCTGCCCTCCTAATGGTTGGCTCTTTCATATTGATCCCCGCCATGTGGCTCTTGTTATAGTTCACCTTCAGCCCAGTGATATCCTGTACCATCTCCAGCATCAACTTCGCATCAACTAGCTACTGCTCCTCATCGGCTAAAAAGAGAATAGTGTCATCCACATACTACAAGTGGGTGACACAACTACTAGACTGACTTCTTTGAAAGCCTACAATAATCCAAGCCGTCTCAACTCTCATCCACAATCTACTCAAGATCTGAGCCACCATGACAAACAAGAGAGGGGAGAGTGGGTCTCCCTACCGAAGCCCTCTCCCACTAGACAAAAAGGAGGAGGGTTGCCCATTAATGAGCACAACAAAAGAAGCAGACGAGATACACTCCCGTATCCATGAGATCCATAACTGATCAAAACATATCTTAGTTCCTGAAAGAGGCAGTTCCACTTTACCATGTCATAAGCTTTCTCGAAATCTAGCTTGAAAACCAATCCCTTTTCCTCTGTTGTTTCATGACAAATAAATATTCATGAGCAACGAGAAAATTCTCCTGGATTTGTCTTCTCCTGATGAAGACTCCGTGATAGCCACTGACCAGCTCATCAACCACAACATCAAGCCTCCTAGCCAAAACTTTGGAGATAATTTTATAAGTACTATTCAGCAAACTAATAGGTTGGAAGTCTACCAAGTCATGTGCACCCTTCTTCTTAGGGATGAGGACCAAGAGAGTTTTGTTAATATCCCTCAAATGAACCCTACCCTCTTAGAATTCTCTAACTACGCCAATGAGATCCTCCTTGATAATTTCTCAACAATGCTGAAAGAAAATCAAAGGAGCCGGGGGGCTTATCGCCTGCAAGAGAGAATACCGCTTGTCTAATCTCCTCATCTAGGAAGGGGCACGCAAGAGTCTCACTCTGTGCCGACGAGAGGTGAGGAAGCAAGCCATGTGCGAACTCCGGTCTGCTCGTCTGCTCCTCAGTGAGAATGGTAGGATAGAACTCCTGAACAAATCTCTTGATATCATCCTCCCTGTAAAGTAGTTGATCCCCGACCTTGATACATGCAATGCGATTCATCCTCCTCCTACCCAAAGTAATCCTGTGAAAGAAAGTTGTGTTCATGTCCCCTTCCTTAAGCCATTTCTCCCTCGATCTCTACTTCCAGTAGATTTCTCATTAAGATCTCATAATACTCTGCTCTAAAGAATCTCTGTTGAGCTTGTCATCATCACATTGTTGGCAGTATCGGCCGAAACCGATACGTTTCGGCCGAAACGTATCGGTTTCGGCCGGTACCGATCCGAAACCGGCCCTTAACACTGTAGCAGGTCCGAAACCTATTAAATAATATTTTTTTAATGGTTTCGGACGAAACCGTATTGGTTTCGGCCGAAACTCACCTGTTTCGGTCCGAAACCGGACATGTTTTACTAAAATTTTGAGATTTTTGAATGGTTTCAACCGGTTTCGGCCGAAACCGATACCGAAACCGATACGTATCGGTTTCGGGACCGACCGAAACCGGTACCGAAACCGATACTGCCATCCTTGCATCATCATCCATCAAACATGATTCCTCCAAATGGGTCCAGAGTCTGTAACTGATGAAGAATCCTCTCCTTCTCCTATCTGCTTGGCAATCTCTTGCTAGCTCCTCAAATTCTGAGCACTTGGGCCAGATGTTTCAATTTACCAATCAATGTAGCCGTGGAGGATCCATGTCGTCTCTGTCCCTGACCATCCCATGCACACCTAACTGTGTCTAAGAAGCATACCTCTCTCAGACAATATTTCTCAAATATGAAAGCATGTCTCCTCTCATGATCTCGGCTGGTCATCAAAAGGATAGACTTGTGATCAGAAGTCGGCCTAACCAAACAAGAACACCGTACATAAGGGAAATGTCCCTCCCAGTCAAGGATGGCGGTATCGGTTTCGGACTCGGTTTCGGCCGAGTCCGATACCGAAACCGTCCGGTTTCGGTTTCGGCCGAAACCCATTGAAAAGCTTCAAAAAAAAATCAAAACAAGTCTACAAAATCAGAAATAATTCAGAAAAATATGAATAATCACATAAAAATCAGAAAATTCATTAGACACGCATTTGATTGTAAAGAAATTAGATTAAGTGTAATAAACATGAAATAGACATTGAAATTCAAACATTGAACATGTTAAACTAATATTCTTGAGTACATACTAAACATAAAGTAGATTCAAGCATTACAATAAACCTAATTAGGCACAGTAAATGTTACGAAAATTAAATGATCTTTACCTAAATGAAGAGACACTAATATGGGTAATAACTAGAACCTTCTCCCTCATCGTCTGGCTTTTCATGTTCATACTCATAAGAAGGATGCATGTATGGTCTATATTCACTGTAACCAAACAATGAGGTAGCCAAGTCTTGCATCCCTCTTTGGATCCCTCTTGGAGTGTTTAGTTGGCTTGAGTCGAATCCAGTATCAGCATAAGAATCTTGAGGAAGAGAAGAGGAACTGGCCGGATGGAACTGGAATGCTGGTTCATAACCCCACGACCCATAAATCGCTGCCTCCTGTTGGCCATCTCCATAACCTGATGGATGCCCATATTGAGTATGTGAATCATATCCTTGCTCACCCTGATTGTATCCTCTGCCTGTGTCTGAGTGGAAGGAGGAAGGACCACCAACATCCCCACCGCCAGTAGTAGCACCTGTAACACCTGCAGCCTCCAGTCACCTTTTAGCCTTTGGGGATACTTTTTCCTGTGCCGGTGTGCTTTCTTCTTGCACCCTTGACATGAATCATGTTCCCCTTTGGCGTGTGCCTCAAATAAATCTGCTTCAACTGCTCAATTGTCGAGTCCTCTCGAGTAGCAACATTTGTTCTCTCAGTTTGCCCATGCACTGATGTACTTCTTCTTAAGGATGTAGGTGTCTTACCCATTCTAGGAGTGACTGGCCTGCTATCTGAGTATGAGTGTCTAGCTGGCTAAAAATCATGTTGCTCCTCAGTGTCCTCAACAACCCTAGACATGTGCGCATGAGTATCTCTGGCCCTCTTTGATTTTCTTCTGAATTCGGGATCTCTTGGCTCATCTTCATCTAGTATACCCTCTGCCCATCTTCTATCATCATCATCAAAAACAGACTCATCAACCTGCTCTCGTGTCTCCACCCAAGACTGCAACGGATTCTCATCATCAAATAAGACATCCACATCAATTTTTGCGACGGCATCCTCGGCAACGCGTTTGTCTTGCAGCTGTTGTCTCAACCTCAAATTCTTTATTCTCAACCTCATATTGTAGTGGCAGTACACTAATTTCTCTAACCGTTCAGCATTTAGCCGATTGCGAACCTTCGAGTGTATAAGGCTGAACGTGCTCCAATTTCTTTCACATTGGCTTTCCGATGTTGTTTGACTGAGCACCATAACTGCAATGAAAGCCAATGCATTGCTGCCCACATCCCGGTTATTCACCATTATCCACCAGTCAGCTGTTCCACCAACCATAAACAAATGCATATTAGTTGTAGAAATATATATTAAGGTTAAGAAATCCAAAAAATAAAATATACCTGGGCTCACTCTTCCCACAGCGTATTGCAATTGGGAGTCAACATATGTCCCAGTCCTCATTCTATAATGGTTCATCTACAAACATAAAGTAATACATTAACATAACTACTTAAATAAATCCTATACATGTTATTGATAAAATCAAATAAAGGCGAACATCTACTTCGGCCTGAAGTCTCTTTTCTGGATTCCTCGATAAACGACCAATGACTTTTAAAGTCCCTTGAAGCACCTCGCCATCAACATGTGCATCGGCACCGTACATAAATCGAGGGTTGAGAAAATAACCTGCATTTGTGTATAATTAACTAAATGAAATTTATAAAATAACATAAAGGCATTACCCCAATTTTAGTACAATTAATCACTCACCAGCTGCATGCAAGTCGTGGTGTAATGTGTTGTCCCATCTCTGGTCAATAATTTTCCACCATTTTGCATAATGTCTGGGAAGGGAATGCTGCAACTCCAATTTGGCATGGTCCATAGCCTCGTACAGATAGCCCATATCATTCTTCTCATCGCCATCCACCATTCTTAGGACCTTCACGAGGGATGTGACTACTTTTAAGTACCGTGACACCCTGTCCCAGAATTTGTTGTCGTCCACGACATGGCAGACATCCAAATAATCCATCTGTGCGTCAACATTGCCCTTGTCGATGTATTCCCGCAGGACATTGTGGTACATGAAAGCTTTCAGCTCATTCTTGTACCTGTGCAGATAAATGAAATTTGAAGATGCATCAACTGTTACATATCAGTAAGGATAAAGTATCAAGAATTGGGATCAATCTTATACCTGTGCAAAGACTCTAAAGAAATAAAATTAGAAGCAAATCTGGTTGGGCCTGCACGGATGATATCTCGCCCTCCACTGGCATGCGCCCTGAACATATTTAGTATCCTAGGATGGCCATAGATATACTGTGTGACTTTTTGTGCCTTATCAATTGTCTTCTTCACATGCTTTTCCTTCCCTATGTCTTCAAGCATCAGATCCAGACAATGTGCTGCACATGGGAGCCAATATAAATGACTGCGCTTCTGCATCAATTTCTTCCCTGCAGCCTTGTAACTGGCTTCATTATCAGTCACCACCTGCACAACATTCTCCTCTCCAATTTATTCTACCATGCCATCCATCAAATGAAACAAATAATTTACATTCTTTTCATAATCTGATGCATCAACTGATTTCACAAACACTGTACCTTCGATGTAATAGACCAAAAAGTTTATCATGGACTTCTTCGTGGTACCAGTCCAACCATCACGCATGATGGTGCATCCTCTCTCCACCCATATATGCTTGAAGCTTTCAACCCAATCATGGAGCTCCTCAACCTCTCCCTCAAGGCCACGCCCGTATATGTCTCGACGTGAGGGGCCCTTCAAGCCAGGGCCAACATCTGCTATGGCATCTATCATAGGTTGGAAATATTCACTTGAAGCTGCATGTGCAGGGACACCTGCATGAAAAAACCATTTGTATATACTTTTAAATGCATGCCCTGCAACTTCTGCTGATTTTTTTACCCCTCTCAATGCAGACTTGATTTTAAGTTGTGTAGCCTGGGGCCTTCTGTGGAGATAGCTGTCCATGGGACCTGTTCCCTGCGTATGTGGGGCAGCACCAATGTCAGGACGTCGTGCAGCTGTACTGTCATAGGTCCCTGAACCCATGGGTCCCTTCCCTTTCCTTCGAGCGACTTCTTCACGCTCCCTTGCTTCAGTCAGCTCTGGATCAGAATCCTCAGTGCCTTCCTCATCATCATCCCTCCTAACCCTTCTGCCAAAAATCTCCTCAGCAATTTCAGCCTCATCCTCAGGCCTTTGTTGCACCCTCTCCTTTTTTCCCAGAAGGCACTGGCACATCTCTTCTCGCACCTCTCGGGGACAGTGGTCACATTGTCTCACCTCTCCTCTTACCCCTGCCAAATGTTGCTTTCCTCTGGTAATTCTGCCATGTAGCTCCCTACCACAGTAATTGCATTTCACCTTTCTTCTCTTAGCATCAACTAAGGTCAGGTGGGCCCACCCCGGATCCTCCTGCCCTTGCTGCTCCTGTGTTTGCTGACGTCTAGGCATGATGTTGCATTAAGATAGTCAAAGAAAAATAGTATAGTTGTAAGTACATTGGAAAAATTACGGCTTAATTATCAATCACCCTTGGAAAAAAATAATTACCCGTATGCTCTCACCCCAAAATCTTCAATGAATCTTAATGTAACTTCAATTGAGCCTAAGCAAATCAAAATAGACAAAAGTCCCAATTTCTATGACCTAATTAGGACTTAATTAGCAATTAAGCCTTAATCACCCTTGGAAAAAAATAATTATCCGCATGCTCCCACCCCAAAATCTTCAATGAAGTTTAATTTAACTTCAATTGAGCCTAAGCAAATCAAAATAGACAAAAGCCCCAATTTCTATGACCTAATTAGGGCTTAATTAGCAAATATCCCTTAATCACCCTTGGAAAAAATTAATTACCCGCATGCTCCCACCCCAAAATCTTCAATGAAGTTTAATTTAACTTCAATTGAGCCTAAGCAAATCAAAATAGACAAAAGCCCTAATTTCTATGACCTAATTCGGGCTTAATTAACAATTTACCCTTAATCACCCTTGGAAAAAATTAATTACCCGCATGATCCCACCCCAAAATCCTCAATGAAGCTTAATTTAAGTTCAATTGAGCTTAAGCAAATCAAAATAGACAAAAGTCCCAATTTTTATAAACTGATTAGGGTTTAATTAGCAATTAACCCTTAAGGCCTTAATCACCCTTGGAAGAACTTTAATAAGCAAAGCTTGCTCATCCCAAATTTTTAACCCAACCAAAATAACACAATAAAACAATCAAACCCTAAATTAACCCAATGAAATTAACCTCAAACAAAATCTATCAAACCCTTGATGTTGTGTTGGCCCCCGGTGTGCGCAGCAAGGCTCCCTCTCGGCCTCTCCCTGTCCACCTCAAGTAGGCGCAACAGCAGGCTCGCAGCACTGCAGCAGCCTTGGCCCTTGGTCGCACGGCAGCAGCTCGCAACAGCTCGGAGTCGCAGCAGCAGCACGCCGCAGCTCGCAGCCGACGGTCGCAGCAGCTCGCAGCAGCAGCCAGCAGGTTGCAGCAGCAGCAGCAGGTGGCAGCAGCAGCGGGCGTTCGCAGCAGCCGCAGGGTTTCGGCCGTTTCGGCCGTGGGATGGGGTTTCAGGGGGGAGAATAATGGGTTTCGGCCGAAATCGGGGGGGGGGGGGGGGGGTTCACGTGGGTTTTGGCCGAAACCGTCCGATTTCGGACCGAAACCGATATCTCCTTTAAGTTTCGAACCTGCACAGTAAACAGGTGGATTTTCGTATCGGGTATGGCCGAAACCGAAACGTTTCGGCCGAAACTGCCAACATTGCTCCCAGTCCACGGACACCAAGAATCTACCAAGCTTGGAACAAGATGGAGTCTCCCTCAGATTGGACCAGGTGAACTGAGCATTCACCAATCCAATGTCGATGAGAGCTACATTGAATGAAATCATAGCAATCCTTAGTCTCCATTAAGTGGGGATGAAAACTCGTCCCCTTTAAGGCTGTCGTCACCGCATTGAAATCGCCACCCACACACCAGGGCCTGCCCGAGGAAAGGTGGAAAGCAAGTAGCTCCTGCCAAAGATCTCTCTTCCCCTCCCTGGTTTGAGGGGCATAGATGTCGAGAAAGATCCAGAAGAACTCATCCCTCAAGCAGCGAAAGTGAAGGGAGAGAGCCCAACGACCAACCTGCATGTCCTCCTCCACCTTCTCCACCTCAAATGGCTTCCACAATACCATGATACCTCTTGCCCTACCCACTGTTGGGGATGCAGCCCCCTTCGAGAGCCTACCGCCCCCGATCTCCCTCATCAACTCCTCCCCATCTCCCTTACATTTTGTCTCCTACAGACACATAATGTCCACCTTGCACCTCCTCACTATCTCCTTCACCATCCTCCTCTTCTCACCTCCACCTAAACCCCTCACATTCCATGAGATGATCCTCGTAGGGATTGGAATGTTTGTCCCTCCCCACCCTCCTCCTCTCCCACCCCCTCACCCTCCTTACTACCCTTTGCAGCCCTCTTTTGCGATTTTGCCTTCTTCGCCGCCCTTGCCTGCGCCACAAGCCATCTCTTCTGGATGAGGAAGAGAGACCCCCTAATATCCTTCCCAACCCCCAGCTTATCTGCCAGGCCCTTCATATGATCCTCCATTAATCTCTCCACCACCCCAGCAATTCTCTCCCCTCCTCCTTGCCAGGTATACCACTGTCCTCCAACTCCTCCTCCTCCTCAAAATACTGATCCCTGGAATCAGTAGTACTCGGGAGATCATCATCATCATCCACCATCCCCTGAAGAAGCCCTGCTACAGCCGCCGGAAGGCAACTGCATAGCATGTCCTCAGCCTCTGCAACGCCAACCACGAGATCCACGGTCGGCTACTCCTGCTGCACGTCCACTTCAATGGCACCCAAATCCAGGGTGGCCATCTTCGGAGATGTGGCACCGAGAAGTAGCAATTTTGGAAAAAGATCAGGGTCCTCTAACTCCTTGCGCTGCTCACCTTCTCCTTCCCGAGTCAGCTGGCTTGGAAGCAGAGCCAACGGCAGACTCATCTAAAGGCCGTCGAAGCCCTGAGCCCCTACGGCACCGGAGGAGACAAGAGACAAAGGGGCCGGCACTTGCTTCTACTGACGGCGATCTTTTGAAGGCGACTCGTCTCCCCGCCTCAACAGTGCGAATGAGTACGCCTCATTCTGAGGGCCGTCAGCACCCCCAGCAGCCGACGGTGAAGACGCCGTCGTGAGGCCGGACTCCCTCATAGTCAGCCTATGCACAACAGGGCGAATCAAGAAAGCAAGGAGGCCTTTATCAAGCCCCGTAGAACCGCCAACGCCTCGCGAATCAGAGCCGGGTAAGTTCTGCCCCCCCCCCCTTGACGGCCTGGAACCGTTACCCGAAAATGGGAACAAATTGCCCGATACACCTGCAAAAAGGGACGAAGGCCCAGCCAACTGGGTGCAACCCACTGGAAAGATGGGCTCGGCCCGAACCGAGAGACGCGGCCCAGAAGACGATTCGCCACCCACATTTTGAATTCCCACCCAATCTACTGTCCATACGTCCCTAACCTCTCGCCTCTCCCCTAGGTGCCCTAGAACAATCGACAACACCTTGATCCAAAGTCGCAGCACGAATGATTCCCCCTCCAACTGGACTGAAACGACGGTTGGGATCGCCGTCGGGCTCGCCACCTGCACAACCGCTACAACCCCCGTTCACGATCCCATCGGCGAGAACCCCAAATTGCCCCTCTCCATGCTCCCAAAGCCACGGACAACGAAGGAGATGCCTTCCTCATCACAGAGGAGCAGAGGAACATCCTCCAAAATGATACGCACCCTCCGCAGCTTAGGACTGCGAAAGTGCCCCTGAACTTGGGCCAACACTAGATGCGGAGAAGCACACTTCCCGCCACCAGGACACCCACCTCTGCCATCGCCGTCACCGGTTCTTCTTCATGACCAACAACCAAGAAGGTTGAAACAGACACACTTGGGGACTCCCAGCAACCTCCTGCGACCTCTACAAACCTACAGTTGACCTCCATCGCTTCCACCGACCCTTCCACCTCCGTCGCGTAGAAACTCCATCGGAACAATCCAACCTGGTTGATAAAAAAACTCCGCCGAAAACTCCCCTGCATCCAAAGGGCTCTTGTTCCCCGACCCCAGTGACCCCGTTGGAGGGTACCCTCTCATAACCTCCGCATAGGAGGTGTGGCGAACGGACCTCCCACGGAACCCCACCGGTGAAGGTATCACAGCCCTGCAAAACCGTCTGACGTGCCCCCTTCTCCCACTAGCGAAGCAGGTCGACACTCGATCCTCAGATTCCCTCCCGGGGACACATTATGGCGGGTGAGACCCCCCCACCGGCCATGCCCAGGCGACACTCGGAGCTTCTCACTCTAGGAGACATAAGAGAGAGAATTAGTATGCTCAATGCCTAGGAAAGGTTTTAAAGAAAACACATCTTTTGTAAAAAGCTATAGTGAAGAGCATTGATGCCATTTTTTCATTTTATTAAAGGACATTTGTTCAAGTGAGTTTGGTGATACAAGCTGGTTTCAGCCCATAAGCACGGCAACATGTCTGGTAGAAAATTTAAATGGGACTGACAAGTGGTCAAATACTTCAAAGCTATGTAGTCTGAGGTGTGAGATGACAGAGGCGACCAGGGGGTCGCCTCATGTCTCAAACGCCTGGGCGATGGTCTAGGCATTTGAGACGTTTGAGGCGAAATTTTATTAAATATATATATAATTCAAAAAATAAACTATATGTCTAAATATTGTTGTGTCTGTAGTTTTGATGATAGCAAACATTATGAGTCACAAGTCTATACAGTCTATACTTCCATGCATCATCACTCAGCATAGTCTGGACAGAAGTGGGTCGACCCCCCTTCCAGATGGGTCGACCCCCCAGATTCGCATGTCTGTACATTACATGTGTCACAGACATAGCAAGTCTGTACATTGCTCTCAAGTGCATTAAGCTGTCTCACGCATATACATAGTCTGTACACTCATTGCCAACATGTATGTACATCGCCTTGGGCATGGCAAAGTCTATACATTGCTGCATTGCTCGCACAGGCAATGTCTATACATTGGTTGTTGCATGCACGCATTCAAGTCTGTACAGCCTGTGAGGTCCGTCTCACTCAGCGTCTCAAGTGGACTTGAAGTCTATACATTGGATCGTCTTACTTAGTGTCTTTGTGCATGTCACACACTCGCAAGTCTGCACATTGTGGCACGCAGAGTCTGCACAACGCTTCATCAGCAAGTCTGCACATTGCTATAGCACGCATGCAGAGTCTAGACAATCATGAGCAAGTCTATACCATGCACGGATTCAAAGTCTACACATTGTCTTCTTGCACGCACTTGAAGTCTGTACATTGTCCACCTACAGCATTAGCACAAGTCTGTACAGGCCTGTGTTCGCAACACAAAGTATGTACATCGTTCATGCATATATAGTGTCTCATGCAAGTCTATACATTCTTGGCAGCTCAGAGTCTCATGCAGTGTCTCATGCAAGTCTATACATTCTTGGCAGCTCAGCATCTCATGCAGTGTCTCATGCAAGTCTGTACATCGTCTGTCAGCGCTTACAAGTCTATACACTCGCATGATAGCCAGTCTGCTCAAGTCTATACACTCGCATGCTAGCCAGTTTGCTCAAGTCTATACACTCGCATGCTAGCTAGTCTACACAACCTATACATTACATATGTTTGTGCATCACTCAAAGTCTATACATTGCATGAACGCACACACAATGTCTATACATCCGTCTGCCTTGCTTCATGCACAAAGTCCATACATTGGGTGCTGCATGCTCACCAAGTCCATACACTAGCAAGTCTGCACATTGTCACAAGTCTATACATTCTTTGCAGTTATGCTCGTGCATCACTTTTACAAAGTCTATACATCCATTTGTAATGTTCATACTTTGCTTGATGCATTCTGCATTACACACTTCAAAGCCTGTACATCATTGTCGCATGCATCCAAGTCCATACACTGTTTGGTGACCTGCATGTGGACTCATTATCATTGTGCATACTTTACTTGATACAGTCTGCATTACACCTACTCAAGTCTATACATTCAGTCTTCTATAGAACATGAAAGTCGATGCATGCCCACACATGTTGCATGAATGAAGTCTGTACAAGCTGTTAGTCTTAAACTGATAACTCTATCTATCTGACTGACAGGTACTCTTCGTGAAGCTTAATGAAGGCACGTGATCCAAGGATAAGGGGAGTACCAAGATCGTGACACGTATATTGAAGCAATCCTGAGATGCTGCCACGTGACCAAATGATTGGGCGGGAAATGTGGAAGACACACGCCCTATCTGCTGCTCTATATATATGAAGCCTCTTCCTCAGAAGAAGTTTCTGATGAAAAGCAGAAGAGCAGAGAGTGAACTTCAGCCTGCACGATCCACAGAGAAGAAAAGCAGAGAGCCACCGAGAGCAGAGAAGAAAAAGAGAGAGAAGAGAAGAGAAGAGAAGAGAAGAGAAGATTGAGAGAGAGGAGTTGAGAGAGCTTGTCTGAATGTTCTTCAGTCTCTTGGTTCAGATACCAGAGCTGAGTTTGCTCATTGCGAGTTATATTCCCTTCTGGGTTTTCTTGTTTTCGTCTATTTCTGTTTTTGTTTTCTAAACTCTTATTTTCAAGCTGTGTGTCAGCGTTTGCAGTGGAGGATTCCACTGGACGGGTCAAGCTGTAAACCCCAGCGGTTGCAGAGGTGCATCCTCTGGACAGGTTAAGCTGTAATTCCTCAGCGGGCGAGACTCGGTCTCGGACAGCAAGCTGTGAAGCTCAGCGGTCTGTAGGCAAGCTGTGAAGCCCAGCTGTTCAAGCTGTGAGTCAGCGGAATCCACACTCTAGTTGGAGTGTGGGGTGGACGTAGATCTCTGGATTGAGATCGAACCACCTTAAAATTGCTGTCTATTGTGCGATTGCTTGTGGATCTTGTGATTTCATTGTGCTCCTTCGTTTGTTCAACAACTGCTCGTTTTAATTCCGTATTATAGTATAATTGTGTTCTTAATTTAGGCAATCGATCTATTCACCCCCCTCTAGATCCACTCTCCGTGGTAATAGAGTGCTTCCATCCAACATAACAGTTGATATCATAGCCTAACTCTTCTACAGGGACTTACAGCCCGAAGAGGAAGGTACAGATGGATGCTAGAGGAATGATCGTTGAAGGACATTCAACCACCAAGCCCCCTTACTTTGATGGATCGAATTATGCATACTGGAAGAACCGTATGCAAGTCTTCTTGAGGGCGAAAGACTACGATATTTGGAAGGTAGTCAGTAAGGGACCTTATGAGCTGTCCCCTAACGAGGATGTCTGGACCAAGGAAGAGATCAGAAGGTCCACTCTGAACTGGAGCGCCATAAATGCTATCCAGTGCTCTCTGCACCCCACAAAATTTTCTCGTGTATCGGCTTGCAGTTCAGCTAAGGAGATGTGGGATGCACTGGAAGTTATCCATGAAGGGACTTCTCAGGTTAGAGAGACGAAGGCGAATTTCCTAGTGTCAGAGTATGAAGCCTTCAAGATGAAGCCCAACGAGACCATCAAGGAGATGTACGCTCGATTGACAATCATTACTAACGGTCTCAGAGGTCTTGGGAAGACACAGACAGAATATGATATAGTAAGGAAGATTCTGCGTTCCCTGACTCATGTTTGGCACACCAAAGCTACTGTGATGGAAGAGTCAAGGGATCTGCGCAACACCAGGGCAGATGAGTTAATTGGTTCGCTGATGGCGTATGAAATAAATCTGCCAAAGATAGAGGAAGCTGAGAAGAAGAAGAAACCAATTGCTATGAAAGCTGGTGCCAGCAAATCCAGACGATCCAGCTCTAGTGGATCATCATCCGAGGAGAGCCTGACTAGAGAAGATATAGAACGTAATGAGATGGCAATGATCACCAGGGAATTCAGGCGGTTCCTCAAAAAAGAAGGAAGGCGATTCAGCCGAAGGAACCATGCTGGCGGCCGATGGGATACAAGGTATAAATATAATCCTGCAAAGAAAACTGAAACTAATACATGTTACCAATGCAGGAAGACCGGCCATCTGAAAGCTGACTGTCCAGAGAACCAGAAGCACAAGGACAAGTCCAAGAGAAAGAACACTAAAGGGAAAGCCATGGTGAGTACCTGGAGTGATGAGGACGAAGACTCCTTCAGCAGCAGCTCAGACAGTGAGGGAGAAGTTGAAAAGCCCATTTGCCTTATGGCAACAAGCTCTGAAGACAGAGAGGAAGACTCAGATGAGGTATCCTCTCGATTCGATAATTTCACTATTGCTGATTGGGTAGATGCCTATCATGACATAGTTGATAAAACAGATGATATCAGAAAGGAAAATAGGCATCTAAGAAGAAAGATAAATTCCATGCAAAATGACACAACCCTAACTGATAAAATTGCATGCCTTGAATCAGAGAAAAATAAACTGAAACTCACATGCTCTGAAATAGAAGAAATCAAGCATGAGTTAAGAGCCTCTAAAGAAGATAATGAGAGGTTAGAAAAAGAAACTGATGAATGGAAATTGAAAATTCAGAAATATGAGAGTGAGATGAAAATTGTGAGTGAAAAATATGAAGCTGTCCTAAGTGTGAACACCGAACTGAAGAAATCCATTGAAGATATTCAGAAAGATAATGAGGACAAGCTGAAAACTATTGAGAAAATGACCCAAGGTTCAGAGAACCTAAATGCTTTGTTAAGGTCAAAAGTAAATTTCAGGAGAGAGGGCCTTGGATTTAATTCTAGTGCAACAAAAAGTTTTGGAATGAAGACCATTTCATTTGTAGCACAAAAAGAGAAAGGACCTCTGATTAACATGAATTCAAAAATTTCTGTGAACAAAACTGGAAATCTGAAGAAGCCCAGTGCTGAGGAGAAGGGCAAACAAAAGATTAGTGAGCCTAGTAGAGCTGGTACATCCAA
Source organism: Amorphophallus konjac (assembly GCA_022559845.1). Classification (NCBI taxonomy): domain Eukaryota; kingdom Viridiplantae; phylum Streptophyta; class Magnoliopsida; order Alismatales; family Araceae; genus Amorphophallus; species Amorphophallus konjac. The sequence continues at coordinate 267,656,767 of CM040117.1, read as the reverse complement.
GCCAAATTCTAAGGCTCAGTCTCAGGTTAGGGGTCAGCCTACACATGCACATAAACCCCATGTTAAGGTCACCAAGTCTCCACCACCACCACCATCTCAGAAGAAGACCCAATACACACCTGTGAATAGGTCAGCAGGGTCCAAGGTGCAGGGGAGACAGAATGCATTTAGAGCACAACCCAACCATTTCTACCAATCTAGAGCCCAGTCCTACTACACTGCACAGTCAACCTATCCAAATAGGTCAGGGTGGACTAGGACTCAGGGAAGGTTTACAGGTCATGGACATCAGGCTACACAGTCTTATAGACCTTACACCAGAAATTGGGTTGGTGGGTATGGCACTTGGACACCCAGGAACTTGCATTTCTTCAGTCAGCCCAAAAACTACTATGGCCACAATTTCGTGAATGCACCCTGGCCAAGGCACTGGCACAGAAGCAACAAATATGTCAATAATCATGCTGGTGCCAACAAGAAGAAAAACAACAAAAAGAAGAGGAATAATAATGGAAAGAAATCTGAAAAATCCACTGAACAAAATTCTTTTAAACAAATGTGGATTCCTAAAAGCTTGCTTTCATGTTTTAACTGCATTTCATCTGCTCCGGAGCCCAATCAGACTTGGGTTCCAAAATTCTCTACCTGATTGTGTGTGCAGGTATGCCTGGCAGCCAAGAACAATCTGTGGTATTTGGATAGTGGCTGCTCCAGGCATATGACAGGAGATAAGGCCAAGTTCTGCATGCTGACAGAGAAACATGGAGGCCTTGTCACCTTTGGTAGCAACACAAAGGGTAAGATTGTCGGGACAGGTAAGGTAGGTAAGTGTACTACCTGTTGCATTGAAGATGTCATGCTGGTTGAAGGTTTAACATATAACTTACTTAGCATCAGCCAGCTATGTGATAAAGGATATAAAGTTCTTTTTGACTCTCAATGCTGTAAAGTTTTTGAACCTGATTCGAAATTGTTAAATTTTCTGGTAAAAGAATAAATAATACTTACATGATAGACTTAGATGATATACAACATTCTAACCTATGCCTTACTGCTAGCAGAGAGGACTTAGCATTCTTATGGCATCGTAGGTTAGGCTATGCTAGTTACACAGTATTGCATAAATTGAATAAGCACAGTATGGTTAGAGGACTTCCTGAAGTTTCTTTTAAGAAAGAAAATAAACTCTGTGATGCATGTTCTCAGTCCAAGTTAACTAGGAAGTCATTCAAATCTAGAACAGAAAATATGTCTTCTAAACCCTATGAGCTGATACACATGGACCTTTTTGGGCCAACCAGGTCTGTCAGCTTATCAGGGAGGAAGTATGGGTTTGTCCTGGTAGATGATTTCTCTAGGTACACTTGGGTATTTTTCTTGTCACAGAAAAGTGATGCATTCACAGAATTTCAGGAGTTCTGTCTTAAGATAAACCAGAAAATTGAAAACATTTTAACTGATCATGGAGGTGAGTTTGAAAACTCACAGTTTGAGGATTTCTGCAGGACAAATGGTATTCATCACAAGTTCTCCTCACCAAGGACACCCGAGCAGAATGGAGTTGTGGAGAGGAGAAACAGAACCCTGGTGGAGATGGGTCGCACACTCTTGGTTGAAGGTGGTCTGCCAAGGAAGTTCTGGGCTGAAGCTGTAAATACTGCCTGTTATGTAATTAACAGAGCTATGGTAAGACCTTCTACCCAGAAAACACCTTATGAGATCATAAAGGGTAAGAAACCTTCAATTGCTCATTTCAAGGTTTTTGGCTGCAAATGCTTTATTCATATAAATGATAAAAGAGACCTTGATAAATTTGAACCTAAAGGTGAACCAGGAATTTTTCTTGGTTACTCTGAAAACACCTGGGCATATAGAGTGTATAATCTAAACTCCAAATCCGTTGAAGAATCTCCACATATTGTCTTTGATGAATCTTTGGTAAAGACTAATATTGGTCAATGCAAGAATGAAGACAATGGTGATATTCTGAAAGAAGAGAATCCTGCAGACAAATCCGAAGATGAGGAAGAAAATGAAGAGCTTAATGGAGAAGAGCCTACAGGTCAGGGGGAGGTAAGTGAAAATCATGATGATCCAATTGTCAACATTAGATATCTAAAAGATCATCCTGTAGATAATGTGATTGGCAATTTGCATGACCCTCCTAGGACTAGAGGCCATTTAAGAATTCAAAATGAACTGAATGCATATGCTTTTGTTTCACATGTAGAACCCAAGTCCATTGACTGTGCTCTCAAGGATGTGCATTGGATTAATGCCATGCATGAGGAGCTCAATCAATTTGACAGGAATAAGGTGTGGCACTTGGTCCCACCTCCTGATCATGAGACAGTCATAGGGACTAAATGGGTCTTCAGAATAAAACTGATGAATTAGGGAATGTGGTTAAGAATAAGGCCAGACTTGTAGCTCAGGGTATAATCAGGAATTTGGAATAGACTTTGAAGAGTCTTTTGCCCCTGTAGCCAGGTTAGAAGCAATCAGAATTTTATTCGCTTATGCATGTTCCCTAGGAATAAATCTTCAGCAGATGGATGTAAAATCTGCTTTTCTGAATGGGGAAATCAGTGAGGATGTCTATGTGAGGCAGCCTCCTGGCTTTGAATGTTTAGACTTCCCCAATCATGTTTATAAACTTCGTAAAGCTCTCTATGGTCTTAAGCAAGCTCCTAGAGCTTGGTATGACAGGTTGAGCAAATTCCTCACAGATAAGAACTTCACAAGAGGTGTAGTTGATCAAACCTTGTTCACTAAGGTAAGTCATTCAGATATTCTTATTATTCAAATTTATGTGGATGACATTATTTTTGGGTCAACTAACCCCAAACTGTGTGAGGAGTTTTCTCAGATTATGACTAATGAGTTTGAAATGAGCTCAATGGGCGAGCTCAAATTATTTCTTGGACTGCAGGTGACACAGTCAAAAGATGGAACCTTCATCTCTCAGTCCAAGTACATAAGGGATTTACTGAAGAAATACAAGATGGACAACCTCAAAGAAATAGCTGCTCCAATGGGTACCTCGACCAGCTTAGATGAAGATCCTCAAGGTAAACCAGTGGACCAAAAGCTATATAGAGGTATGATCGGATCCCTTTTATATCTTACAGCATCTAGGCCTGATATTCAGTTTGCAGTGTGTTTATGCTCTAGATTTCAGGCTAGTCCTAAAGAGTCACATCTTAAATCTGTGAAAAGGATTTTTAGGTATCTACTAGGCACCCAAGAGCTTGGTCTTTGGTATCCTGCCAAGTGTGAGTTAGAACTTCTAGCCTACACTGATGCAGACTATGCTGGGTGTCGAGTAGAGAGAAAGAGCACTAGTGGCTACTGTCAATTCCTTGGTGGCTGTCTAGTAACTTGGGCATCTAAGAAGCAACACACTGTAGCTTTGTCCACAGCTGAAGCTGAATACGTTGCAGCTGGTAACTGTGCAGCCCAAGTACTTTGGATCAAGCACCAACTGGCTGATTATCAAATAAAACTGGAATGTATTCCAATTTTGTGTGATAATACTAGTGCCATATGTTTAGCTAAAAATCATGTTCATCATTCTAGGACTAAGCACATAGAGATCAAACACCATTTTCTTAGAGATGCTGTTAATAAAAAGGAAATTGAACTGAATTTCATTGAAACTGAAAAACAAATTGCTGATATCTTTACTAAGCCACTAGGGAATGAAAGGTTTAAATTTCTTATAAGAGAATTTGGCTTGTGTAAATTTCAACATGATGAATAAATTCTCAGATGGTTTGAATAAACTTTGTGGTTGTTGAATGCTGCATCAGACCATGCATGCATAACATTCATATTTTTTTTATTTGGCATCACACTCATGATCATCATTGCATATCATTCAACCATGACTGTGTCTAAGCTCTCTCTCATCTAATTCTTACCATTCATTTGCAAAACCACATGCATATAGACAGGGGAGTATTGTTTGAAATTCAAAGTGGTCATCAACTTTATTGAAATTCAAATTCTTTGACCCTGAATGAGTTGAGTCTGACAATATGGCAATCTGTTAGTCTGTTCTAATTCTTAAGCAATAGAAAACAGACCTCTTCCTTTATAAGAATTTTAATTGCTTAAAGACTGACTTAATGGTTTAAATTTTATAAACTTCAGAGTTTAAAGATTGCAATCAGTAAATAAGAATGCTGATAATTGATAAAACTCTCAACCCTCATTTCATTACATGTCAGACAAAGTCAACTGTATCTGAAATCTCACCTGAAATCCTGTTAGAGAAGGCTAAGTATGTGTATTGTCCTTAAACAAGTCATTCTGAATCAAATAAAGGACAGTTAAGAAAATGTTGAAAATCTTGAAAAATATTTGAAAAATAAATGTTGGCAGAGCAATGACTGGTAAAACACTGAGAAACTGAGTGATCCATCAAAGAAATGGACAATACTTAAGTCATGAGGTGTATCAGTTATCTCTGTATAAAAATGATCAAAACAGTAAGGTGGTTTCACTGAGTACCTGGGGGTAACTGGCGTCTGATAAACGTGTACCCTCACACAAAAAGGTGTAAATCAGCTTTATTGAAATTGATCATAGGCAGAATGGTTCATTATGTTGAGTATCTAGGGGTACTGGCGTCTGATAAACGTGTACCCTTACGCAAAAAGACAAATGATACCTGAATGCCCTTAATGAAATAAAATTGAAAATGCTGCTCCTTCAAAAGAAAATTCAGATATGTCAAACTGTTTAATTTCAATACATGACCTGGTATCTCCTAACAATTTTTACTGAGTCTAAGAAAGTAAGATATTTTTGAAACTGAATCTCGCATGCTCAAATGTGATTTTGGTTTATTGCTATTATCATGCACAGAAAACTTATCCAATGATTGTAGTGCATGAACTCTAAATTCTATAACCTTTAAACCAGAACTCTATCTGAAAGCAGTTTCTAAATTCATATGACTGAAGACTCTGTGCTTTAGTATGCTTATTCCTGAACTACTTGTTCAGAATGCCAGTCAGATGATTTCTCTTGTTCCTTCCCTTGTAATTTCTTTCCCTCCTCTTTGTTGATGGCAAAGGGGGAGAATCTATTGTCTGTTTGTTGAATTCCAGGGGGATGGTATACATTGTTATGGCAAAGGGGGAGATCTTGTTAGAACTTGCATTGGTCATTTCATCTCATAGCATGCATTCGGAGTCAGTGTAACTCATAGTGTTGCCATCATCAAAAAGGGGGAGATTGTTGTGCCCCTGTAGTTTTGATGATCTGTAGTTTTGATGATAGCAAACATTATGAGTCACAAGTCTATACAGTCTATACTTCCATGCATCATCACTCTCAGCATAGTCTGGACAGAAGTGGGTCGGACCCCCTTCCAGATGGGTCGACCCCCCAGATTCGCATGTCTGTACATTGCATGTGTCGCAGACATAGCAAGTCTGTACATTGCTCTCAAGTGCATTAAGCTGTCTCACGCATATACATAGTCTGTACACTCATTGCCAGCATGTCTGTACATCGCCTTGGGCATGGCAAAGTCTATACATTGCTGCATTGCTCGCACAGGCAATGTCTATACATTGGTTGTTGCATGCACGCATTCAAGTCTGTACAGCCTGTGAGGTCCGTCTCACTCAGCGTCTCAAGTGGACTTGAAGTCTATACATTGGATCGTCTTACTTAGCGTCTTTGTGCATGTCACACACTCGCAAGTCTGCACATTGCGGCACGCAGAGTCTGCACAACGCTTCATCAGCAAGTCTGCACATTGCTATAGCACGCATGCAGAGTCTAGACAGTCATGAGCAAGTCTATACATCGTGTTGCATGCACGGATTCAAGTCTGTACATCGCATAGCATGCACGCATGTCCAAAGTCTGTACATTGTCCAATTGCAGCATTAGCACAAGTCTGTACAGCCTGTGTTCGCAACACAAAGTCTGTACATCGTTCATGCATATACAGTGTCTCATGCAAGTCTATACATTCTTGGCAGTTCAGCGTCTCATACAGTGTCTCATGCAAGTCTATACATTCTTAGCAGTTCAGCGTCTCAAGCAGTGTCTCATGCAAGTCTGTACATCATCTGTCAGCGCTTACAAGTCTATACACTCGCATGCTAGCCAGTCTGCTCAAGTCTATACACTCGCATGCTAGCTAGTCTGCACAAGCCTATACATTGCATATGTTTGTGCATCACTCAAAGTCTATACATTGCATGAACGCACACACAATGTCTATACATCCGTCTACCTTGCTTCATGCACAAAGTCCATACATTGGGTGCTGCATGCTCACCAAGTCCATACACTAGCAAGTCTGCACATTGTCACGAGTCTATACATTCTTTGCAGTTATGCTTGTGCATCACTTTTACAAAGTCTATACATCCATTTGTAATGTTCATACTTTGCTTGATGCATTCTGCATTACACACTTCAAAGCCTGTACATCATTGTCGCATGCATCCAAGTCCATACACTGCTTGGTGACCTACATGTGGACTCATTATCATTGTGCATACTTTGCTTGATACAGTCTGCATTACACCTACTCAAGTCTATACATTCAGTCTTCTATAGAACATGAAAGTCGATGCATGCCCACACATGTTGCATGAATGAAGTATGTACAAGCTGTTAGTCTTAAACTGATAACTCTATCTATCTGACTGACAGGTACTCTTCGTGAAGCTTAATGAAGGCACGTGATCCGAGGATAAGGGGAGTACCAGGATCGTGACACGTATATTGAAGCAATCCTGAGATGCTGCCACGTGACCAAATGATTGGGCGGGAAATGTGGAAGACACACGCCCTATCTGCTGCTCTATATATATGAAGCCTCTTCCTCAGAAGAAGCTTGATCGAAGCAGAAGAGCAGAGAGTGAACTTCAGCCTGCACGATCCACAGAGAAGAAAAGCAGAGAGCCACCGAGAGCAGAGAAGAAAAAGAGAGAGAAGAGAAGAGAAGAGAAGATTGAGAGAGAGGAGTTGAGAGAGCTTGTCTGAATGTTCCTCAGTCTCTTGGTTCAGATACCAGAGCTGAGTTTGCTCATTGCGAGCTATATTCCCTTCTGGGTTTTCTTGTTTTCGTCTATTTCTGTTTTTGTTTTCTGAACTCTTATTTTCAAGCTGTGTGTCAGCGTTTGCAGTGGAGGATTCCACTGGACGGGTCAAGCTGTAAACCCCAGCGGTTGCAGAGGTGCATCCTCTGGACAGGTTAAGCTGTAATTCCTCAGCGGGCGAGACTCGGTCTCGGACAGCAAGCTGTGAAGCTCAGCGGTCTGTAGGCAAGCTGTGAAGCCCAGCTGTTCAAGCTGTGAGTCAGCGGAATCCACACTCTAGTTGGAGTGTGGGGTGGACGTAGATCTCTGGATTGAGATTGAACCACCTTAAAATTGTTGTCTACTGTGCGATTGCTTGTGGATCTTGTGATTTCATTGTGCTCCTTCGTTTGTTCAACAGCTGCTCGTTTTAATTCCGCATTAGAGTATAACTGTGTTCTTAATTTAGGCAATCGATCTATTCACCCCCCTCTAGATCCACTCTCCGTGGTAATAGAGTGCTTCCATCTAACATAACAAATATCACAAAAAGTGCCTATATAAAGTCAATACATTTCCTAAATTTATTCAATCCTATGATTCAAATTATTATGACTCACTAAATTCACATAGAAATTAACAAACCAAATTACAACTATGAAGATACCAATAATGAAGAAACTAATAAATTCATAAAATTGACGTAAAACAAATTCTGGTGAGTCAAAAAGTAATCTCTCACATTCTAAAAGAGAATAAATTAAACAAACTATAAATCCTATAGGCAGAGAGAGAGTGAGACAGACCACTGTCAAAAACTAAATTTTATGTGCATCTATGTGAGACAGAGAGAGAGTGAGACCATCTGTGGTCAGAGCAAGACGAGGCAGGGCGAGGAGAGCAATAGCCGCCTTGCCTCGCCTCAGCGCTTGGGCGCTCGTTTGACTACATAGCTTCAAAGTCACATCCTTTTTCTCTCTGAAAGTGGATGGTGCCAAATATAATTAAGTGAAAAAGGACGTATACAAGTGTGATCCGTAAAGACCTTAAAGAAGATATCCTTATACAAAAAAAAGCATCCCAAAGTGTTAATGAGCCCCCATAAAAAGAAACATTTAGACAAAAGGACCCAAATACCAGGATCACACATGGCACTCTAGGCACTCAAGTTATCCAATAATAGGGTGCTATGGTTGTTCTCTCTCACCAAACATATAGCCCCCTACATGACCCGTCCAAAATAAACCTATTGACTCAGTCTCGACTCCACAAGATCCATTTGAAAATCCTATTATTCCTTTCTCTTGCAACAGTTTGGAGCAAATAATAATGGAGGCTCTCTTATTGATGACATACATCCCCTTTATATGCGTACAAGCCCTATATACCCGAGATAAAATATGTACAACACCCTTAACACCGCCATCAAACACACACGGAACCTACACCAAGAGTTGCCAACCAATACCTTGAAGTGTTGTGTAGTATGGGATTTGGTGAAGAGATCAACAACCTACCCAGCAAACGAGACAAGAACAAGAGTAAGGTTGCTAGAGTGAGTACAAAGGAAACGAAAAGCAACCTTAATATGCTTTCATTCACCTATAACAAGATTAATGTGTTTGCAATATGCCTAAGCACTCCAACTGTTCCATTATAGGGATGCCAGAGTAGAAAATTAAGGTGTCGAAGAAAAACAATCTCAGTAGAAGTATCAGCCATAGCATGATATATTGATATTCGGTTCCATATTGGAGTGAGGGGCAGTCACCTGCTTCTTATTACACCAAGAAATGGGCATGTCCCAATATATGCAAAAGCCCATAATAGAATGGTTGTCAATAGGGTCTCCAACCAGTTAGTAACTTAATATCAACAATGGCAAACAGCTCTAGGGAAAAGGTGACAAACATAAACAAGGGCACTGCTTCGGCATCCCATTAAGCACTTAGGTGCTCAAGCACCTCAAGAAGCCTTGGGTCATCTTGTCTCCTTCACAGCTATGGCGCAGCACTATGAACGACCAAAATTGCTTCTTCCTAGTCTCACTTCTTCCTCCTTCATGTATATCTAAGCATCGACATTCTAGGATGGAGGCAAAGTTGGCTGAGATAGGTTACAACTTTCAAATACTTAATAATAGAAGGTTAAGGTTCAGAACATACTTATTCTTAAAAGGGAGAAAATAGATGTTGAAGGCCCTAAAATCATATGCTTTATAGTGAATTGGGATCATTTTTTTCAAGGTGATAGAATCATAATAAATACTAAGATGCACACTTTCTACATCTCCATTCGGCAAATATTAGAAAGGGAAAGTGAACATGGAATCCAGTACCTCTACAATTCTGCCCTTGGGAAGGCCACCACCCAGAGCGAAATCAAGTGTTAAGCAGCCACTGGGAAATGTTTCACTGCAACAAACAAATAATCCACCATTCAACACTCAAGAAACAGAAGAAAGATTTCCCTTAGAGAAAAGATGAATGAAACAGTAAGAAAAAAACACGTACACCAAGGCTGCACCAGCGCTGCCTAATCTTGTGACACTTCCTTTCCCAAAAGAGTTATTGATGTCATTCATTGCTGCTTCCAAAGCTTTTTGCTGAACACACATCATGGATTCTCGAGAGTCAGACAAACACGTTAAAAGCTTCTATAATACACAAGAAAAACTCGACGCAGTATTCTTCAGAAATGGTGAAAACTAAAAAGAAAAAATTGACACCCCACTAGGCTTGGCCATAGAATGGGAAAAAAAAACATAATAAGATTACGATTGAAAAACTTATTCCTCTCGCTCTATCCGTGGTCCCAACTCAAGGTATTCCCAACTAAACGAAAACACAATAGCAAAAAGCACCTCAATCCATTAATACCACCGAGGACGTGACTAAAATTTGGACCAGTCCGTTAAGTTAAAGGTCAGCTTATCTTCTCCAACATGGAGGACAAGCATTAGTAATTTAGTACTGACGGTCTCCAGTTTCGAACACAACCCCGAGAGGGAACCATTCCTCTGCCCAAAAAAGACGGTATTTTCTGGACGAACCAGAAGAAAAAGAACCAAAACGCAGGAGCTCTGCAACTCACCCTGTCGAGGATGCGGGGGTCGGTGTCGCCGGAGAGGGCGCCGTTGCCGCCGCCCCTGGCTTCCAGCTCGCAGCGGGACTTGCGGGCCCTCCCGGGGAGGGCCGGCAGGGAACATGGCGGCGCTCGGGCCGGAACCCGCAGGGTGGAATGGGAGACGAGGTGGAGCTTCGGAGGTCGAAGGTAGGCTCCCGGGGAGACCACCGTCTCCATCCTCGGTATGGAGGTCGCTTGCAAATGAGAGTGACAATGAGAAATAGGAAGATATATATGAACGCAAGGGAGAAGAAGTCTTTTTCTTTTATGGGATGTTTGCAGATAAGTTCCTATAAATTTAATTAATTGTTAATTAGTTTTAATTAAGAATTTATGATTATTTTTAAAAAAATCTATACAATCTTCTGACCCTTATTAAAAACTCGGATAATTCTCATATGTAAAGAGAAAAGGATATTTCATAGAATATTTCATCATGATGTTAAATTTTACTTGAAATCCCTAAATTACCCTTGTCTTCATTTCTCTAGGTCTCTCACCCAAATCATTATAAAATGATGGGGAATCACCTCCAACCGCCCCAGGCACCAGCCAACCAGCAACCCCCAATCGGTCGGTCCCCTCGACATCACTTGCGAGTCAGAGGACATTAGGCACCCCCCTACCGACTAGTCCCTCGGACATCACCCCAAGCTCCAATGAGAAGCGCAACGGCCACCCGGCACCGCCCGCTCCTCCAGACATCACCCCCATCTCTGATGTCCAATGCAGTTCGTCCAATCGACACCCCCCCCACTGGCCGCACCCCCTCGCATCCTCCCTAGCTATAACGACCAGCGCAGTGTGCCCACCGGCCGCACCCCCTCATATCCTCCCCAGGTACGACGACCAGCGCAGAGCACTGGCTGCATCCACCTGCCCCTTCTTCCTTGCCATCACGCCCAACACGATAGCATTGGCCCCACTTAAAAACACTCATCAACAGAGCTGACATCTGAAATGACATGCCCTTTCCTTTGCTGGATTATTCCTGCATGACAAGTGTTTGAGAATTTGCCCATGTTAAATACATCCGTCAAATACAAGTGGAATGTAATTGTCTTGAGGTGATGTCTTCTCATCTCGTCTATCGCCGATAGACTGCAATTGTATAATGGTAACTGTTAGGTTTACGTTTCAAATCATGAGAGGTTGAAAGATAAACACTTTTATTGTTATCCGTATGTAAATATTGACGGAAATTGTGATTTCTTTGAATGAGTTAATGATGTCACATATAACGTTGTGGATGCCAAATGTCAACTGAAGACTATGGAAGAATGTATGACAAATAAGTTGGAGAGACCGAAGATCCAATTGAGGAACTTAAAATTATTGATGTATTTTGTCATATTTATACTCCTTGTCACTTGCTCGTTCAAGTGACCATGGGTTAAGAGGGATGAAATCTGAGTCATATATCGGACTTGTTATGAACGTTAGTAGAATGTAATGTCATTTTATCATGTATATCATGTATCAGACTTGTCATGTAAGGTAATGCCATTTTATCATATGAGTCATGTGTCGGACTTGACATGTATTGGACCTTATGTTATGTGCATGATAGATAACACCATATAAAAATGCCTCTCCAATTGATTATGAGATGAAGTAGGAAGGCAATCTTTCTCACTGCAAAATGCCACCAAGAGGGAAATTCAATGATGCACCACCTTCCACGTTTGAATATAACTATATTCTTAAACACGAAGCGGCCGAAAGGAGGCTCCACTGCGCGCCAAGCTCTGCCCCCTCCGGTCGCGGGAACCCCGCGGAACTATTGGTGGGGGGGAGCTCCCGCCGGGAACTCCCCCCCCCCCTCTCCTTCACCACCCATCGGTGGTGGCCCTGCACACTGGTTCGTCCAGCGGAACCTTCATCGTCGGCCCCGGCCGCGGTGGCTTTTGTCGGGTGGGGGAGCCCCCGTAGGGATCCCTCCCTCCCCGGGTACGTTTCCGGTCCCCCCCCCTCCGCCGACCTCCGTCTTCCTCCGGCCCTTCCCTCCCCTCTCTGCCTTCCTCTCCCCGTCTCCCCCCCTTTTTTCTCTCTGTGTCCCCCCCCCGTTCCGCCCTCTCCTCCATCCCCGGCCCCTTCCCCCCAGCTCTTCTCTCTCCGCCGGCCCCGACCTCCCTAACCTTCCCCCCTGCTGACCTTCCGCCCTCCCCCCCTATTCCCCGACCTTCCCCCCCTTCTGGCCTTCTCCCCCTCCCTGCCCTCCTCCTCCTTTTTCCCCCGGCTCCTCCTCCCCCCTCTCTGCGGTCCCCAGCCCTCCCCCCGTTCCCATCTTCATTCGCCGCCCCCCGCCCCTTTCCCATCCTTCCTCGGTCCCCCCCCTCCCCCTCCCCCCCCTCCCCGCCGCCCTTCGCCCTCCCGCCCCCCCTCCCTCTCTCTCCATCTTCCCCCCACCCTGCGCCCTTCGCCCCCCTCCCGTTCCCTTTCTAGCCGCCGATCCCCCGCCCTCCCCTCCTCCCCCCAGTCCCCTTCGATATCGATGTTCCCCATTTCCCTCCCCTTTCACCGCCGGCCCCCATTTCCCTCCCCTTCCGCCGTCGGTCTTCCGCCTCTCACCTTACTCCCCGCACCCCGAGCACGCCATCGGCCAACTCCCTTCGAGCCTACCTCCGCCCTCCACCCCTTTCCTCCATCTCCCCGCCCCTTCGCCTCCTCTCTTCCTCTCCTCCCTCCCCGATCTCTGCCCCTTCTCCCACCCTCGTCTCCTTGCTCCCCCTCCCAAACCTTTTTTTTGAAGCCCTTTGCCCCGTCTTCCCCCCGCCGGTTTGGGATTCCTCTCGGGCATCGTCGGAGTTTGGGTACAGCTTGGTGTCGCAGATTGCGGATTTCTTCCCTCGATTTCGTAGAAGCTCGGAGAAACTGCGCATTCTCCCCGTATCCTATCGGATATCGGCCTCCCGAGTATTCTCTTCTCACCGCTTGGTGCTAGAGCGGTTCGGCTACCATGGAAGCCCCGAGGAAGATCTATATCTCCTGCAGCACCGGTTAGCTCGTCTTCCGATCCCCTGGAGTTCTCTCCGATGGTGGTTGTCGTGGCTTTATCCTTGTTTGTTCGTCGCTCTGATGACAACAGGGGTTATGTATGGACTTTTATGTTCGGTTTGGGTTTTCTACTTCTTAACGTACGTCGCTCTGTCGACTGGGTTATCTTCCTTTAAGGCCATGTATCTCGTCTTTAGTATGAAATGAAATGATATATCCTTGCTAGATTCTTAAACGTATATGCCACGCCGTCTTGGTGGGGATTCTTAAACATGCTTCTTCATTCACCTTAAGGAAATGGGAAAATGACCACAGCTGTTTCCTTAACCAATGGAAGTTGGATTTTGAACACAAGAAGGGGGAGGGGGAAGAAGCTACAACAGCTCCAAATCAAGAAGCGATACTCAAAAGAAGAAACTTGATCATCGATTGCAACATTTTGCTCATTAAACTCTCTTGTTTCTAATATGTTTGATGGGGAAAAAAAAACAAGAGATGCAAAGTTGCAGATAGCATTGACACTGAAGGAGTTGAAAACAAGTTTTCATGATTCTGGCATACACAAAATCCTTATGTTTGTGATTGTTTGATAGTAAACTTGCCGGCCATTTATAATGATGTAAAAATATTGATTACCCGCACAAACATGTACAAAAAGCTGGCCATAGTACTCCTACACCCAGTGTTTATATCAAAGATATTGTCCATGGAAAAAACCATGCATTCTAATCCCATCAACAAAAACTATCTGCACTTCAGAACGGTCAGCTACAGCATTCCCCACCCACCGGTAGCTATAGTATTCTCCACCCACAGAGTCTTGCACATGTGGCATGGAGAGTGTGTTAGAATGCTTTCATATCTACATTACTGTGTACGGTAAAAATACCAGAGTTGAAACTTCCAATTTGAAGGAGGTGATGAAAAATTGAACACGGAGGATTGTGTGTCAAATGATGGACGCTTGACTGTCAGTGTCTATCATCGTGTAAATGCGGATGTCTCCGCCATTGATACTTGTGGAACCACTTGTCTCCACTACAATTGTTCGACCTATAATATTGATACGAGTGTTGTAATAACTTTAGTAAAGTTCATAGCGATAAATTCTCGAATTGTAGCATCAATGTGTGCTATATTACCTCTCCCTCGACTAGTAACTTCTTTCAGTGCTGTTACCCCAACCGATACTTCTCCCCTACTCCTCCCGCGGGTGTGACCTACCAAAATCATACATATTTTATAGTGTTATGCATATCTTGGTGTGCGATTATCAGGCTAAGTGATAATACATGGCCCGATTGATGATGCCACTTGCACCCCTTCACCCCCCACAGTTTGACCTCTGCCAGCCCTACCACCTCTAACTGGAATAAATCTTGGTGGACTTTGTGGGCGTTGCATACAACATGAAGTTTAGAATTATGCACAGAGTAAATGCCATTAATTGAAATAGAAACTTACTACTGGGGAACACTTGTGAAAACTTCTCCAACTTCTGTAATCATAGATCGTGGTCTTGAGAAGGGTTCTTTGTTAGTAGTTTTATGATGGCCCCACTACCCACATTTAGTTCACTTGTGGACTCTCCTTGTTACTTTCTCATTTTCTTTATGGATCTCTAATCCTCTTCTTTTGAGGTCGACCTAAGGGTCTTTGACAGCGAGGAGGAAACATCTCAACACAATCTACACTTTCCCACGTGCTATTGCATGTCAAAGGTTACATGGATTTCTCACATGTGGCCCTATATGTCTCCATGAAATAGCATTTATCAACAAACCGATTGATGTGGATGCCCTTACGGCCATCAATTGCAGATGCTACGAGTTGTCGTAGACTTGTCATTTCCTGTTAGAACAGGTCATCTCGTCCAATCTGACAACACAACTTTTATACGAGCTTTCCCCCTCAACCCTAAAATTAGTGGAGACTATCACGTCAATTTCTCCAACTTTCTCACAATTCCGTTCAAATACCCAACGGCCCGTGGCCCAAACAGTGTAAAAAAAATGAACTGACTTTTTAAACAGATCAAACATGGAGTGGAACTGGCTTGGGTTTTGGAGTGTATGCTATTCTTAGATAAAAATTGATGTTAAAATATTGAAAAAAACTACAAGAATAATATTGTTAAATGAATATTAATAAAATTGTCATACTATTATTAATAATCTCATTATATTATAATATTTGAAAAAACCTAACTGACATGTGTCCTTAGCATTTCATTAAAATCTCTTTATTTAATTCTCAAGTGTGATTTTATAATTATTTTATTGTAAGAGGATTATTAATAATAATAGTTATATAAAGATGATAATTCTATAATTATTCATTCAATATATGTATTCTCATAAATCTCCCTAGATTCTTTTATTGTCCTTGTATTTACTTGTGTACCTACTTTGGGTAAGTATGATATCGTTTCAGAAAAAAAAAATGATATTGCATGTATTTGGGACTAGTTGCAATCATGCTATTTTTTTACTTAATAACATCTCTGTAAATCGCAACGCCCAAAGTAACTCGAGTAAGGGATGTAATTATTCTGTTTTAAAAGTTTTATGACGTGGATCTCATATTATTCTATTTTAAAATAAGATTTACGCCATAAAAAATTTAATTTGTAATTTTTTTTACTATTCACAAGATCTATTTTTTTTCTTTCTTAAGTCGTGAGATGGGAGATTTTAATCTCATGTTAAAGTAAAGTGCCTTGAGATCTAAGTCACAAAAATTTCAAAGGCTGATGAAGTAAATGTTACTCAAGTAACTTTTAAATGGTGAAGTGTTAATATTACATATGTCAATGTTACGACTGCCCCTCTTTTACGATCTAGTCTAAAATATTTGATTATTAAGGTCTCTTTGATAATAAGTTAGGATAAGTTATATGAGGTGGATCAGGATGGATTATTCTTTGAGTTTGTCTTTTCTGAATTTGATAATTTATTCTTACCTTGAGAATAACTCATTCCATGTGAAATGGTAGAACGAGTTACTCCTAGAATAATGACTTTATTCTTAACCGACTCCAAATAACTTAACTTTATTATCAAATTAGGTTAAAGGTGAGTAGACGGAATAACTTATCTTATTCTCCCTTATTCTGTTATCAAATTAGTCCTTATAGAATAGAGCTCCGTGAAGATTATTATTTATTACGGACCCCCTCGGATCAAAATTAATTATACGGAGAATGTGAAAACCTTTCCCTTAGAAATATGTTAAATGATATTTCAATATAATCTCTAGAACTTTATAACACTCGATGATTATTTGAGAGAGAGAGAGAGAGCGCGCGCGAGCGAGAGACCGAACTCCAGACTCACTTCTCGAGCCTGAAGCCAGTATCAATAACAGTATGTGATCCGACCCACCGTTTGATCCGATCCGACCCGTCTATTTTTCGAGTCTCACCTCTCCTTCCCGGATCCATTCCCGTCTCGCGAACGTGCCGGCGGCGGAATTTCGGGATTGGGAAGCGGTCGCCACGTCGTTCCCGTGCCAGCGAGCCTTGTCGGCCATGGCCACCGGGGGCTGCAGGTACTCCTGCGACTCCGCGGAGCGGACCATGGAGTGGATGGCCGCCATCGCCGACTTCCTCCGCCCGTTCGTCCACCTCCTCGACGCCCACGTCGTCAACTTCTTCAAGGTCGTGCTCCCGTGTCCCTGCCGCACAGTTCGAGGCCTTTTTTGTGTCTCTTTGCTCTCACCCCTTGACGATGGTTGATGGCTGCAGGACAGATTGTGGGAGACGGTGGACGGGCAATGGATGGAGTGCCTGCGGCGGGGGCCTGTGGAGGATCTCCTCGGCATTCCGTATGGGTTAGTTCGGGTGGGCTTCTTCCTCTTCTTCTTCTTATTTTCAATCCTTTGTATGTTATGCTTTGCACAGCGCCTGCTTGTGAAATTCTCTCAAGGAAGACATGCGAACCTATGGTTATACGTATTTTTCACTTAAACGGATAAAATGCAGTAGGCTGGTGTAATAAATATCACAGTCGGTGAAGGTCATTTGGTTTACGCTCTTAGTACTGGGCTGGGGTCATTTTCCGTGAAAGATTGAAGTGGACCAGATCATATGTGTGAACCTGTGTCTTCAGGGTCTGACAGTAAGTTTATGTTGGTGGCACGTTACGACGTTCTATGGTTTCTGGAGTGACGAATCATATATGACCTGTTCAACTTGTGAAGGATTTGCCTTCTGAAGAGGAAGTTGAACTGACCATGATGCAGGGAGATCCTTTTGACAGTTCAGCTTCTTTGCTGGTTAATCTGTTTTTTTTTTTGTTTTTTTCAGTGTTCAGTTGTATATGAATGTAGTTACATTACTGAGCGGGCTTATAATATATAGTCCGGTCCTCTCTTGTTCCAGTTTTCAATGATCATAATTCAGTTTTTTAATCCCACTGAGAGAAGTACACGAGTCTAAATTATAGTTTACGAAAAGGTTTAATTGAGACATTGTAACGACCCGAGAATCCGATTACCGGAAAGGCCCGATAACCCGAGACTTGCACCGTCACCCACGAACCCGAAGACTCGGAAGGGTTAAAAGGATGGTGTGGAGACTACACAAGTATCGCAAATAATTACAGAAATTAAACAGTTATAATATTAAGCAGGAAATAAATTAACATTTTACATGGTCCACAATATAAAATAACAACAATAACAATAGTCCACGACTAGTACAGTGACAAGGAAGAAAAGTACAGCTACACGGGACATACCCCGGCTCTGACCTCTGGCACTACCTCTGGGCACCCGCACCACGCTGCACTCCTGACGCGCTCCCCGAAGGTGGCGCCTCACCTGAAACACGGTGAAAACACGCAGGGAATGAGTCTCGGAACAAGACTCAGTAGGGATCACTCGAACCCTACCTCGTAAAACGAGAAACCACTACACTAGCGGTAGAAAAGTACCTCGAAAGGGGAAGCCCTGTACTCTACAAGATAAGACCCTACGGCACGCAAACCGACACACGTGCCACGGTAAGAAGACCAAAGCTCAAAGGTCGAACCGGTAAAACCCGAAGGTCGGAAACACTCGACTGACAGTCTGTCACTCCGTACTCGACAGGAGTACCATCCACTAGAAGCACAGCCGGTAGCGTCCCCTGACGTCTTACACCGCACCGCAGGTGAACCGCTTGACGTGGTAGGTCCTACCCGAGGCGCAGACACCGAACAAGTAACCACGACAAGTGACTAGCTGGGGTCACGCCCGTCGACGTGCGTCCACTGTCCCCAACCACGTGTGCACACACAGACCACGCGTCCTAGGTCTGGCCCTCTGACCGGTTTTCCCCTGGCACTGGACTCTGATTTGACGAGGGGCCCGACGGTAACCAGTCTAAAACCGTCCTCAGGGTAAGCCCGTACACCACTCCCTGGTGCGATCAGCACACGCGTACTGATAGGCTACGACTAGTGGAGGGTCACTGAAGGAGTAGACTCTCAAGACAACGGAAAATAACGTCCGAACCTGACGAAGTACGGGGGCTGTCCCACGTACCATCACCATCGCACGGTGATCACGGTCGGAGAAGAAACGGACGCACCGCCCACAGCCAAACGCATGACCAAGGCAAACGGAACCTCCGAACACCCAAAGACACGGTCCCGGAACTCCGCGGGGTGTCCAGGACACACACCCGGCCCAAAAGGAACACCCGACAACAGGACAGATCGCGCTAGGGATTCCTAGCGCGACAAGAAGGACGCGCTAGGACCCCCTAGCGCGACAAGGAATATCGCGCTAGGGCCTCCTAGCGCGACAAGACAGGTCGCGCTAGGGACCCCTAGCGCGACAAGGATGATCGCGCTAGGAACCCCTAGCGCGACAAGGCAGATCGCGCTAGGACCCCATAGCGCGACCGGAACCGCCCTACTGTTCATCTTCTCCGATGAACGCGCCCTGTCGGGGCAGCGCGACCATCCAGAACGCGCTACTGGAGTATAACGCGTTCTCAGTCCGCGCCCGAAAACGGCGGAAACGCCCAAAAACTCCAACCACGGCCCCATGCCTCCACCGGAGAGGGGGAAAACAAGGGGAATGACCCCTAAGGACCCCTAGCATGATTCTAGGCCATCAAAACGCGAATCCATGCATCAAATCCATATCGGGCGGCTCTCCCCAAATCATGGAAAAACCCCATACGTGCTCGATCTAGCCCCTCTCGGCCTCCCCGCGGCCTACAAACCACGGAAATGAACGGCATGAGGCTAAGGAACGTCACCCTACCTCAATGGAGCGAATGCTCCGCCGGATCGCCCACAAACCACGAAGAACGCTTTAAGCTTCACGAACTCCCCACGCTTCCCACACTTGCCGCACGCCCACGAGCTCGCCTCGCCGCCACCCACGCGTCCGCGCCGTCGCCCTGCCGCCGTCAACAGCCGGGGGGGGGGCTCACCGCGTCCGAATGGGAGAGAGGGAGAGAGAGGAGGGCGGCCACGGTTGGGGAAGGAAGGAGGAAGAAGGAGAAAGAGAAAGAGGAAAAGAAAAAGAAAAGAAATAGGGTTATATAGAAAATCCGAATTTTCGGAAAAATATCGAAGAATAGAAAAATACATTTCCGGAATCCTCGGAACGCACCGATCGCAACGGTATCACTCGTGCCTGGGGGAACCACCCGGTTTGCCCGCAGCGAGCTTCCGAAGGAAAAGCCGAAACACACACCGGAAATCGGAAAATACACGCGGAAAAGCCGCGGAACGCCTCCGGGCCTCCGAAACAACTCCGGATCGCGCCGATCCGAACACGAAAGATGTCCGAAACGAAATTTCGGACACAACAGAGCTGGACGCTCCGAAAACCAGATCCGGGACCCACGAAGAAAGGATCCGAAAGGTCCGGGATATTACAGCCCTCCCCCCTTAAGGAATTTCGTCCTCGAAATTGAGAACAACCCAAGGGGAAAGAAGAGGAAGACTCACTCAAACAGGTACGGGAACTGCTGACGCATCTCGTCCTCACGTTCCCACGAAGCCTCACCACCAGACTGTCGTTGCCACACGACCTTTACCAAGGGAATAACCTTGTTCCGCAGGCGCTGCTCTCGCCTATCCTCCACGCGGATCGGAAACTCTGGGAGAGAAAGATCTGGAGTCACCTCTGGCCAAACGGAAAACTCGAGCACATGAGAGTCATCGGGCATAAACTTCCGCAACATCGAGACATGGAACACGTCATGCACCGACGCCAACTCAGGAGGTAACTGCAACCGGTAAGCAACCTCACCGATGCGCTCCACAATCGCGAAAGGACCAATATAGCGGGGACTCAGCTTCCCACGCCGTCCAAACCGCATCACCCCCTTCATTGGAGAAACTCTCAAGAACACATGATCGCCCACGGCGAACTCGAGGGGCTGCCTCCTACGGTCAGCATAGCTCTTCTGCCGACTCTGGGCCGCCAACATGTTCTGACGAACCAGGTGCACAACGTCCACACATTGCTGCACCAATTCCGGTCCCGTCAAAACACGCTCACCCACCTCAAACCAATCAAGTGGAGTCCGACAAGGACGCCCATACAATGCCTCATAAGGAGCCATGCCGATGCTCGAATGATAGCTGTTGTTATAGGCAAACTCCACCAATGGTAGGTGATGAATCCAACTCCCCTGCCACTCTAGGCAGCAGGATCTCAGCATGTCCTCCAAAGTCTGAATGGTCCTCTCGGACTGACCATCTGACTGTGGATGATACGCCGAGCTAAATGCCAACTCCGTGCCAAGAGCTCGCTGGAAACTCCTCCAGAATCCAGAAGTGAAGCGCGGATCCCGATCCGACACGATCGAAATGGGAACCCCATGCAACGGCATGATCCGCTCCACATAAAGACGAGCCAACTTAGACACGCTCCAGCTGACCTTGACCGGTAACAACCGCGTCACCTTCGTCAGCCGATCCACCAACAACCAAATACTGTTCTGCCCACTCGGGGTCCTCGGCAATCCCACCACGAAATCCGTGGTCACATGGTCCCACTTCCAAGCAGGAACATCCAAGGGCTGAAGAGTACCTCCTGGTCGCTGATGCTCCGCCTTCACCTGCTGACAGATCAGGCACCTGGCCACAAACTTTGCGACATCTCTCTTCATGCCAGGCCACCAGAACTGCCTCCGCAAGTTCCGATACATCTTCGTCACACCCTGGTGTACAGTGTACCTGCTCCCATGAGCCTCGCGTAACACCGCACGACGAACCTGCTCCTCCGCTGGGACGTACAGCCTGCCACGAAACCTCGCAGCACCGTCCTCGCCGAGCTCTACGTCAGCCATAGCCAGAATCCGGGACAACTCAGGGTCCGCATGCTGAGCCTCTGTCACCTGACGACGGATAGCAGGAGTGACAGTCAGACTCGCAAGCACTGCCAACCCTGGCTCCTGGGGAATCTTGAGTCTGAAAGATACCTCGGGCACTTGTTCCCAGAGCCTCCACTTCCTCAACATCAAGGTACTGACCGCCACCTTCCGACTCAAGGCATCAACAACGACATTCATCCTGCCCGGTTGATAAGACAGGGTGAAGTCATAATCCTTCATGAACTCCATCCAACGCCTTTGCCTGAGGTTCAGATCTCTCTGCGAGAACACATACCTCAAACTCTGATGGTCAGTAAACACCTCGAACTTCTCGCCGTACAGATAATGCCTCCAGATCTTCAGCGCGAAGATCACCGCCGCCAACTCAAGGTCATGGGTAGGGTAGTTCTCCTCGTGGGGTTTTAGCTGCCGAGATGCATAAGCCACCACTCTACCATGCTGCATCAACACAGCACCCAACCCAACGCCGGAAGCATCTGTACACACCACGAAACCTCCCGATCCAGAAGGCAAAACTAACACTGGAGCCGAGGTGAGCAATCTCTTCAGTTCCCTGAAGCTCTGCTCACACTCCTCGGACCAAACGAAAGACACATCCTTCCGCGTGAGCCTAGTCATCGGGGCCGCAATGCGAGAAAAATCCTGGATAAACCGACGATAATAACTCGCAAGCCCTAAGAAACTCCGGATTTCCGTTACCGACCTCGGCCTCGGCCACTGCATCACTGCCTCAACCTTGGCGGGGTCTACGGAAATGCCATCACCAGAAATCACGTGCCCCAGAAAGTGCACCTCGCTGAGCCAAAACTCGCACTTGCTGAGTTTCGCATACAACTGGTGATCTCGCAACGTTTGCAGCACCACATCCAAATGGTACGCATGCTCCTCAGCAGACTGCGAATAAACAAGGATGTCATCCACGAAGATGACCACGAACTGGTCCAAATACGGATGAAACACCCTCTGCATCAAGTCCATGAAGGCTGCAGGGGCATTGGTGAGCCCGAACGGCATCACCAAAAACTCATAATGCCCGTACCTCGTACTGAACGCAGTCTTCTCCACATCGGACTCGCGAATTCTCAGCTGATAGTAACCTGACCGCAAATCAATCCGTGAGAATACTCGCGCGGACTGAAGCTGGTCGAACAAATCATCAATCCGCGGCAACAGATACTTGTTCTTAATGGTCACTTCATTCAGCTGTCGATAGTCAATGCACAAGCGCAGACTACCGTCCTTCTTCTTCACAAACAACACGGGCGCACCCCAAGGGGAAAAGCTAGGACGAACATACCCCTTGGCCAGCAGTTCCTGCAACTGCGCCCTCAACTCCCTCAACTCAGCGGGGGCCATACGGTAGGGAGCATTCGCCAAAGGTCCCGTACCAGGCACAACCTCGATCACGAAATCGATCTCCCGCTGGGGAGGTAATCCAGGCAACTCCTCGGGAAAAACGTCGGGAAACTCGCACACCACCGCAATGTCCTCGACATCCGGCTCCATCCGGTCGGACACAACCACGGACGCGAGAAAACCCTGACAACCTGAATCAAGCAATCGACGGGCTCGAATAGCAGAGATAAGGAATCGAGAAGAGGCGAAACGGATACCTTGGAAATAGAAGGTCCTCTTGCTCGGATGCTGGAAGTAGACCCTCTTCATTCCACAATCCACCACCGCTCCATGGGTCTCGAGCCAATCCATGCCTAGAATCACATCATAATCCCGAAGCTGCAACGCATATAACCTGCCTGGCATACTCCGCCCATCGATCCAAACCGGAACCTGATCGAAGCAATACGGAGTGATCATAAAATCACCCGAAGGCAACTCCACTGCCAAATCACAGGACAACTGGGTCACCGGCTCCTCGACGCTCGACGCGAAATCCTCCGAAATAAACGAATGCGACGCGCCAGAATCAAACAAAACCCGAGCCGCACAACCCAAAATCTGAACGGTACCTTCCACGAGCTGCGACGCCACTGCCTCTGCCTCTGCCCTGGTCATGTGCGTGATCTGGCCCCGAGCCCTCTGCCTGCCTCCCACGCTAGCTGACCTGGGTAGTGGCGGATACTGTCCCTGCTGCTGCTGCCTCTGCTGCTGGGGAATCTGCTGCTGCGGCGGCCTCTGAGGACAGTCGCGCGCCATATGCCCTGGCTGGTCACACCGAAAACAGATGATCGGCGCCGTGCACTGCCTGCCTGGGTGGGTCCCACCACACCGTGGACAAGGTCCTCGCGATCCACCCCCTGATCCCTGACGCTGCAAGGGAAACGGCTGCTGTACACTGCCCGATGAAGCCTGCCCCTGATCCTTGGACTTCTTCTTTCGGAAATTCTTCGAGAAGAACTTCTTGACCTTCGTACCGAAGGACGCAGATCCTGTCGCCGAAGCTGCAGATGCCGGTACTCCTGAACCACCCGACGCATGCTGGAAGAAACCCTGCTGCTGGGTAGCCGACTGCTGGCTGCGACCTGACAAGGATTGCCCCTGGCTGATCGGTCCTCGAGTCCTCTGCATATCCATCTCCAAGGAAACCGCAACACGAGATGCTGTCTCTAGATCAGTGGCCCCATTCGCGATCAAATGGTGCCTCAGCTCCAGCCTCAAGCCCTGCACAAACTGTGCGGTCCTCACCCTCTCATGCTCCATGATGTGAGGTGCATATCGACCCAGCTCGACAAATCGGGCCCTGTACTGCAACACCGACATATCACCCTGCACCAGCTCCAGAAACTCCCGCATCCGCTGCGTAGCAACAATATCTGGACAGTACGTACGCTCGAAAGCACTGACAAAGTCATCCCACTCGATCTGCTCAAGTGGACGAAGCTGAAAGGACGTCTTCCACTCGGAAGACCACCATCTCCGAGCCGTACCCTGCAACTGGTTGTAGGCCAACACCACTCTGTCCTCGGCAGTACTCTTCGCAGAACTGAACACTCGCTCCATCTCATCGAGCCAATCACGAGCCGCATCAGGGTCTGCCTGGCCGCTAAAGTAAGGTGGATGGAACTGCATGAAGTCCCTCACTGCTCGGCCTGGCCCACCCCTAGCTGACGAGCCCTCACCAGCCTCTCCGCCGAACTGCTGAGACATAAGCTGGTACATGCCACGGAAGAAATCCTCGACCCCCGGAACTCTCGCAGTATCCGCGGCCTCGGTACCCCCTGGTGGCGCTCTACTATGCTCCTCCTGGTCCCTTTGGACCCCCTGCTGGATCTCCTGGCCTCCAGCCGACTGCCCTTGCTGAGAGCGAGAGCTCCGCCTCGGCGCCATACTCGCTCCTAAAGCACAAGACAGAAAACACGAAAACGGCAAGGTCAAAATAAACCCGCGGTGCCCAATGCCAGCGTCACGTGTACATCATTGCTGTGGACTAGTGGACCACTACAATTACCTATGATTCTCATGTAATTCCACAACCGCGCTCTGATACCAGCTGTAACGACCCGAGAATCCGATTACCGGAAAGGCCCGATAACCCGAGACTCGCACCGCCACCCACGAGCCCGAAGACTCGGAAGGGTTAAAAGGATGGTGTGGAGACTACACAAGTATCGCAAATAATTGCAGAAATTAAACAGTTATAATATTAAGCAGGAAATAAATTAACATTTTACATGGTCCACAATATAAAATAACAACAATAACAATAGTCCACGACTAGTACAGTGACAAGGAAGAAAAGTACAACTACACGGGGCATATCCCGGCTCTGACCTCTGGCACTACCTCTGGGCACCCGCACCACGCTGCACTCCTGACGCGCTCCCCGAAGGTGGCGCCTCACCTGAAACACGGTGAAAACACGCAGGGAATGAGTCTCGGAACAAGACTCAGTAGGGATCACTCGAACCCTACCTCGTAAAACGAGAAACCACTACACTAGCGGTAGAAAAGTACCTCGAAAGGGGAAGCCCTGTACTCTACAAGACAAGACCCTACGGCACGCAAACCGACACACGTGCCACGGTAAGAAGACCAAAGCTCAAAGGTCGAACCTGTAAAACCCGAAGGTCGGAAACACTCGACTGACAGTTTGTCACTCCGTACTCGACAGGAGTACCACCCACTAGAAGCACAGCCGGTAGCGTCCCCTGACGTCTTACACCGCACCGCAGGTGAACCGCCTGACGTGGTAGGTCCTACCCGAGGCGCAGACACCGAACAAGTAACCACGACAAGTGGCTAGCTGGGGTCACGCCCGTCGACGTGCGTCCACTGTCCCCAACCACGTGTGCACACACAGACCACGCGTCCTAGGTCTGGCCCTCTGACCGGTTTTCCCCTGGCACTGGACTCTGATTTGACGAGGGGCCCGACGGTAACCAGTCTAAAACCGTCCTCAGGGTAAGCCCGTACACCACTCCCTGGTGCGATCAGCACACGCGTACTGATAGGCTACGACTAGTGGAGGGTCACTGAAGGAGTAGACTCTCAAGACAACGGAAAACAACGTCCGAACCTGACGAAGTACGGGGGCTGTCCCACGTACCATCACCATCGCACGGTGACCACGGTCGGAGAAGAAACGGACGCACCGCCCACAGCCAAACGCATGACCAAGGCAAACGGAACCTCCGAACACCCAAAGACACGGTCCCGGAACTCCGCGGGGTGTCCAGGACACACACCCGGCCCAAAAGGAACACCCGACAACAGGACAGATCGCGCTAGGGATTCCTAGCGTGACAAGAAGGACGCGCTAGGACCCCCTAGCGCGACAAGGAATATCGCGCTAGGGCCTCCTAGCGCGACAAGACAGGTCGCGCTAGGGACCCCTAGCGCGACAAGGCAGATCGCGCTAGGACCCCATAGCGCGACCGGAACCGCCCTACTGTTCATCTTCTCCGATGAACGCGCCCTGTCGGGGCAGCGCGACCATCCAGAACGCGCTACTGGAGTATAGCGCGTTCTCAGTCCGCGCCCGAAAACGGCGGAAACGCCCAAAAACTCCAACCACGGCCCCATGCCTCCACCGGAGAGGGGGAAAACAAGGGGAATGACCCCTAGCATGATTATAGGCCATCAAAACGCGAATCCATGCATCAAATCCATAGATCGGGCGGCTCTCCCCAAATCATGGAAAAACCCCATACGTGCTCGATCTAGCCCCTCTCGGCCTCCCCGCGGCCTACAAACCACGGAAATGAACGGCATGAGACTAAGGAACGTCACCCTACCTCAATGGAGCGAATGATCCACCGGATCGCCCACAAACCACAAAGAACGCTTTAAGCTTCACGAACTCCCCACGCTTCCCACGCTTGCCGCACGCCCACGAGCTCGCCTCGCCGCCACCCACGCGTCCGCGCCGTCGCCCTGCCGCCGTCAACAGCCGGGGGGGGGCTCACCGCGTCCGAATGGGAGAGAGGGAGAGAGAGAAGGGCGGCCACGGTTGGGGAAGGAAGGAGGAAGAAGGAGAAAGAGAAAGAGGAAAAGAAAAAGAAAAAGAAAAGAAATAGGGTTATATAGAAAATCCGAATTTTCGGAAAAATACCGAAAAATAGAAAAATACATTTCCGGAATCCTCGGAACGCACCGATCGCAACGGTACCATTCGTGCCTGGGGGAACCGCCCGGTTCGCCCGCAGCGAGCTTCCGAAGGAAAAGCCGAAACACACACCGGAAATCGGAAAACACACGCGGAAAAGCCGCGGAACGCCTCCGGGCCTCCGAAACAACTCCGGATCGCGCCGATCCGAACACGAAAGATGTCCGAAACGAAATTTCGGACACAACAGAGCCGGACGCTCCGAAAACCAGATCCGGGACCCACGAAGAAAGGATCCGAAAGGTCCGGGATATTACAGACATTATGTAAAAGGGTTGTAGTTGTATGAATATTTCAGTCCGATTAATATCAATTGCATTTTTTATTTGGTTATAAGATGGTGCAATTTGTCTATCTGAGTCTCTATCTCTGTCCTGCTTGCCGTCTGTTATTTCTATGGCTACTACAAAACACGGCTATCCAGAGTTTTTCTCCCCAACCTTGGTTTGCACATGGCCATCCACATCAAAATTGACTGATTTTGGGTTGGGATAGGTAATCATGACTAGCGAACTGTTTGCTTATTCATTAATGACTTTCACTTGTAATTTCATTCCACCAGTGGATTACAAATTGTAATTCCATTCCATACACATTACGCCTAAGTTTCTGCACGATTCACCAATGTCTATCTAACTTTAGGATGGAACTTCAAATTTGTACAGTTATTCTATTTTTACATTCTAAGTTTTATATCTTTTCAACTTTATTTTATTGATATGGGTTCATGTTTGGACGCTGGACCTCAGTTACTCATCCATTGTTCTATGTCTTTTGATGAGCTAACTCATGCTCCTATAACTTGAAAACTTTAATTAAGCCACAACTCGAACAAAGAAGCTACTATCTTAGTGAGGTGGGTTCTTCATTGCTAGTCAGATCAGTTTCTTAAAAGGCACTCATCTTGGCTCCTTGGAGGGTTCTGATGTGAAGGTTATTTTGCCTTTTTCATCTATTATTTCTCTTTATCAATCATTTCTTCCTTTTCTAGTAGTAAAAGATCTGCTTGTTCATGACAATGTTATGTGAATTGTGTTAGTCTATATCAACTTCATCTTCAGTCGTTGCTTTATTTTTATAAGTAACATTTTGAATAGTCACAATCACTTTCTGCTCTAATTATGATTATAAACAGAAATGGATTTTATTTCCAAGTCCAATAATGAATTTGCCTAATTATTTAATTTATAAACTTCAAATTTCAAATACCATGTTGATGATAACAACATGCCGGCATCAATCAGGTAAGTGCTAGTCTTTTCTCTCTCTGGCGCTTTCTAGAGAGAGAAGCTCTGGGTTTTTGGGGTTTTGATGCGGTGGCTGGAGTTCTCTTCGGGGGCCAACCATCCCCATCTGTGTAGCGGTGGCGGGAGTCGATGGCAGTCCCCTCCGGCTCGGGGACAGTTCCAAGGAGTCTGCTTTGCGTGTGGAAGGAGAGGCCGCATTCGCTGCTACTGTAGGGAGCAGGTGGGACGGCAGGTTCAGGAGGTCGGAGGGACTTCCTAGAACTTCCTTCGCAAAGCTACCTTCGCGAGGTTGTTCATGGGAGGACGCCACCTGTGTCGGCGCGGAGCGACTACTTAGAGGTGGGCAACCTTCTGGGGGAGTTGATCGAAGGCCGGCTGGAATGGCTCCGCCGGTGCCTGTGGGTTTCATCAATAGAAGGTGAGGTCGATGGGGAAGGGGTTAGGGCCTTGCTAGAAGCGCAAGGATCCAGGAGGACAAATGGGAGGTATGCCTAGTCCTCAAGAAAGGTTTCCTGGCTGTTGGACGGTGCCCACATGTCGTGGAGGTAGCAACGGAGGAGGGTGTCCTAGTGGCAGGAGGGAGGATCCTCCGATTGCATGGGTGGGATTGTAGGAGGGGGACCTACCCCAACCCAAGACCCCTCAGAGTGAGAGTGAGAATCCTTGGTTTGCTTATCTTCTTGTGCGATGACTAGGGACTAGGTAGGATCGTTGGAGGTTTTGGAAGACTGGAGGCCGATAGCTTGCGACTGTTCCTGACTAGTGATGTCAACACATTTGACACTTTCCAATGGGTTTCCAGCCCTTTATCCATTCCCTCGGTGGTATCCTTCGCAGTCGGGTACGAGGACTTCGCCGCTTGGGTGGTGGTTTTGCTAGAGAAGGAGGGTCGAGGAGGCGACGGCTGGGCTCCTTAGGGCAACCACCTAGTGTCGCGAGGAGGATGAAGACCATACTGAGGGGGTACGTGGTAGGACGAAAGGCCCAGATTCAAATTTGAATTGGGGCGGGCGGCTGAATGGACCGGGCAGGTCGTGTGGGCTGGTGGGCCAAGATACGGTCGATGCAACAGAGCGGTTGGGCCGTTATCGGGCCGATGGGTCTAGCTTTCGTCGAAAAGGCCAATCTTGTTGAGAAGATCCAGAGCCTCGATGTGGTATCGTCAACCTGTGACTTACCTGGATCTCGCAGAAGGGATGATAACGGGGATCGTGGACTCGTTCCTGTGCGTCTTCCCCACCCAATGTTTGATGAAGGGCGATCTGCTTTGGCGATGGGAGATGCCCTGCACTTGACGGCGTTGGCCCTACTCGTCAGCGAATGACGACTTCCCTTGTAAGGGCCACCTGCGAGGTATCCGCTAGCGGGTGATCGGAGTACCTTCCTTGGGTGACATCTGTGGTGCAGGAAGGGACATGGGAGGCTCGCCACGGCAATCAGAACCGGCAAGGGAGGTGGTTGTGGGTCTGCAGGTCTCCACGGTTGGCTCTTGCTCTGTTCTGTAGGGCTATGGCCGGTCTTGGTCAACCATCTCATATAGTCATAGAGTCGGCCCAACTTCTTGCACACACCTCGACGGAGTACATTGACTGGCGATCTCCTATTGGCCGTTCTCAACTACACCAGGAGAAGCGACACTCCCCCAAAGGAGCTCAAAGAGCCCTTCGGCCTCTCCAGTGGCTATAGGGGGCCGCGATCCACTGGTTAGACCTTCTTTCCGGTCTGCGATCTAAGCCACTACTTTTGGAGGCGGGAGGAAGTTAGGGGGTCTGCAGTGACAAGTGTATACCCAAGCAAGATCTGAATGGGCTGGAGATCAAGTGCTTGCGACATCGGAGGTGGAGGGAAGTGGTCCTGGGTACACCCCTATCGGAGGAGGGTGAGTCCGAAGAAAAGCAGGCAGGGGAAAGTAGTAGGTTGGGTAAGGAGGAGGTGAGGGAGTTGATAGGGGTGGTTGAGAAGATGACGGAGTCACACATGAGGGAGTTGGTGGACAAGATGTGAGTCTCTTTTGAGGGGGTGGATAAGGACATCAGGGGGCTATTTATCAGGGTCCAAAAGAGGTGGCACATCGCACTGGCAAGGTAGGCGAAGTTGGGGAAATCACAAAAGAGGGCTGTGTGGGAGAGTGTGGAGAGTGAGGAGGAGGGGGAGGGGTAGGAGGAGGGCGTGGGGGACACAAACTTTTCCTTATGAGGATCCTACCATAGAATGAGAGGGGGTCGGGGGGGCCGAGAAGAGGAGGGCGGTGAAGAAGTTTGTTAGAAGTTGCAAGATTGATATCTCGTGTCTCCAAGAGATCAAGTGTGAGGGTGATGTGGAGGGGTTCATGAGGGAGATCGGGTGTGGTAGACTCTCGACGGGGTGGCCTCCCCTGTTGAGGGGAGGGTAGGCGACATCTTTATTCTATGGAATCCGTTTGAGTTGGAGGAAGTGGAGGTGGATAGGTAGGTTGACCGGGGGGCTATCTCCCTCCACTTTCGATGTGTGAAGGATAGCTTCTTATGGAACTTCTTGGGGGTTTATGACCCCCAATCCAGAGAGGAGAAGGGAGCACTTTGGAAGGAACTAATCCGATATCACCATAGCTCGGGTCGGCCATGGTGTGTGTGGGGTGACTTAAATGTAGTGACAACAACGTCAGAGAGGACGGGGACCACTCCCCACATGGGGGAGACAGAGGATTTCTATGACTTTATGGAGGAGGCAGCCTTCATCGATATTGGATTGGTGAATGCTCAGTTCATGTAGTGTAATTTGAGGGCATCACCGACGTGCTCTAGGCTTGACAGTTTTTTGGTATCGATGGATTGGGAAGATCACTTCCCTCATGTGCAGGCATCTTGTTTAGCCAGACCAACTTTGGATCACAAACCCATCCTGTTGAAGACTAGTTGTAGTCTAACGAGAAGATATGGATTCAAATTTGAGAGGTTTTAGTTCGGGGAGGAAGACTTCATGGACACTGTCAGGAGGGTTGGAGTGTATAGAGCCATGCAGGTTCTTTCATGGCTACTTTGGTTGGAAAACTAAAGCATTTGGCATAGGTTCGTATGTCTCACTTTGGTAGGGAGTTAAGGCCAAGAGTGGGTTAACTCAACCCGCTTAAGTTAGCCCGGGGTTAGCCCATTTTTACTTTGATAGGAGGGGAGGTAACCCGAAAGTAAGGGGGTGGGTTAACTTTTTTAATCCAGTGTGATTTGATAAGTAGTGGGTTAACTGTAATAATGACAGCTCAAATGTCACATTTACCCCTTCTTTTTGAATTTTTTATCCATGGACATGTGTTCACTTAAATTTTTTTATTTTACTTTAATTTTTAAATATTGTTAATATATATTATAAATTGAATATATTGTGAAAAATAAAATATTTTTGATAAATAACATTATTAATCTCACTCATTAAAATTTAAAAGACAAAAACGTCATTAATTACGAGTAAAGGTTACTGTTCAGCTTATTTTTTATTTTTATTTTTATTTTTAAATATTCTATAAAATGAATATACTATGAAAATATTTTTTGATAAATAACATCATTAATACCATTAATTATAATTTAAAAGTTAGAAACATCATTAATTACGGGTTGAGGTCACAATTCTTGTACTAATTTTTATTTTAAATTAATTTTAAAAATATTTTAAAAATATTCTATAAAAGGAATATGCTATGATTTTTTTATAAATAACATCATTAATCTCACTAATTAACATTTAAAAGTAAAAAATGTCATTAATTATGGGTTGAGATTATTGTTCATGTACCAATTTTTATATTACATTATTTTAAAATGTTTTTAATATATTCTATAAAATAAATATACCATGAAAATAAAAGTCAAAAATGTTATTAAAAGTTTCTGTTCATTTTTTTAAAATTTTGTAAACATTTTTAATAAATTTCATAAAATAAATATATTATTACATTAATAATTTTTTTGATAAAAACTATCATTAATATTACTAAATAAAATTTAAAGATGATAAAAGTTTTAATCGTTCACTGTTAAACCTAAAGAAAGAGGAGAGAGAGAGAGAGCGATAGAGAGGGGAGAGAGTGCATTAAATGGGAGGTGGTTAACTCAAACCCACTTCCAGAAGTGGGTTTCTTTCGGGTTAGCCCGGGATTAACCCTCCTGTAAACTGGATTTTCCTAAACCCTCTATGAAACCACAAAGCCGCACTTTGGTTGAGGGTTAGTCCTGGGTTAACCCGAAGTTAACCCATAGTTAATTGTCAACGTGCTTTGATAGGTGGGTTACAATAATCCGGTCAAAAATGGGGTTAATCCAGTCTAACCTTGGACTACGAAATCCACCTTCCCACCTTCGTTAACTTTTAACTCTCTCTCTCTCTCATAGTAGCCATGGTAATGGTGTTTTTGACTTTTATATTTTAATTAGTGACATTAATGATACTATTTATCCTTTTTATTGTATGATATATTCATTTTATATGATATATTCATTTTATATAGTATATTAAAAATATTTCAAAAATTAAAATAAAATAAAAAATCCTCTGATAAACAGTGACCTAAAAACGTAATTAATGACGTTTATGACTTTTAGATTTTAATTAGTGAGATTAATGGTGTTATTTAACAAAATAAATTTTTTTGCATGGTATATTCATTTTATAGAATATATTAAAAATATTCATAAAATAAATTAAAATAATTTTTAAAAGATGAATAGTAACCTCAAGTCGTAACTAATGATATTTTAGAATTTTAAATTTTAATTAGTGAGATTAATAATGCTATTTATCAAAAAAAATTTATAGTATATTTATTTTATAGAATCTACTAAAAATATTTTTAAAAATAAAAAAACTTGAAAGTGAATAGTGACTTTACAACGTAATTAATGACGCTTCACTTTTGAAATGTGTCGACATCGTAAGACGCTAATTAAGTTTTTGTTTAAAACACGACGATTCTTAAGACGCGTTTTAAGATGAACTGTAACCTAATATCGTGATTAATGGCGTTTTTGTCTTTTAGATTTTAATTATTGAGATTAATGATGTTATTTATCAAAATAATTTTACTTTTATGGTGTATTCTTTTTATAGAATATATTAATTTTTTTGAAAAAGTAATGTAAAAAATCTTAAGATGAACAGTAATCTCAAGTCATAATTAATGATATTTTTTGACTTTTAAATTTTAATTATTGAGATTTATTATGTTATGTATCAAAATAATTTTATTTTTATGGTATATTAATTTTATAGAATATATTAAAGAATATTTAAAAAATTAAAGTAAAATAAAAATATTAAGATGAACAATAATCTCAACTCGTAATTAATGATGTTTTTAACTTTTAAATTTTAATTAGTGAGATTAATGTAGTTCTTTTTCAAAAATTCTTTTATTTTTTTACAATATATTCATTGCATAGTATATATTAAATATATTTAAAAATCAAATCTAAATAAAATTTTTAAGATGAACAGTAACCTCAACACGTAATTAATGCCATTTTTGACTTTTAAATTTTAATTAGTGAGATTAATGATATCATTTATCTAAAATATTTTTATTTTTACGATATATTCATTTTACAGTATTTATAAAATTATTTAAAAAGTTAAAGTAAAATAAAAAATTTAAAGTGATCACATGTCCATGGGTAAAAAATTCAAAAAAAGAGACAAATGTGATATTTGAGTTGTCATTATTATATGTTTATCCCAATACCTATCAAATCAAATTGGATTTAAAGTAGGTTAGTCCACATCCTTGCTTTTGAGTTAACTTTCCTCCTATCAAAGTAAAAATGGGTTAACCCCAGGCTAACTTAAGCGAGTTAAGTTAACCCACAAAAGTCCTAACTCCCTACCGAAGTGAGGCAAAAGGGTTAGCCTTGGGTTAACCTAAAGTTAACCCAGGGCTAACCCTGAACTAAAATGGGGCTAAAAGATGGGGTACTGGAAAAACCCTATCTAGTAAGATGGCTAAGGAAAAGATCCTTCAACAACTAGAAGATCTAGATTACTTAGAGGAGGTCAGATTATTGGGTGACTCTGACAGATTGTGTAGGGACACTCTAAGGGCAGAATTTGAAGAGATCCTTACCAGTGAATAGATTTATTGGAAGCAGAGATCGAGGGAGGAATGACTTAGAAAAGGTGACAGGAACACCAAATATTTTCAGAGGATTGCTTCAGGGAGAAGGAGAATCAACCATATAGCGTCCATCAAAGTTGATTAGCAGATTGTCTAGAGGGTGGAGGACATCAGGGTGTGTGCCAAAGAGTTTTACCGTAAGCTTTTTACAGAAGTGTAGAAGGACTTACCTGGCATTGCAGATGATCTGCTTCCTAACTCTCTTCGGCAGAGTATGAGGCACTCTCCAACCCTTTCTTGGAGAAGGAAATTAGACAAATAGTTTTCTCCCTTGTAGGTGATAAAGCTCCAAGCCCATATGGCTTCTCTATGATTTTATTTCAGATGTGCTGGGATATTGTCAATGAGGACCTTATTTAGGCTTTAGGAGAGTTTCAGGAGGGCAGGGCCCATTTGAGTGACATCAACAAAACCACCTTGGTGCTCATCCCAAAGGAGTAGGGTGCACAGGAACTCGGAGATTTTTAGACCCATTAGTCTGTTGAATAGTACCTACAAAATCATCGCTAAACTGCTGGCAAGAAGACTGGATAGGGTGATTAGCAGAGTGGTTAGTGGACATCAAGGGTTTTTTATCAGGGGAAGTGACATTTCTAGGAGAATTTCCTAGTGGCACACGAGTGCTGCATGCCATGAATTCCCAAAGAAAGAGGGGGGTAGTATTGAAGCGACACTTTGAAAAGGCGTATGATACTGTTAATTGGCAGTGCCTCCTTCAGATTCTAGCTAAGATGGGTTTTGACCAGAGATAGATTGGACGGATCCTGGTGTGTATCTCTTCTGCCTCCTTTTCAGTCCTTGTCAATGGACAATCCACTCCATTATTTCTTAGTGGCAGAGGGCTCCACCAAGGAGACCCTTTGTCACCTCTCTTATTTGTCCTTGTTATGCAAATTTTGAGCAGGATGTGGATGATGGTTGAAAGGGCTGGCATTATCAGAGGCTTTCAGGCTGGACATCACAGCTGATGACACCATTCTTTTCATAGCAGATGAGGAGATAATTCTTTGATGTCAAGTTGATACTAGAGATATTTCAAGAGGTCAGTGAGCTGAAGTTGAATTACAACAAAAGTACTATAGCTAGGATCAACATGGAGGAGAGGGCACTGAGGAGAGCAACATTTATATTGGGATGTCAGATAGAGGACTTTCCTCTCCCCTACCCAGGCCTTCCTTTGTCCCCTGGGGACCTTCATTGTAGGGATTTACAGGTGATAGTTTGGAGGTTTAAGTCCATACTTGAAGGATGGAAGGCGAAGCTTCTCTCGTATGGGAGGAGAATAGTGCTATGCAAGTTGGTGCTTGACAATCTTCCTATTTACTATCTATCCATTTTCAGGATCCCCAAAACTGTGGCCAAGAAGTTGGGACTCTATCCAAGCTAGATTCTTTTGGCACGACAGTAGAGATGGTGGTAGGGGTTCGTATGACATTCTTGGGGCAGAGTATGCAGAAGCAAAGAAGTAGGAAGAGTGGGGTTCAAGAACGTCAAAGACTTCAACTTGGCACTTCTTTGTAGATGGTTGTAGAGACTTGGAGCGGGAGAAGCGGGCTATGGCTACATCTTATCAGATAGAGATATTATAGCAGGTCCAGAAAGTGGGACTTAACACCAGCCTCTATGCACTATGTATCGCCTATTTGGAGAGGAATTATCCAATGTAGTGACTTCATTAGATCTAGTGTTCAGGTCAAGCTGGGCAAATGGGCAAAGGAGCATGTTCTAGAAGGACAGATGGTGCGGGGATTTCACACTTGAAGAGTCCTTTCCAAAGCTTTATCTTATCGCAGTTGCACCCTTATCTTCTGTGGCACAATCCTTTGATAGGCAGCTATCTGGGGGCACATGGTCGCCTACCTTCAGGAGGAATCTGTCGCAAGGGGAGATGGATCAATTGGAGGGTCTGCTGTCGCTTCTCCTTGACTTCAGGCTGGTGGACAATGGTTTTGACATGTGAGTGTAGAGATGGGAGATGGAGGAAAGTTTCTCTGTCTGGTCGGCTTATTCACTTATTTTAGATGAGGGTGTGCATCATCCTTTTGCTCCGCATGTTTGGGACCCCAAGAGTCTGCTGAAGGTGATGTTGCTCATATGGAGGATATCACATGGTCGGTTGCCCACATGTGATAGGATTGCGCCCTTTCTTCAGGACATAGTCACATTGTGCTGTTTGTGTGGGGAGGTGGAAGAAGACCTCGATCACCTCTTTGCAAGTTATTCCTTTCCTAAGGAGGTATGGGCTAGGATCAGTGTCAGGATTCACCACCCCTGGGTCATTTTGAGAATGTGCATCAACTCCTACTCAAGTGGCACAAGAGGTGGGCTCTAAAAGGGGATAGAATTATCTGGTGGCTCATTCTTCATGCTACTTTACGAGCCTTATGGGGTGAAAGGAACAAAAGGATTTTCATAACGGAAGCAAGAGTGGAGGAGAGGATGGTTTCTTTTGTTTGTGAGAGAGTGTGCGAGTGGGCCAAGCATCTTTATGCCTCATTATTCCTTTTGTTGGCAGGTAGATGGGGGCTTTCCCTTTCGGTAGGGACTTTTTGTATAGGTATTTTTTTTGGGAGCTGATTGATTACACTTCTACATCCCTCCTCTTTTCACTTAATACATTAGCAGTACTACTCACTTTTCCCCAAAAAATACCATGTTGATGATTTATTTATTTCATTTTCTTTTTCACATCGCACATATGTTAATGTTCTAGAATTTTACAAGAAATTGGTTCAAGTGAATATTTATTAAAGGAAAAATATGAATTATGGAAATAAACTGTCTCAAAATGGTAGAATTTTCAGAAAAGAGGATCATGATCCTGATGTTATAGTGAACCTAATTTGTGATTGGGTTAGGGAGTAGGGTTCCTTTTTTTGTAAAGCTGACTGCTGTAATTTTCTTATTTTGCCATGCTGGAGAGCTATGGATGTCTTGTCAGTGATCTTTTGTATAGGGGAGATTTTGGCACCTCTCCCTTCACATTTTGTACAACCTTTTCTATATCTATACATAACGGTATTACCCACTTTCAAAAAAAAAAAACTGCTTCAAAATGAAGTGGATGCCTTGGCAACTTGACAGTCCACCTAAGCACTAGCGGGCTGTGCTACCTTTCCTTTCTATGTGCTTTGAAACATTGGACCTACTATGAGGTCATATTACGCAATTTTAGAGTGCCTCCTCTGTGCACACAAGATAGTATCATATAGTAGGTTTTTTGTTTCCTTCAATAGAAAACAGAGGACACAGTTT
The DNA here is from genome assembly GCA_022559845.1 of Amorphophallus konjac. NCBI lineage: Eukaryota > Viridiplantae > Streptophyta > Magnoliopsida > Alismatales > Araceae > Amorphophallus > Amorphophallus konjac. The sequence goes on along the minus strand of CM040117.1, from coordinate 267,619,044 downwards.
TCAGTATCTTTATCAACTATTTTTTTCCTTTATGTAATTCAAGTATTCAACAGAAGGGTGGTTAGCTTACATCACCTCTATTACATGCTGCAGGAACATTGGCCTGCTTCACTTCAAGAATTTGTTAAAACATTGCGGTCCCTTGTTCTTTCACGAGAGCCAAAGTTGTCACATGTGGTACTTGACACTGTAGATATATATTCTTTGTCATTTATCAGTTATGGTGCTGCATTGCCATTGGATCAGCTCTAATCCTATTATTGTCAATTTATGTTTCATCCCTGTAGAACTCATTGTATTATTATGTTTGAGGAGTTAATGACAAAGGTGGTCTGGGACATGATCTCCTGGCCTGACTTTCCTCTGTTTTCACACAAATTTCTCCTTGTGAACCTTTTTTTTGAAAGTGGGTGGTACCACTAATGAATTCAAGTAAAAGAGGGATATACAAGAGTATGCAAAAAGCTGTCAAAAACCCCTATACAAAAGGCCATCTACACCGAGGCGGAGTGGTCGGCATTAGCCCCCCAAAATACCCAGACAAATGGAGTTGATAGAGTTCACATTACAAAGGAACACCGCCCACTCTCAAACTTTCTCACAAATAAATGACACCACCTTAACCATAGTTTTAGCTTCTCCTCTGAAAGACCTGTTATTCCTTTCATTCCATAAAGCCCATAGCGTAGCATGCAGGATAAGCCACCAAATCTCTGTCCCCTTTGAGGTTCCACCTCTTATGCCAATGACTCATCAGAAGATGAACACTCTCTCGCATCCCGACCGAAACATGGATCCTCCTGGTGACTTCGGCCCACACCTCCCGTGAGGAGCAGTGATCCAAAGTCTCCTCCTCTTCCCCACATAAACGGCACACATGGAGAATATCCGGAATGAAGGGAGTGAGCCTAGCTCTTCCATGAGAGATCCTCTAGATAAGCACCTTCACCGTCAACGGGCTCTGGGGAGCCCAAATTTGTGAAGCCAAGCTATGCTGCAATCCTCCATCTGTCAAGAGTGAGTAGGCTGATGTAACAGAAAAGTGGCCCTCCTCCCATCTCCAGCACCACTAGTCCTCTCTGTCTACCTTTAGAGCAAAAACAAGGAGTGTGAATAGCCCCTCCAAGTGGTCCATCTCGTCTGTCCTGACATTCATCTTGAAAGCAGATGCCCACGTCCCTCCTGGTAGCTGAGAGTCGAAACACTGGGAAACCGAAGCCAATGGAGCAACAACAACCGCAAAGAGCCTAGGGAAAGACTCTTTTAAGGAGAAGTGTGTACACCATCTGTCTTTCCAGAATAAGCAACAGTCTCCCCTGTGAACTTAAGCTGTATTTCTATGTTGTCGGACACAGGACATAGGCCAAGAATTATGAAATATCAAGATGCCTAATTTTGTGTGTTTTGTCACTGCTTCCGTCCAAGTTTTGTTTAGTCTAACTTCTCCACTCACCCTCACAAAAATAGCGACCCCATCCCTTAACAAGTGCTCAACCCATCAATCTTCTTTGCACATGCCCAAACCATCTCAAGTAGCTTTTCGAGAATTCATTCCCTATTGCTGTTGCCTCTACCATCTCTTTAATAGGTTTTAATGTACAATCCTCTTGCCTTGCCGTGGCGAGGGGATGAGGGCTTCAACTTGCAGTAGGATGGGGGGCTGGACCTGGCTCTCGGGCAGCCTTCGAGGGAGCTCAGCCTGCGGTTCGTTTTAATCTCGGCAGACATCTGAAGAGCATGACGAGGGCCCCAGTTCAACAGCTTCAGGCAGAGGACCTCCTGGGTTGGGAGGCAGGGATCCTCGACCCTCTGTCCAACCTCCTGCGTGAGCCTTCCCCGGTCCTCGCCGCCCTCGACCTGGGTGTGATCGAGGAGGAAGGGCAGTGGAGGCTACTGGCAGAGGTTCCTACTCTTGCTCACGCAGTCGCAGAAGATCAGAGCTACAGTCTCTCGACGACTGTTGTGGGTCTTCTTCTGGGGACGGATGAAGACGAAGAGGACATCTCGAGCACTCCTATCTCCGGGGGTGGCTACTCGGAGGAGGACTCGGATGACTGGGGCATACCTGGTAAGGAGGACGGGAAAGATTTGATGGGGGTGGTGGAGAAGATTACGAAGGACCACATGAGGGATCTGGCGGACAAGCTGGGGTTCTTCTATGAGGGGGTGGAGAAGGGCATCAGGGGGTCTCTTAGCCTGATCCAGAAGAGGTGGCTAGCAGTCTTGGCGAGGGCGGCGAAGAAGGAGAAGTCTCAAAGGAGGGCTAGTGGGGGGCGGGGGGTAGCAAGGAGGGGAAGGAGGAGGGTGAGGAGTATGAGGGAGGAGAGGGGAGCATTCCACAATCCCTGTGAGGATCATCTCATGGAATGTGAGGGGCTTGGGGGGGATAAGAGGAGAGTGGTGAAGGAGATGGTGAGGAGGTGTAAGGTAGACATTCTCTGTTTGTAGGAAACTAAGTGTGATAGGGACGGAGAGGGACTGATTATGGAGATAGGGGGCGCAAGCTTTTGAAGGGAGTGCCTTCTCTGGCTATAGGAAGGGCAGGAGGGATCATAGTGATGTGGAACCCCTTTGAGGTGGAGGAGGTAGAGGAGGATAGGCAAGTTGGGCGGTGGGCCATTTGCCTTCATTTTCGATGCTCGAGGGATGGTTTCTCCTGTGATTTCTCAAGGGTGTATGGCCCTCAAACTAGGGAGGGCAAGAGTGATTTGTGGCAACATCTGTTTGTGTACTACCTTGCTTCAGGCCGGCCATGGTGTGTGGCCGGAGACTTCAATGTGGTGACTGCGGCTTCAGAGAGGACGAGAGACAATCCTCATTCGAGAGAGACAAAGGATTTATGTGACTTCATTCAACAGGCAGTCCTCATTGACATTGGATTGGTGAATGCTCAGTTCACCTGATCCAATTTGAGGGAGACACCGTCCTGTTCCAAGTGTGATAGATTCTTGGTGTCTGTGGAGCATGAGGGCCACTTCCTTCATTTGCAGGGCTCTTGTTTCGCTAGGCCAATCTCTGATCACTAGCCTATCCTCTTGAGGACCAGTCGAGGGAATGAGAGGAGACAAGCTTTCAAATTTGAGAGGTTCTGGCTTAAAGAGCCAGATTTTTTACACATAGTTAGGTGTGCGTAGGATGGTCAGAGACGACAAGAATCTACCATGGCTACTTTGATTGATAAATTGAAACATCTGGCAAAGGTGCTTAGAAGTTGGGGAGCTAGTAGGAGGCTACCAGGTAGACAAGAGAAGGAGAGGATTCTTCATCATCTAGAGGCTTTGAACCGCTTGGAGGAGGTAGGATTATTGAATGATGCTGACATGCTGAGCAGAGATTCCTTACAAGTAAAGTATGATGAGATCCTATTGAGGGAAGAAGTGTATTGGAAGCAAAGATCGAGGGAGAAATGACTTAAGGAAGCGGACATGAACACAACTTACTTTCACAGAATTGCTTCGGGAAGGAGGAGGACGAATCACATTGCATGCATTAAGGCTAGGGATCAGCTACTTTATAAGGAGGAAGACACCAGGGGATTTGCCAAGGATTTCTATGCTACCCTTTTCACCGAGGAGTAGACGAGCAGACCGGAGTTTGCACATGACTTGCTTCCGCTCCTCTCCGCGGCACAGAGCGAGGCTCTTGCGAGCCCCTTTCTAGAGGAGGAGATTAGATAGGTAGTATTCTCTCTTGCAGGTGATAAGGCACCGGGCCCATATGGTTTTCTTATGTTTTGCTTTCAGCATTGTTGGGAAATTATCAAGGAAGATCTCATTGGAGCAGTTAGAGAATTCCTGGAGGGCAGGGCTCATTTGAGGGATAGCTCATTTGAGGGATATTAACAAGACCCTCTTGGTCCTCATTCCTAAGAAGAAGGGTGCACAAGATTTGGTAGACTTTCGACCCATTGGCTTGTTGAATAGCACTTACAAAATCATTGTAAGGGTGTTGGCTAGGAGGCTTGACAAGGTGGTTGATGGTTTGGTCAGTGGTTATCAGGGGGCTTTCATCAAGGGAAGACATATCCAGGAGAATTTTCTAGTTGCACATGAGTGTTTATTTACCGTGAAACAATAGCGGAAGAGGGGACTGGTTCTCAAACTGGACTTCGAGAAAGTCTATGACAGGGTCAACTGGAATTGTCTCCTTTAGGTGCTAGCAAAGATGGGCTTCCATCAAAGATGGATTACTTGGATAAGGGAGTGTGTCTCGTCTACTTCTTTTGTTGTGCTCATTAATGGGCAGCCCTCCTCCTTTTTCCCTAGTGGGAGAGGGCTCCTACAGGGAGACCCTCTCTTCCCACTCATGTTTGTCTTAGTGGCTCAAAACTTGAGTAAATTGTAGATGAGAGCTGAGGCGGCAAGGGTTAGTAGAGGCTTCTAGGCTGGTCAGTTTAGTACCAACATGACCCACCTACAGTATGCGGATGACACTATTCTCTTCTTAGCTGACGAGCAGCAGCAGTTATAAGATACCAAGTTGATGCTAGAGATGGTATAGGACATCAGTGGGCTAAAGGTGAACTACAACAATAGCCACATGGCAGGGATCAATATGGAAGAGTCAACGATCAGGCAGGCAACTCACATCTTTGGATGTCAGATCGGGAAGTTTCCTTTCTCTTACCTGGGTCTTCCTCTATCCCCAGTCCCACTTCGATGCAGGGATTGGTAGGGGGTGGTGCAGAGGTATGAGACCAGGCTTGCAGGATGGAAGGCCAGACTACTTTCCTATGGAGGCCGGTTGGTACTTGGTATTGGGCAGATTTGTGTTGTATAGCTTGCCAATATATTTTCTTTTCATTTTTTGAGTACCAAAGACGGTGGCTAAGAGATTGAGTCTATTCGGGCTAGATTTTTTTGGCATGGTAGTGGGAGCAGAGATAGAGAATGGCATGATATCTTTTGGGACAGAGTTTGTCAGAGCAAGGAAGCAGGTTATGTGGGCATCAAGAACATTGGAGATTTCAATTTAGCCTTATTGTGCAAGTGGCTGTGGAGACTCTAGACAGAGGATGGGGGTCTATGGGCTCAGCTAATCAGGCAAAGATACTACTCTTCCTCTAGAGCGTGGGATCTATCCCCACCTCATATGTATAATGTCTCCCCAACTTGGAGAGGCATCTTATAGTGTGTAGACTTCATTAGAGTTAGTGTTCGGGTTAACCTAGGGGATGGAGAGACTTGCTTGTTTTGGCAGGATAGGTGGTGTGGTGATTCTTCAGTTGCAGAGACCTTTCCATCCGTGTTTGCTATTGCGAGTGCACCTGGGGCTTCTGTGGCTTAGTCTTTTGATGCACAACTGTCCGGGGATATCTGCGTCCTAACTTTCAGGAGGAATCTCACCCTAGAGGAGATGGACCAGTTAGAACATCTCGACTTTTCTCTTGGACTTTAGGCCAGTCGACAGTAGGGCAGATACTTGACTTTGGAGATGGGAGAGGGAAGGTCTGTTCTCCGTTAGGTCAGCCTATGCTCTCTTCTCTGATGGGGGGGGGCACTATCCCTCTGCACCTCAGATTTAGGCCCCCAAGAGTCTAAGAAGGTGTTGGTTTGGAGGATCTCCCATGGTCGGCTGCTCACTTAAGACAAGGTAGCACCTTTTCTTCAGCACATATCTTCCCTTTGTTGCGTGTGCATGGATGAGGAGGAGGACATAAACCATTTATTTACAGGTTGTCCCTTTGTGAAGGGCATATGGATGAGGACGGCTAGACTCCAGCAATCCCTTGGGCAGTTTGAAAGGGTTGATCAGCTTCTTACCAAGTGGGACCAGAGGTGGGTTCTGAAGGGCGACAAGATTATTTGGTGGCTGTTGAACCCTGAAAATTACAAAGAAACAAAAAAAAAAAATGGGTGGAGCCCTCCCCCCTCCGGTTTCCCCTCTGGTCCGGAGGGGGACCCCCTCCGGTCCCTATTACACCGGAGGGGGACCCCCTCCGGTACCTACACCGGAGGGGGACCCCCTCCGGTTCCCTGTGCAGCCAGCGGAGGGGGTTTTCCCCCTTTCTGCCCTGTCCGCAGGCAAAAAAAGGGGGCAGCAGCAGCAATATATATAAAAAAATCAGACTAAGGGAGATGAAAAGTCATCTTGGCCTTTGGTATTCCACCGGAGGAGCCTCCAAGGGGTTGCCACCACCCCCTCCGCCACTTGTGGGAGCAACTATAAAAGGAGAGGAACAACAAGAAAAAAGGGGGGGGGGAACAACAAGAAGCAGCCTGGAGAGCTTGTTAAGGCCCAGGCAAAGCATGCTCCCGTGAGAGGGAGGAGGAGTGATATGGTCACAAACAATGATGTGCAGAAATCAACAATATATGTGCAGAACTCAACAATACTGCTGTGCATAAATATATTGAAGTGTGCTGGGAAGCGCTGTGAAGTGTGTGAGGTGCGTTGCGCATAAATATGTCGAAGTGTGCTGTGAAAAGTACAGAAAAGGGCAGGGAAATGCCATGCTGTCACGAAGCCATGCTATAAAGCAGAAATGCCATGCTGTCTCACTGCCATGTTATGCTGCCATGCTGTGAAACATTATAGCATGTAGATGCTGTGAAGGTGCAGATACCATGGGCCAATGATGCAAATACTATTTCAATTAAACATATTTCATGCTGTAAAACATTATAGCATTACGGAAATACAGAAAAGTGTAGATGCTGCTTCAAATACCACAAGTTTCTACAAATGCAACAAGTTTCAAACAACAACAGGTGCAATAAGTTTCAAACAACAATAATGATCAAGAACATTCTGTTCAGCAAACAAATGACATTCTGTTCATGTTGTAATAATCAGAAACGCTTCTGTTATTGACTGTTCAACAACATTATAGAGAAGTGCAGAAATATTTCTGATCAACGACATTGTAGAAATACCCCGGAAGGGGGAAAATTGTAAAAATGCCCTCGGAGGGTGGAACATTGTAGAAATACCCCTAGAGGGTGAAAAATTACAGAAATGTCCCCGTTGAGGGGGGAAATTACATAAATGTCCTTGGACGGTAGAAAGTTGCAGAAATGTCTCCGATAGAGGGAAATTATAGAAGCACCCCTAATTGGGAAAATTGCAGAAATACCTCCATTTGTGGGGTCTCAAAATTACCGAAATACCCTCGTTCTGGTTTATGCCACGCCCCTTCCTTCAAGCGGTGTGCGCTCTCTTGAGCTCGGCTTGTGGTTAACCACCCAAATCCATGTATCTTTTTATGGGAGCTTTGAGAAGTTCAGAAATTAAGACAAGGAATACCCAGGAAGTCGAATGACGGGGTTATTCCTGGTAAGTTAAGAAATGAAGATGAGGAATACCCAAGAAGTCACATGACAGGGTTGTTTTCGATACATCAAGAAATGAAGATAAGGAATACCCAATAAGTCAAATGACGGGGTTATTCCTGATAAATCAAGAAATTAAGACAAGGAATATCCAAGAAGTCAAATGACAAGATCATTCCTGAGAAGTCAAGAAATGAAGACGAGGAATACCCAAGAAGTCGAGCGACAGGGCTATTCCCGATATGTCCACAAATTAAGACAAGGAATACCCGAGAAGTCGAATGGCGGGATTATTTCCGAGAACTTCAGAAATTAAGACAAGGGATACCTGAGAAGTCGAATGACGGGGTTATTCTTGAGAAGTCAAGAAATTAAGACAAGGAATATTCAAGAAGCCAAATGACAAGATTATTCTTGAGAAGTCCATAAATTAAGACAAGGAATGCCTAAGGAGTCAAATGACACGGCTATTCCCGAGAAGTCAAGAAATGAAGTCATGAACGCCCAGGAAGTCAAACGACGGGGCGGTCTCCAAGAAGTCAAGAAATGTTAAATATGTTCCGAAAGGTCAAAAGTAATGGGAATGTCCAAGAAGTCAGGAAGTGACGGGGCTATTTCCGAACAAGGGTGGAAATACTCAGAAAGAGTCAGAAATTTCAATAACATCCCAATGTTTGGGAAAGCTGCAAAAAATACCCTGACGGAGGGAAAATTACAAATATATCCCGCCTCAAGTGGGAATGTCCTTTATGGACACCAAGCCAAGTTAAGGGTCCGATCACAATCAAAAGAGTGATTATGATCACGAAACAATTACGACGGACCGACAGTGATCATCTTGGCGATCCAACGGTTAGATCGTGATGGAATTCAAGTTCAACCGTCCAATCAGGGGACAGAAGTAAATACAACGACCCGATCAGGACGAAAGCAAATTCAAAGATCCAAATGCAGATGAAAGTAAATCCAAAGGCTCCGGTTGCAACCAGATGTAATCTTGAAGACCCGATTACACAATCGGGACCATATGTAAAGATCTTGAAGATCGAATATAATTCCAATCACGAATGTTCAAGGATATAAAGTTTCCAAAGTTCTTTGCAAGAGTATGTATCCTGAATGGGCAATTAAGCTCATTTATGTCAACTAAAAGAGGCAAAAGACGTTCTTCGACAGTTTATCAAAGGTGTTCGGATTTGTACCGATGTAAATTAACACCGACTCCGGTTGGTGGGGAAAAGTCTAGTACACGAACCCTAAATCGTCTGATAAACCTAAAAAGCGTGGAATTAACAAATATGTCAAAATATACGACATATTTTATCCGACGAAAACGGATGTCCGGAAAATTCCGCGTGTAAACAGACTGGCACGCCCGGTGGGACTTTTCCTGCCTTTCATTTCTTTGTCGAAGAATACCTTGCCTTGACAAAAGTTGTGACTCCTTCACACTCTTGCAAGAAGTTCAAAGGACTCCCACCGTTGAAGCTGTCGCTGGGGGCATCAAGGTTAAGGTTGCCCGGGGCGTCAAGGTTGAGCGGTCCCTTTCAAAGGCCAAATGTCAACATGTATCTAAAGTTGCTCCTACTAGTTGGGGGGATGCCATTCCTACCGTGGTTGCTGCCGTTGGGGGCATCAAGGTTAAAACTCCCTGTCAAAGGCCAAATGGCAACACAATACATGTCCAAGTGGCAATTACTAAGAGGGGACAACGCCACCACAGTCATGGCCGCCGCTGCTTGATACGTCCAAGTGAAGACTTCCTGTTGAAGACTAAGTGCCAACAAAATTCATATGTTGTTCCTGCTAGCCGGGGGCAATGTCGCCGCCCTGGAAGAAAATCTGTTGTGGCTATATCTAAGTCTGGCAAGATTTGTCCTTGACCAAAAGCAAACCAAAGAAAAAGAAGAAGAAGAACGCAACTGGCCAGATAAAGGCGAGTCGATCTCATAACAATACTTTGCCGAATACATCAAGCTGAGGCAGAGATGAAAGAAGCCAACGCCTAAGCTTCGCTCTGAAGCCAAGGCACCGGTGGGAAGTCAAATCCTCGAAGTCTGGGCAAGGGGGCAATCTTATTGCTATCTACATCAAGTGAAAGGTGACAATGAAAGAAGTTGACATCCAAGCCTCACGTAAAAAGTCAAAGCCCTTAAGTCCAGGCGAGGGGGCGATTTCGTGAACCAACTTCTTTTCAAATAAATATGGGTCAACAAGGAGGAGACTTTGAACAATCTAAACCTTCTAAGGCAACAACTTGAGGCCAGAATTTCAATCCTGGGGGCATGTTTCAATCATTCCCAAAATATATTTTCCTCTCCCTCAAGACATGAGATGAGGCAGAAAAGGAAGATGAATAAATAAGAATAGGGAAGAAGGAAGATAAAATTGGTGAAGCATCAAGCTGCCACCTTAGAAATTCAAGAGGGCGTATCTGGCAAAGAAAACTCCAAGAAGAGGTAGGGGCAAAGCACAAAATAATGCTTCGAGTAAAATCTCAGGCGAAACCTCAAGCAAGGTAGCTCCGACAAGCAATAGCCCGATCAGAAGTCCAAAGCAGAAGGCTCCAAGTCAAGCCTAGGCTAAGCCAGAAAGGCCAGTCCAGGAAGAAGGCTTCAAGCAAAGCTCTAAGTGAGGACAAAAATAGAAGCCTAAAAAAAGATGAAGTAAAACCAATGGCGGAGCCAAGAAGACAGATTTAAGGGGGACCGCTGTCTTTTCCCTTTCCAAATTTTAACACTCTGTTAGTGGAGTCTGTCCCAAAATCGTCAGTGTTCGAACCTCTTGAGGCTTCAAACATGCCTGCCTGACATCAAGCCATCTATGCATAGGATCCAACCCATGCTTTGGTACCAAATCGGTGTTGAACACCAACTCATTTCTTGATCTGCCAAGTTTGGGTATTGTTCCACTTCGGGCTCTAAGCCATCCTTGGCAATTAAGCTCATTTTCTGGTAACACAAAGCTAGCTTCAGGCCTAAACCTATGCTTGTGGCACCAAACCAATTTCGGCGTCAACCTTTCTCCTGCTGTCCACAGGGAATTAAAATTTCCTGCCACATTTTACCCCAAAAGAAGAAAGAAGGAAAAAAAAGGGAAAGTGAAAGGGAGAAAGAAAGAGAGGAGCACTCTTGGCCCAGGCCCTCCAAGGAAGAAGCTCAAAGCGAAAATTTCATCTCGGGAGGGACGAATTTCACCCAACTCAGTCATCAAACAGTCTGTCCTCTTGAAATGAAGCGCAAGCTGAGGAGGAGAAAAACAAGAAAGAAGTGTTTGAAGAGAAACTTAAAGAAGCAAAGGTGAATAGACAGTTGCCATGGAAATCCCCATAGAAGAAAATCCCTTTGTGAAGAACTACAAAAGAGAGAGAGTAACCCTTCCTTCCACTCAATGAAAAGTACATCTCACCTGGATCATCACCTTGTCAAAGCTCAAATCCAGAGTTCAAAAAAAAAAGAGAAAAAAAAAGAAAAAAGGAAAAAAGGGGGTTTAAAATAGAGGTGCCCCGGCGGACTTAGCCATTCCCATCACAGGGGTGGTTGAGGGTAAAAAGGCCAAAGAAACCCGGCTGAGGTGAAAACCTGAAAGGGCGTCTCAGGCAAAATTGGGTAACCCCTCAGCGTGAAAACCCGAAAGGGCGCGCTAGAAAAAGCTAAAGGGGGCCAACTTCGGCGAAAACCCGAAAGGGCGCTGGGGTTGGTAAAGTGAAAAAAAAAAGAAAAAAAAGGAAAAAAAAGAGGAGAAGAAGTAGAAAATATATTTTCAACAATCATCATGAACCAGCATCGTGGTTATCCTCCACTTGAAAATCATGTCCTATCAAGGAGAACAAATGCATCAAAACCCAAACCGTTGGTTTGAAACCCCTTTCGGGTCGATAACCATCCAAAACGAAACCCAAATCCTTGGTTCAAACTCCTTCGGGTTAGCCACCATTAAAACCAACTCTTTGGTTACCCAAGCCTTCCTCGGATCACCACAAAAAAGGACACGAAACCCAGATCATTGGTTCGAAACCCCTTCCGGGTCAGCAACCACAAAATAAAACCAAATTTTTGTTGCCCAAACCTTTCGAGTCAAGAAAAAAAAAGAGAGAAACCCAAAGTCATGGTGTCCAAACCCCTTCTCGGTCAGTTACCATTCCAAAACCCAAAAACTTCATCGTCAATCCCTTTTTCATTGGCCCCACATCTTCCTTATGGTGGAGGGTCAATGGAAATTCAGACACTTTGCTACAACGACAAGGTCAAGCAACAATGCCACCAGAAACAACAACAAAAAAAAAAGGAAAAAAAGAAAGAAAAAATGGGGCTTAAAATTGAGGTGTCCCGACGGACTTGGGCATCCAACTTGTTGGTTGCCTAAGGGTAAAAAGGTCATAAAACCCGGCTGGAGTGAAAACCCGAAAGGGCGCTTCAGGCAAAAATGGGTAACCCCTCAGTGTGAAAACCCGAAAGGGCGTACTGGAAAAAGCTAAAGGGGGCCAGCTTCGGCGAAAACCCGAAAGGGCGGTGGAGCTGGTAATGTGAAAAAAAAAAAAAGAAGAAGAAAAAAAAAGAGAAAAGAAGAAGAAAGTAGGAACGCATCGTCGTTATGGACTACCATCTCAAACATCCTTTGTCCGATGGTTTTGTCCCACTGTGGCGAGCACATTATCAAACCATCAAATCACAAGTTCCCGAAAAGCTCACACAAATTTGAACTCTTGGCTTCCAAATCACAAAAGTCAGCCAAACCCTCAGTGCAATCCTCAACTTCCAAATCACGAAGGATAGCCAACTCCAACTCCATTTCTTGGTCTTCAAACCGCACAAGTCAACTAAGTTTCAAAACCCAAAGGTCAACCAAAATCCAAACTCAAATCCCAAACTCCGTTGGCCCTCAGACCATCAAGTCACCCACAGTAAATTATAAACCCCAATTCTAATCTTTGGCTTCCAAATCACAAAGGTTAGTCAACCCCAATTCTAGTCTTTGTCCCCACCTTAACTTCTAATGCTTGACTTCTACGCCACGGAGGTCGCTACGAGAGAAAGGAAAATGAGAAAAAAAAAAGAAGAAAAAAAAAGAGAGAAAAAATGAGAGAAGAAAAAAGAAGAAAAAAATGAGAGAAAAAAAAAGAAGAAAGAAAAAGGAAAAGAAGAGAAGAGAAAAAAAAGAGGGAAAAGATGAAAAAAAAGAAGAAAAAAAAGAAGAAAAAGAATTATTGTTATTCATCACCATGAGTCGTCACCATTGACGCCTCTTTTTCTTATGATTTTGTCCCCATTCGGGGAAGCATGTCTCAATACTAAATTTCTATGGTAGTGTTGACATTCATGTCCGTTTTGGGCCGTCAACCTTACTCAAATTTCAAAGTCTGATTTTGACCTGCAAGTCATTTTGGACCGTCAATTCCACTAAATTCCAATTGTAGTGTTGGCATTCATGTCCGTTTTGGGCCGTCAACCCTACTTAAACTCTAAATTTTTGGTTTTGACCTGCAAGTCATTTTAGACCGTCAATTCCACGAAATTTCTATGGTAGTGTTGGCATTCATGTCCGTTTGGGCCGTCAACCCTACTTAAGTCACAATTTTTGGTTTTGGCCCGCAAGTCCTTTCGGACCGTCAATTCCACTAAATTTTTATAGTAGTGTTGGCATTCATGTCCGTTTGGGCCGTCAACCCTACTTAAATAACAATTCTTGGTTTTGACCCGCAAGTCCTTTTGGACCGTCAATTCCACTAAATTTTTATAGTAGTGTTGGCATTCATGTCCGTTTTGGGCCGTCAACCCTACTTAAACTTCAAATTCTTGATTTTGACCCGCAAGTCCTCTTTGGACCGTCAATTCCACCAAATTTCAATTTTTGGTCTTGACCTACAAGTCCTTATTGGGCCGTCAATTCCAAAAATTCTCAAGTTTTGGTGTTTATTCACAGATGTCCTTTCGGGACTGTCAACGCAAAAGACCACCCCAAATTCTCAAATTTTCAAATGATGAAGAAGCCGACCCTATCACCTTCAAGGTCAACACAATTGATGAAGACGGTCTCACTGAGAAAGAGGAATAAGATTAGCGTGAGCCGAAAAAATAAAGAATGGTTGCCTCTCTTCAGATCGAGCTCAAAGGGATCAGCCGCTGCGAAGGGCAACATCATATCAGTTGGTAGGAAATCAATTATATAGGCTGGTGCATGAAAAGGACAAGCCTATCCTCTTACGTTGCCTCTCGCCGAAGGAAGCCAAGATGGTCATGCACGAGGTCCACCCAGGGTTCTGTGGTGCCCATCAAGTCGGGGACAAAATGAAGAGCAATATAAAACTTAAGGGTTTCTACTGGCCCACCATGTATACGGATTACAACCGATACGCCCGCACGTCATCAGTGCCAAGCTTTCGGCCCAGTGCCAAGAAGACTCCCAAGCTCGTTGCACACCATGGCTCCTATATGGCCCTTTACAGAATAGGGAATGGATATCGTGAGACCCTTTCCACCATCCACAAGAGGCTACAAATTCATCCTAACCGCTACAAATTACTTCTCCAGGTGGGCCGAAGCTATCCCTCTGCAGGAGGTCACGAGAGAGGCAATCGCCCAATTTGTCAAGTACCATATTTTATACCGATTCGGCACCCCCTGTCGAATCATGTCAGATAATGGCACTCCTTTCAAAAATAAGACCATTTACCAGTTGACAGCAGAGTTTCATATCGACTGGAGAACGTCAACGGTCTACAATCCCCAAGCCAATGAATTGGCCGAAGCATTTAACAAGACCCTCTCCAAGCTCTTGGCCAAGATCGTCGAAAGCCGCAAAAGGGACTGGGGTGAGAAAATACACGAAGCTCTCTGGGCATACCAAACTGTCTACAAGGCTCCCACCGGCTGTTCCACTTTCTCTCCGGTGTATGGGGCGAAGGCTATAGTATCAATTGAAATTGAAATGTCGTCCTACCGGGTCGCCGTGCACACTGGCCTACAGACTCAAGTGCAAGATGAAATAGAAAGAAGACTTGAAGAGCTTTCTAGCGTGCAAGGTAAAAGGGTGGAAGCCTACAAACATCTTCAGCTATACCAAGCCCGAATGACTCAAGCCTATGATGAGCTGGTAAAGTAAAGGGCGTTCAAAAAAAAAAAAAGAAAAAAAGAAAAGTGACGTCATCATGGTCAAAAAGAAAGGAAGTCATGGTTGGCAAACCCAGCGACAAATTACAACCTAATTGGCGTGGGCCCTATGTTGTCACAAGGGTCTACGAAGGAAGCACATTTACAATCGTTGATCACAAAGGAGAAATGCCATTCCTGCCACCGAATGGGAAGCATTTAAAGCTATATTATGCTCCCGAGCATGAGTTCCAGCAACAATTTGCACAAGACTTGCCCTCCTCCTCAGGGGAGTAAGGAAGGGTAGGGGAGTTACCCTCCCAAAGAAAACCCAAAAGTCATGATTGCTCTGAACAGTTCTTGTTCACGTCCCACCGTGCTAAATCCCAAAGTTTGGTTTTCCAACTTCCTTGGTTAGCCCCAAATCCTAAATCTTCAGCCTCCCAACCTAGTTGGTCGGCCCCAAATCCAAAGTTTTTCGGCTTTCCGATTTCATTGGTTAGCCCAAAATCTCAAAGATTGGCTTTCCAACTTCCTTAGTTAGCCCCAAGTCCTAAATCTTCGGCCTCCCAACCTAGTTGGTCGGCCCCAAATTCTAAATTCCAAATTCCGACTTTCCAATTTCATTGGTTAGCCCCAAATCCCAAAGTTTGGCTTTCCATCTTCCTTGGTTAGCCCCAAATCCTAAATCTTCGGCCTCCCAACCTAGTTGGTCGGCCTCAAATTCCAAATTCCAAATTCCGGCTTTCCAATTTCATTGGTTAGCCCCCAAAATTTCAAATTCCAAGTTTCGGCTTTCCAATTTCATTGGTTAGCTGCCAAATCCCAAATTCCAAGTTTCGACTTTCCAATTCTATGGGTTAGCCGCCAAATCTCAAATTCCAAGTTTCGGCTTTCCAATTTCATTGGTTGGCCCCAAATTCCAAATTCCGGCTTTCCAATTTCATTGGTTGGCCCTAAAATTCCAAATCCCAGATTGGCTTTCCAATTTCTTTGGTCAGCCCCAAATCCAAAAATCGGCTTTCCAATTTCGTTTGGTCAGCCCCAAACCTTCAAATTTTCGGCTTCCCAACATCGTTGGCCAGCCTCAAATCACAAGTTTTCGACTTCCCAACGTCGTTTAGTTAGCTCCAAATAAAGTTTCGGCTTTTCCGAACCCCGTTTGGTTAGCCCCAAATCCTAAGTTCCGGCTCTCCTAAACCATTTTTGATCAGCCCCACATCCAAACTTTTGGCTCTTAAATCGTTTTTGGTCAGCCTTAAAATCCGATACTCAAATTTCTGAATTCTGCTTTTGGCCCTTAAACCGTTAGAGGTCGGCCAAGTCATCACCTCACAGTTACTCTCTCTTGCAAAGTGCAACATCTATTTTCAAGCTCCGGAGGGTTGACTACCCTTGTTAAAAAAAAGGGGGAAGAGGAAAAAAAAAGGAAGAGAAGAAAAAGAAAAAAAGGGAAAAAAGAGTGAGAAAAAAAGGTAGAAAGAAAAAAAGAAGAAGAAAAAAAAAGGAGAGAAAGAGAGAGAGAAAAGGAGAAAGGAAGGGAAAGATTTGGCACGACCACATTTAGCATTTTCTGCTCTTGTCCCACCGACACCACAAGTGTTCCAAAACAAAAATCCAATGGAACCACTTGCAAAAATGGGTAAGAACGTCCCTCCAGTGCCAACATCTACACTTGGAGGTGACTCATTCACCGAAGACAAAGAGAAAAAAAAAATCTTCAACTACTGAATTTTCATGCTGGGGCAATCGCCAAGATAGACCCCTTCAAAGGAGCCTCTCCATTTAGCAAGCTGGCAAGTGCATCAAACTTCCACGACGAAGCTGCGTTCTTAACTCCCTTCGGTGTCTCGGGAGACTCCTCCAAGGAAGGCCCTTCCAATAAAAAAAAGAGAGAAAAAAAAAGAGGAAGAAAAGAGAATGACTACAAATCCAATGAAAGAAGTGGATTCTCTGTTAATCATGAAATCATGCTGGGTGCCGGAGGCAATCCCTCAAGGTGACTGCAAATAAATAAAAGAATGCACAACATGAGTCTCGAGACAAGTCCTCGGGATAACTACAAGCAAATGAAAGGATGCATATCAAGTGCAAAGCTTAACACCTCCTGGGTGCATCTTGTTCTAGCTTTGCTTCGCAAAGTCGCCTTGCAGAACTCTAGTGGAAGGAAAATACTCCTAATGAAGTGAAGTCCACAAAGCACAGGACTGCATCTGTGAGAGCATTAGGTCACTCAAATTTGAAGCTGTGGAAGCTCTAAAATTTTTCAATACATGGACCTGATGTGGCAGCTCAGAAGGAGCCTGCAAAGCAAAAAGGGAAAATCATCAGTATGCAAGAAATCCCAAGTTTTACCAGCAAAGCTGATATGGAAATTAAAGATTGGAATATTGATTTCCATACCCTGACATGATAGTCCTAGAAGGATCTCTTCAATAGAACCTACAAAGAAAGACATTCGTATACAAGAAAGTTCAAATCATACAGGCAATGTTGACATGAAAGATATAACTCAAGCAACAGTAAATGCTTACCCAATGAGTCCTCTGACTCAAAAGAAGCTTGCAAGGC
The DNA here is from genome assembly GCA_022559845.1 of Amorphophallus konjac. Taxonomy (NCBI): domain Eukaryota; kingdom Viridiplantae; phylum Streptophyta; class Magnoliopsida; order Alismatales; family Araceae; genus Amorphophallus; species Amorphophallus konjac. The sequence goes on along the minus strand of CM040117.1, from coordinate 267,602,114 downwards.
CGGGCTTCGGGTAAAGTTAGAAAGGCAGGCTCAACCAAAGAACTCCAAACCAAGTCCTGGACAAGCTTCAAAAGGTGACATTAAGCGGGAGCAATTCAAGTCCAACTCCAGGCAAAGCCAAAAAAAAAAAAAGGGGCGAGACCAAGGCGGAATTCCTCAAGACAAACCAAGGAACAAGCAGACAAGAAGCCCAAAGCAGTATTAACATATCAAAACTCTGGTCCTTATATGACCGAGTTCCAAGAACCGTCGCCCGAAATAATCAAGCAAGCATTCAATGTCACCCGCCAAATACATAAAGGAGAGGCTGACTGGGTCAAGATGGTCTCAAAGAAGCATGGTCACCCTAAACCCCTCAAAGAAAAGCCCAATTCAACAACTCCAAATCTGGAGGCACCTCCCAACAATCTGCAAAAGGCAAAAACTCCTTCTCCGATTGAACTGGCGTAAGCTAGAAGGCAGGATAAGGACGAGAAAAAGTATTTAAAAAGAAGAATGAGGAGGGAAGCATCCTCTTTAGTGTGGCTATGATGCTAGAGTGTCCCACCCTACCGGGGAACGCCAAGAAATCCAAGATTGGATTGAAACCATTAAAAGGAAGAGATCGATGCCCAAAGAACCTGCGTGAAACAGAGAAACCACAGATGGGCAATCGAAAAGCTATTAAGTCAAAGACGCCTCGCAGAAATGTTGCGCAAGGAGGATACTGTCTTCTACAAGCTGAAATGGCCAATGCTTCAACTTAAATCCTTGGCCGACCTGAAAGTCCAGGCCGGCAATTATATTGAGTAGGGCGCCGACCAATGCTCGAGACAGATTCTTGGGCAAAGCAAAACAAAAGAAGACGTGAGTCTTAGCAGCAAGATTCCGGATTAAGTCTTAGACAAAGCCAGAAAAAGCAAAGCTCGGAAGAAAAATGCTAGACCAGGCTCTATACGAAGAACAAGAGAATTTCGATCACCAAGAAAAAAAGAAGAGAGAAAAGAAGAAAAAAAAAGAAGAAGAAAAAAAAGAAGAAGAAAGAAAGAAAGAAGAAAAAGCCATGCTACTTCTGTTGGCGCATTTTGCAATTCTTCAATGAAACTCAGTCTCAGGTCGACTTGGTGGAGCGGGTCCATGCCACTTCTCTGAAGTGGTGTGCGCTCTCCTGAGTTCCCTCCTAGAGAACACTGAGTTGAGAAATATCCAATTCAACCAAGCTGAAGGTAGAAGTCAGATGGCCCGGCATAAAGCACGTGATACTACGAAACGTCAGTCCAAACTCAAATGATAAACACTGCTCAGAATTGGTGACAACACCATGCAATAATGGATCTCTAGATCAATGTCTTTGAGTTCCACTCCTGGACTGTCGTCACCTTCAACTGAATTCTCTATCATGTTATCGAGACTCAGGGGAAAATAACAAATCCAAAAATATTCTCCGCCTTGTCATGAAGACTGAGGATAGCAACGGAAGTGCCAAAATGCACGGCCCGCCCGCCGTCACCTTCGGCTCCGACGGACATCCCGTGGGGGGCATTTGTTGAACCCTGAAAATTACAAAGAAACAAACAAAAAAAAATGGGTGGAGCCCTCCCCCCTCCAGTTTCCCCTCTGGTCCCAGTCAAACCGGAGGGGGAACCCCCTCCGGTACATGCACCGGAGGGGGACCCCCTCCGGTCCCTATTACACAGGAAGGGGAACCCCCTCCGATACATGCACCGGAGGGGGACCCCCTCCGGTCCCTATTACACCGGAGGGGAACCCCCTCCGGTACAGTCAAACCGGAGGGGGAACCCCCTCCGGTACATGCATCGGAGGGGGACCCCCTCCGGTCCCTATTACACCGGAGGGGGACCCCCTCCGGTACCTACACCGGAGGGGGACCCCCTCCGGTTCCCTGTGCAGCCAGCGGAGGGGGTTTTCCCCCTTTCTGCCCTGTCCGCAGGCAAAAAAAGGGGGCAGCAGCAGCAATATATATATAAAAAATCAGACTAAGGGAGATGAAAAGTCATCTTGGCCTTTGGTATTCCACCGGAGGAGCCTCCAAGGGGTTGCCACCACCCCCTCCGCCACTTGTGGGAGCAACTATAAAAGGAGAGGAACAACAAGAAGAAAGGGGGGGGAACAACAAGAAGCAGCCTGGAGAGCTTGTTAAGGCCCAGGCAAAGCATGCTCCCGTGAGAGGGAGGAGGAGTGATATGGTCACAAACAATGATGTGCAGAAATCAACAATATATGTGCAGAACTCAACAATACTGCTGTGCATAAATATATTGAAGTGTGCTGGGAAGCGCTGTGAAGTGTGTGAGGTGCGTTGCGCATAAATATGTCGAAGTGTGCTGTGAAAAGTACAGAAAAGGGCAGGGAAATGCCATGCTGTCACGAAGCCATGCTATAAAGCAGAAATGCCATGCTGTCTCACTGCCATGTTATGCTGCCATGCTGTGAAACATTATAGCATGTAGATGCTGTGAAGGTGCAGATACCATGGGCCAATGATGCAAATACTATTTCAATTAAACATATTTCATGCTGTAAAACATTATAGCATTACGGAAATACAGAAAAGTGTAGATGCTGCTTCAAATACCACAAGTTTCTACAAATGCAACAAGTTTCAAACAACAACAGGTGCAATAAGTTTCAAACAACAATAATGATCAAGAACATTCTGTTCAGCAAACAAATGACATTCTGTTCATGTTGTAATAATCAGAAACGCTTCTGTTGTTGACTGTTCAACAACATTATAGAGAAGTGCAGAAATATTTCTGATCAACGACATTGTAGAAATACCCCGGAAGGGGGAAAATTGTAAAAATGCCCTCGGAGGGTGGAACATTGTAGAAATACCCCTAGAGGGTGAAAAATTACAGAAATGTCCCCGTTGAGGGGGGAAATTACATAAATGTCCTTGGACGGTAGAAAGTTGCAGAAATGTCTCGATAGAGGGAAATTATAGAAGCACCCCTAATTGGGAAAATTGCAGAAATACCTCCATTTGTGGGGTCTCAAAATTACCGAAATACCCTCGTTCTGGTTTATGCCACGCCCCTTCCTTCAAGCGGTGTGCGCTCTCTTGAGCTCGGCTTGTGGTTAACCACCCAAATCCATGTATCTTTTTATGGGAGCTTTGAGAAGTTCAGAAATTAAGACAAGGAATACCCAGGAAGTCGAATGACGGGGTTATTCCTGGTAAGTTAAGAAATGAAGATGAGGAATACCCAAGAAGTCACATGACAGGGTTGTTTTCGATACATCAAGAAATGAAGATAAGGAATACCCAATAAGTCAAATGACGGGGTTATTCCTGATAAATCAAGAAATTAAGACAAGGAATATCCAAGAAGTCAAATGACAAGATCATTCCTGAGAAGTCAAGAAATGAAGACGAGGAATACCCAAGAAGTCGAGCGACAGGGCTATTCCCGATAAGTCCATAAATTAAGACAAGGAATACCCGAGAAGTCGAATGGCGGGATTATTTCCGAGAACTTCAGAAATTAAGACAAGGGATACCTGAGAAGTCGAATGACGGGGTTATTCTTGAGAAGTCAAGAAATTAAGACAAGGAATATTCAAGAAGCCAAATGACAAGATTATTCTTGAGAAGTCCATAAATTAAGACAAGGAATGCCTAAGGAGTCAAATGACACGGCTATTCCCGAGAAGTCAAGAAATGAAGTCATGAACGCCCAGGAAGTCAAACGACGGGGCGGTCTCCAAGAAGTCAAGAAATGTTAAATATGTTCCGAAAGGTCAAAAGTAATGGGAATGTCCAAGAAGTCAGGAAGTGACGGGGCTATTTCCGAACAAGGGTGGAAATACTCAGAAAGAGTCAGAAATTCCAATAACATCCCAATGTTTGGGAAAGCTGCAAAAATACCCTGACGGAGGGAAAATTACAAATATATCCCGCCTCAAGTGGGAATGTCCTTTATGGACACCAAGCCAAGTTAAGGGTCCGATCACAATCAAAAGAGTGATTATGACCACGAAACAATTACGACGGACCGACAGTGATCATCTTGGCGATCCAACGGTTAGATCGTGATGGAATTCAAGTTCAACCGTCCAATCAGGGGACAGAAGTAAATACAACGACCCGATCAGGACGAAAGCAAATTCAAAGATCCAAATGCAGATGAAAGTAAATCCAAAGGCTCCGGTTGCAACCAGATGTAATCTTGAAGACCCGATTACACAATCGGGACCATATGTAAAGATCTTGAAGATCGAATATAATTCCAATCACGAATGTTCAAGGATATAAAGTTTCCAAAGTTCTTTGCAAGAGTATGTATCCTGAATGGGCAATTAAGCTCATTTATGTCACAACTAAAAGAGGCAAAAGACGTTCTTCGACAGTTTATCAAAGGTGTTCGGATTTGTACCGATGTAAATTAACACCGACTCCGGTTGGTGGGGAAAAGTCTAGTACACGAACCCTAAATCGTCTGATAAACCTAAAAAGCGTGGAATTAACAAATATGTCAAAATATACGACATATTTTATCCGACGAAAACGGATGTCCGGAAAATTCCGCGTGTAAACAGTGGCTCATCCTTCATGCCACTCTTTGGGCCTTGTGGAGTGAAAGGAACAACAGACTTTTCAGAAGGGAAGTGAGGCCAGAAGAAAGGGTATTTTCTTTTGTTTGTGAGACAGTGGCTTTTTGGGAAAAACATTTTTGTAAGGTGGGGGCTTATAACTCCTCTCTTTTTGTTCTTGAGGAGTTAACTGGGTACACCTTCTCGGTGTGGGTTTTTTTGTAAAGGGGTTTCTTTGAGCTGATAGACTATACCTCTACATCCCTCCCTTTTCTTAATATATTTCGTGGTATCATCCACGTTTCAACAAAAAAGAACTCTGAGCTGTTTACATTCTACCCATGCAGCTGTAATTTTGTGTACCAATGTAATGTGATGACTAAATTTACCAGTATGTGATTTTGTGAGTACTTCCTGCTTGTTTGGCTCTTATTAAAGATAATGTTGAAAGTCCAAAAGGTAACTGAATGTATAATCAAGTTATATAGTGTGGCCTATTAACATCATCATCTTTAGGATACAATATTCAACAAAAGAGTGCATGGTTATTGTAGATGCATTAGGGTTTGGTTACTTTTATTTATATAGTGTTAGTTTTAATAATTGATGTAAATTAAAATTTTCTTTAACTTGGAATCTTCTCAAGTTTTTCCTTGTTTATCCATTTTCCCCAAATTTGCACTTTTCGAATTCATTGAGATTCTCATGAACCTGTCATGACTTTGCTACTGCATTCCACATGTAGTTCTTAAGTTATGAACAGTGACTCAATTATTATAAATAAATTCTTCATCTGGTACATATATTGAGTAAGCTGTTAGCTGTGTTAACTCAACCTGATAATTGTTAATTTCTCTGTTAAAATGAAAATTCTATAATATTAAATGTGAATATTTTATATTAAATACTATATCTACATATATATTTTTGTTGACGAATTAAATATTACTGGTTCATCCAATATCTTATCTGATCCAATAATTTTAATTTTATTGCCGACATCAGGAGTAAGTGATAAGTTAAATATTATGGATCATACCAATAATTTTATCAGATAAACTTATTGTATCATACTGGATCGATGTATCTCCTATCTGTATCCAACATATGATGGATGTAGGCTTTGTAATTGGATTCAGTCTTGGGTGCACCTTGTATTTATACCAGTTCTGATCAATTTGCATCCCTAGCTATGATACTCTTTGATGTATGTCTTAGTTTTATATTGTTGTCTTGCATACAGATCCATGAATTGTAGGTGATATTTTGTCAATAACTCTTAAAATTTTCAAAAACATTGGTGATGAATCATTCTCAATTAATTTGTTTTGTATGGCATTGTTTCTAGGAAGCTGATTACCCATTGAAGAACCTTTTACTGAATGATAGGCCAGACGTCTTTTTGTTAGGGGACAAATGGAAGCACCTTCCAAACATGTAGAATAAGCCCAAGGAGAGACAAAGGTCTGATTTTCTTTTTGAAGATAGTCTTTGCTGGATTTTAGAATGCTTGGACATGATGACCCTTTTCCAAAGAGCGTTATCATCTCATCAGTCATCAATTGCAAAAGCCATTTTTCTAGCATGAATGTTCATGATTTTGACTCCTAGGCTCCCTTCCTTCCGAGGCCTGCAGAACGAAGGAATGCTTGTAGAGCCTTCGTTGGCGATCTCCCCAAGAAAATTTCTTTTAATTTCATCTAGTTTCCATTTGATTCCTGGTGGTGTATATGATACATAGATATAGTATCGTGGGATGCTTGAAGAAACATAAATTAGTAAACAATCTTGGCACCCAAAGTCAAGTTCCTTGTCTTCCATACGGCCAGCTTCTTCTGCATCTTCTGCACCAGAGGTTCTCAGTCCGAAGCTCTGAACTGTTTTAAGTGTCAAGGGAGTCCCAACTACAGAATAGGTGGCTTCTCAATCCTGCAACCCAAATTTTTTGCACGTTCTTTAACCATGCCTTCTTACATGTTGATTCTAATGACAGCTTTTATGAAAATTAATTTTAAGAGCTCAACACTACTCATAACTTTTGAGGCTGAAATTAGAAGCTCTGATTGTCCCCTGCTGCATTCTACATATATTAGAGCATCTTCTGTGTACTGCAAATTTGACAACTAGTATGGAGATTTCACTATTTCACCCCTGTTGGCCTCCACAATTTGCATGCCGAGATTGCAACAAAAAAAGAAGATTAATATGCCGAACACCTGAGTGTATGTGCTCAAGGCGTTCTGTATACAGGCATTTCATCAAATACCCGAAGAGCATGTAGGTTCAAGGCGTCATACACACTGACATTCTGTCAAGCACCTATTGGTGCACAGTTGTAAAGTACAGATTATGTAAGGATATTATCTTAAAAAAAACTTCATGAGTGGGATGCACCCACAAACTCTACAAACAGTCCATAATGCTCTTCTATAGGACTGTTTAACAGTTATATGTGGTTACCCGGACAATGAGCTTGATGCTCCACAAGGGATGGTCACTGTCAGGACAGCAAATGACACCCGGCACCACACGGACACCAAGCTCCACGTGCACAGCCTGCCCTGCACTGTGCAGCAGAAGACGACAAAAGAAACAGAAAAATATGAGTCAAAGCCTCCTTTTATAGCCCATAGGGCCTGCTGCAGCAGGTTTTGGAGACAGCCACCCCTCTCCACCTGTGCAAGCCACTGGTGGGAGCAGGGAGAGGCCGGTCCCATCCATGCATTGTGCTAGGTGGAACCCAAAGTCCCTTCCACCGGTGGCACATCACTGAAGAAAAGAAAAAGGAAAGAAGAATAAGGAAGAAAAGAAGAAGACAAGGGAGAGAACCTTTACCTCTTCTCCCACCTGTGCACAGGGCCCGGGGGAATCCAGGGGTGATCTCTTTTTCTTCCTCTGCACCCCCACCTGTGTCAGGCCACTGGGGGAACACTGCGGGGCCTCCTCCACTTCTGTCCCCTCCACCTATGCAGGCTACTGGTGGGAATAGAGGGGGTGCAGTCCCACCTGTGTGCAGGTCACTGGGGGAACCCAGCGGGGCCGCCTCCACTTCTGTCCTCTCCACCTATGCAGTCCCACCTCCACAGGAAAAAGGGGACGGTCTGTCCTCTCACCTGTGCACAAGCAGTGAAGGGCTGGGGGGGTTATTGTTCCTCCATTTAATACCACCGGGGGAACCAAAGGGTCCACTCCCACCACTTGCCTCAACTGGTGGAACCGCCACCTCCTATTTCTCCTTTCACCTTCTAAAAAACAAAGAGAGAAGGAATGAGGAAAGTAAATGAGTGAGGTTTAAATGAGGGTCCACTCCCACCACTTGCCTCAACTGGTGGAACCGCCACCTCCTATTTCTCCTTTCACCTTCTAAAAAACAAAGAGAGAAGGAATGAGGAAAGTAAATGAGTGAGGTTTAAATGAGGGTCCACTCCCACCACTTGCCTCAACTGATGGAACCGTGGCCCGCCTATTCCTTCTTTCACCTTCTAAACAAAAAAACAAAAAGAGAAGACGAAATGAGGAAAGTAAATGGGCGAGGTTTAAATCAGGGGTGACCTTACCTCCCTTTGTCTCATTAGTGGGGGAACCCACATGGAGTTACCACCGGTGGAGCCTCATGCTGCCTCCTACCACTCAATTGGTGGAGGGAGAACCCAAAGGATGATTAATGCCATTAATATCCAGGAAGCTCCCCCACCTGGCTGCACCCCCCTATAAAAGGAGCAGAAGAACGAAGAAAAAAGGGAGAGAGGCTGACAGAAAGAGAAGCTCACAGCGGAGAGGATTAGAAGCTCACAAGGCAGAGTGCGCAGAGAACTCCAAGGTACTTGTTCTTCAAGAACCTCAAGAAAACTTGGGGAATTGTAAGAATTGGGTGAGGCTCGGCCCCCAAGATGTATATTTGATCTTAAAATTCCCATTTTAGAGGGGATTTGAGTGTTTTTGCACTTGAATGTAAATTCTGGGAGCAACTGCAGAAGTTAATGTAAGGAAATTGTGAAAGAGTCTAAAAATGAAGTTGGAGCTTTGTTCGATTGATGGGTAAAACCCATTACGAGTATGTCCATATGTATATTTGGATCCTAAAATCCTAATTAATGTTTATTAGGAAACAAATTATGGAGGAAGAAACCCACCAAGGGTATTATGTGTGTTTTAGAAATACAAAGTCATGTGTAAACAAAATGTCTGAAAATTATAGTTAAAAGGAGGGAGGGCAGCTGCCTCTTCCTCTCCACTGCGTATACCAGCAGGTTCTCCACTAAATGCCCTTAATCTATGTGGTGGAATACGTGTATTCAGCAGCCCAGCAGGTTGACAATAAATGCCCTTAATCCATGCCCTTAATCCATGCCCTTAATCCATGTGGTGGGGCAAATGTATTTAACACCCTTGCAGAACAAAACCTGCGCACCTGTTCTCCCCCCCTTAAAGGGTAATAAATGCTTGTAACTGATGCAATCTGAGAGGAGAAGAATAAATAGCCCTGCCATCTCTCCTTAACTGATAAGTGATGGGTTTAAGAGGAAGCTAAATGTCCTTATGGAATTAAAAGTAAATCTCCAGACCCTACAAGCCTTGATATCCGATGGAATAATTCTGAGGGTGTAAATCCTGCTATCACCTTGGCTTGTTTAAAACAGAGATGAATGCCACCTCATCCTTATGTTATCCGATGGAGTCTTATGAGAAGGACATATGACGAGAAGAAAAATGTGTGCAGTTATTTCACACATGTAATTTTATGACGAGAAGATGGGTGAAGGTTCATTCTGTAAAATGAGAATTTAAAGTTATAGATATATCCTTGTCATGGGATATTAGAGTTGTCATATACTCCTGCAACATAGTATTGCAGCCATCCTCCCATAACAGTGCATGTCAGAAAATCTGGGTATTAACTCCAGAAAGTATAAAAATATCCCCTACTAGGGATAATTTGCAAGAAAACCCAAGAAGATCCCTAAATTTGCACGAAAACCTAAGAAGATGCAGAAATTACAAGAAACCCTTTCTGCTAACCGAAAATTGCAAATATACCCCCGGTGGACAAAAAATTGCAAATATACCCCCGGTGGACAGAAAATTGCAAATATACCCCCGGTGGGCAGGAAATTACAAATATACCCTCGAGTGGGTAAAAAATTGCAAATATACCCCCGGTGGACAGAAAATTGCAAATATACCCCCGGTGGGCAGGAAATTACAAATATACCCCCGGTCGGCAGAAAATTGCAAATATACCCCCGGTGGACAGAAAATTGCAAATATACCCCCGGTGGGCAAAAAATTACAAATATACCCTCGAGTGGGTAAAAAAATTGCAAATATACCCCCGGTCGGCAGAAAATTGCAAATATAACCCCGGAAAGGAAAAATTGCAAACAAACCTCCGAAAGCAAGAAAATTGTAAATGCAAGATCGCAAGCACATTAAAGGGTTGCAGATGCCACCCGTTTATAAAGCACGACGATTCCTTGGGGGCATACCCAGGGTATTAGAGCCGGCATTATAGTCAACAATTCTTGGCAGTTAATCAAAGGTGTTCGGACTTGTACCGATATAAATTAACACCGACTCCGGTCGGTGAGGAAAGGTCCCGTACACGAACCCTAAATCGTCTGATAATTCCTATAAATGCGGAATCCATAAAACATGCCAAAAAACTAAAACAACGCTATGCGCTTGTTCGGCTTATGTTTCTTTTCCGCGTGTAAACAACCACACAACATCTAACTTTTAAATTATTTTCTTTTTAGTACTCCATGTCTAAAATTATCTCTAAATAGTTCAAATAAGAATTTATGATGATAATAATGAAAAGCAGGGAATCATAACTCTATCAGTGACTTCAAAATTTCAGCAAACCGATACATTTCACAACAGCCTCTATTTTTCAATCTTCTAAATTATATTTCAGTGGTATAAGTTATATTTCAATGATGCATAGTAATTCTCACTTTATATACACATTGCGATCTTGAACTAAAGCAGTTGTGATCCTCAAACTAAAGTTTAACGCCCACAATTTTAGATGCCAGATATGGATCATTGCGGCATGGGGACAGCTATGGATAAGATTCCACGGTTCTCACAAGACAAGAATACAGAAAATGTACAAAAAGAAAAAAAGAAAAAGAAAATAAAAGAGCAACCTGCCTTCCACCAGAAAAATTTAACGGCTTGTATGTGTTTTTCTGCTACCGTAGAACTGCCGGCGTGACTTCTGCTATCGTAAAACTGCTCCCTCTGCCAACATAATTTCTGCTATAGTAAAATTGCTCTCTTTCTTCTCTATATTTTTAAGAACAAGTTTTGTTGTATCAACAACAACGGTGATCACTCCGTCCTTGAGTTATTTCCCCAAAAAGAAAATAAAAGGAAAATAAAAAAAGTGACTTACCTTCCACCAGTGTCAAAACATACAAAGCAGAGGAGGAGGATGGAGTCGAGGCCGACTTATATAGGAGTAGAAAACCTCAATGTGGACTCTGAGAGGAAGAAGAAACGTTGAATCATGGTCGGAGACGGAAATCGGACCAGAGGAGTAGGAAACATAAATATAAACGCTGGAAGGAGATGGCCAGCCGTAGAGGAGGAGGAGAGGAGGGTGGTTTTGTTGAAGAGCCATGGAGGACCGGCAGTGACAAAAAAATAGAACCCGAACCGATTGAACCGGCGAAAACATCAGACACCATGTACGTTGTTCGTAAGGAGGATGCGGGGGGCGGCAGCATGGTTGGCGGTTTCGGCCGAAACCGATACGTTTCGGCCGAAACGTATCGGTTTCGGCCATACCCGATACGAAAACCACTCGGATCACTGTAGCAAACCGAAACTAAGTTAGTTTATCGGTTTCGGGCGAAACCGATGTGGGTTTCGGGCGAAACCGATGTGGGTTTCGGGCGAAACCGGACGGTTTCGGCCGAAACTCACGTGAACTGCCCTTTAGGGAGTGAACTTGGTCACCTTTTCAGGAAGTTTCGGCCGAAACCCCTCCCCTCCTTGCTGTGCCTGTCCGGCTGTCCGTGGAGCTGCTGCTGCTGCTGGCGGAGGCCGCAGGCTGCTGCTGCTGCTGCTGCTGCTAGCGAAGGCCGCAGGCTGCTGCTGCTGCTGCTGCTGTTAGCGAAGGCCGCAGGCTGCTGCTGCCAGCTGCTGCCGCCTGCCTCCCCTGCTGCTGCTGCTGCCGCCTGCCAGCTGCCAGCTGCTGTGCGCCTGTGGCCTGTGGAGGGCCTGGAGGCAGCCGATGCCGGCTACTGCTGGCTGTGCTAGTGGGGCCGGCTGGGCCAGGCCAAGGCCGCTTGGGGTTGGGGGGCTTGCTGCTGTGCCTGTTTAGGCCTTTAGGGGCAGGGGGCTGTCCACACTCCACACTCCACAGCGACCGTCCGACTGCCACTGCGAGGTAAATTTTGTGAGGTAAATTTAGGGTTTTTTATGTTTCGTGTTTTTTTGGTTGAGTTGTTGAAAATTTTTTGTTGTAGGTTAAATGTTGTGTTGTAGGTTAATTTAAAACCATGATTAAGTTTTTAAACCTAATTACTATTAAGTTATATTTGGGGCTTTTCTTTAATTAGGTTTAGTTAGGGTCAATTAGGGCTCAATTAAGTTTCATTGACTAATTTGAAGCGGGAGCATGCTGGTAATTAATTAATCGAAGGGTAATTAAGGGTTAATTGCTAATTAAGGGTTAATTAGTTCATAAAAATTGGGACTTTTGTCTAAATCGGTTTGCTTAGGCTAAATTGAAGCTCAATTAAACTTCATTGAAGATTTTGGGGTGGGATCATGCTGGCAATTGATTTTTTCAAAAGGTGATTAAGGGGTAAATGATAATTAACGGTTATTAGTTTATAAAATTTGGGGCTTTTGTCTAAGTCGGTTTTGCTTAGGCTAAATTAAGCTTAATTAAGTTCATTGAGAATTTGGGGTGGGGATCATGCTCGTAAATTATTCTTTTTGCAAGGGTGATTAAGGGTTACTTGCTAATTAAGGGTTAAGTTTTTAATTGTACTTGTACCTTTTTGTGTGTCACTGTCTTAATGCAGCATCATGCCTAGACGTCAGCAAACACTAGGAGGCAGCAAGGGCAGGAGAATCTGGGGTGGGCCCACATGTCTTTAATTGATGCTAAGAGAAGAAAGGTGAAATGCAATTACTGTGGTAAGGAGATGTATGACGAATTACCAGAGGAAAAGCAACATTTGGCAGGGGTAAGAGGAGAGGTCAGACAATGTGACAACTGTCCCCGAGAGGTGCGAGAAGAGATGCGCCAATGCCTTCTGGGGGAAAAGGGAGAGGGTGCAACAAAGGGCTGAGGATGAGGCTGAAATTGCTGAGGAGATTTCTGGCAGAAGGGTTAGAAGGGATGATGATGAGGAAGGCACTGAGGATTCTGATCCAGAGCTAACTGAAGCAAGGGAGCGTGAACAAGCCGCTCGAAGGAAAGGGAAGGGAGCCATGGGATCAGGGACCTATGAGAGTACAGCTGCACGACGTCCTGACTGTGGTGCTGACCCCACATACGCAGGGAACAGGTCCAATGGACAGCAATCTGCACAGAAGGCCCCAAGCTACACAACCTAAAATCAAGCAAGCAATGAGAGGGGTCAAAAAATCAGCAGAAGTTGCAGGGCATGCATTTAAATCTATTTGCAAATGGTTTTTTCATGCAGGTGTCCCTGCACATGCAGCTTCAAGTGAATATTCCAACCTATGATAGATGCCATAGCAGATGCTGGCCCTGGCTTGCAGGCCCCCTCACGTCGAGACATATACGGGCGTGGCCTTGAGGGAGAGGTTGAGGAGCTCCATGATTGGGTTGAAAGCTTCAAGCATATATGGGTGGAGAGAGGATGCACCATCATGTGTGATGGTTGGACTGGTACCACGAAAAAGTCCATGATAAACTTTTTGGTCTATTGCATCAGCGGTACAGTGTTTGTGAAATCAGTTGATGCATCAGATTATGAAAAGAATGCAAATTATTTGTTTCATTTGATGGATGGCATGGTAGAACAAATTGGAGAGGAGAATGTTGTGCAGGTGGTGACTGATAATGAAGCCAGTTACAAGGCTGCAGGGAAGAAATTGATGCAAAAGCGCAGTCATTTATATTGGCTCCCATGTGCAGCACATTGTCTGATCTGATGCTTGAAGACATAGGGAAGGAAAAGCATGTGAAGAAGACAATTGACAAGGCACAAAAAGTCACACAGTATATCTATGGCCATCCTAGGATACTAAATATGTTCAGGGCGCATGCCAGTGGAGGGCGAGATATCATCCGTGCAGGCCCAACCAGATTTGCTTCCAATTTATTTCTTTGGAGTCTTTGCACAGGTATAAGATTGATCTCAATTCTTGATACTTTATCCTTACTGATATGTAGCAGTTGATGCAGCTTCAATTTTCATTTATCTGCACAGGTACAAGAATGAGCTGAAAGCTTTCATGTACCACAATGCCCTGCGGGAATACATCGACAAGGGCAATGTTGATGCACAGATGGAATATCTGGATGTCTGCCACGTCGTGGACGACAACAAATTCTGGGACAGGTGTCACGGTACTTGAAAGTAGTCACACCTCTCGTGAAGGTCCTAAGAATGGTGGATGGCGATGAGAAGAATGATATGGGCTATCTATACGAGGCCATGGACCGTGCCAAATTGGAGTTGCAGCATTCCCTTCCCAGACATTATGCAAAATGGTGGAAAATTATTGACCAGAGATGGGACAACACATTACACCACGACTTGCATGCAGCTGGTGAGTGATTAATTGTACTGAAATTGGGGTAATGCCTTTATGTTATTTTATAAATTTCATTTAGTTAATTATACACAAATGCAGGTTACTTCCTCAACCCTCGATTATGTACGGTGCTGATGCACATGTTGATGGCGAGGTGCTTCAAGGGACTTTAAAAGTCATTGGTCGTTTATCGAGGAATCCAGAAAAGAGACTAGAGGCCGAAGTAGAGGTTCGCCTTTATTTGATACTGTCAATAACATGTATAGAATTTATTTAAGTAGATATGTTATCTATTACTTTATGTTTGTAGATGAACCATTACAGAATGAGGACTGAGACATATGCTGACTCCTAATTGCAATACGCTGTGGAAGAGTGAGCCAGGTATATTTTATTTTTTGGATTTCTTAACCTGATGAATATATATTTTTACAACTAAAATGTATTTGTTTATGGTTGGTGGAACAGCTGACTGGTGGATAATGGTTAACAACCGAGATATGGGTAGCAATGCATTGCTTTCATTGCAATTAGGGTGCTCAGTCAAACAACATCAGCAAGTCAATGTGAAAGAAATTGGAGCACGTTCAGCCTTATACACTCAAGGTTCGCAATCGGCTAAAGGCTGAACGGTTAGAGAAATTAGTGTACTGCCACTACAATATGAGGTGAGAATAAAGAATATGAGGTTGAGACAACAGCTGCGAGACAAACGCGCCCCGGGGATGCCGCCGCAGAAATTGATGTGGATGCCTTATTTGATGATGAGAATCCGTTGCAGTCTTGGGTGGAGACACGAGAGCAGGTTGATGAGCCCGTTTTTGATGATGATGATAGAAGATGGGCAGAGGGCATACTAGATGAAGATGAGCAAAGGGATCCCGAATTAAGAAGAAAATCAAAGAGGGCCAGAGATACTCATGCCACATGTCTAGGGTTGTTGAGGACACTGAGGAGCAACATAATTTTCAGCCAGCTAGACACTCCGACTCAGATAGCAGGCCAGTCACTCCTAGAATGGGCAAGGCACCTACATCCTTAAGAAGAAGTACATCAGTGCATGGGCAAACTGAGAGAACAAATATTGCTGCTCGAGAGGACCCGGCAATTGAACAGTTAAAGCAGATTTATTTGAGGCACACGCCAAGGGGAACAGGATTCATGTCAAGGGTGCAAGAAGAAAGCACACCGGCACAGGAAAAAGCATCCCCAAAGGCCAAAAGGCGACTGGAGACTGCAGGTTTCGTGATCCTTTGATTTTTTATTTTGAAAGTAACTTAAATTCTTATTATCAGTTCGAATCAGAAAAGGTTTTGGTAGGAGATAAATTATATATTTTCGTATGTGCCAGGGTGCTACAGGTGCTACTACTGGCGGTGGGATGCTGGTGGTCCTTCCTCCTTCCACGCAGACACAGGCAGGGATACAGTCAGGGTGAGGGAGGACATGAGTCACAGAGTCAATATGGACCATCCATCAGGTTATGGAGGTGGCCAACAGGAGGCAGCGATTTATGGGTCGTGGGGTTATGAACCATCATTCAACTTCCATCCGGCCAGTTCCTCTTCTCTTCCTCAAGATTCTTATGCTGATACTGGATTCGGCTCAAGCCAACCAAACACTCCAAGAGGGATCCAAAGAGGGATGCAGGACTTGGCTACCTCATTGTTTGGTTATAGTGAATATAGACCATACATGCACATGGTTATGGGTATCAACATCAAGGGCCAGACGATGAGGGAGAAGGTTCTTCTAATAATTATTATCCATATTAGGTAAGAATCAATGAATTTTTGTAACAATTATTTTATCTATTTTGTCTAATTTTGTACTGCTTGTATTAATGTACAATGGAATATTACTTTAACTTCACATGTTCAATGTTTGAAGTTCAATTTTTGTAGTTGTCTACTTCAAAGTTATTGCACTAACTTATTCAGTCAAATGCATGTGTAATGATTTTTGTGATTTTAAGTGATTATTAATATTTTTTATGATTTTTTATCATATTTTTTAGAATTAATTTAATTTTTTTGACCTTTTATATGGGTTTCGGCCGGTTTCGGCCGAAACCGAAACCGAAACCGAGTCAACTCGGTTTCGGACCCGGGCGAAACCGAGACCGAAACCGAGTTTGCCATCCTTGGGCGGCAGAGACGGCCGGAACAGGGGCGGAGGCTACGGGAAGGGGAATGGCGGGGACGGTGGCGGCGGCGATGGTGGGACGGCAGTGGGCTGGGGAAGGGGAAGGAAGGAAGATGGCGGCCTCGGCTACGGGACGAAGGGGAAAAGGAAGGACTTGGTCATCCACGTACACAAGGCAATGGGTGCTTCCAAGACCACCAGGCAGTCCTCCGGCAAGGGCTTCAAGCTCAGCTTCCCCGTCCTCTGTAGGGGCGTGGACGTCGCCATCCCCTCCCCTCCAGCGCCGCCTCCTCCTCCCCTTCCACCTCCACCTCCCCATCCCTCCGGAGCAAGGCGAGGGTGCAGGAGCTCCGGGAGGTGTTCTGACACTTCGACGGGAAGATCTCGGTGGACGAGCTGCGGTCCTTCTTCACGTCCATCGGGGAGGGCATGTCCCCGGAGGAAGCGGAGGGGGTGATTGCCGACCTCGACTCCGACGGCGACGGGCTGCTGGACTTCGGGGGCTTCTTGGCGCTGATGGAGCGGGACGGCATGGACGAGGACCTGCGGAAGGCGTTCGAGATGTTCGAAGCGGTGAAGGGGTCGGGGCGGATCACCACCTGGGGGTTGCAGCGCATGCTCAACCGGCTGGGGGACGAGAGGTCCTACGAGGAGTGCAAGGCCATGATCCAGGCGTGCGACCTCGACGGCAATGGCGAAGGGCCAGTGGGGAAGAGAAGGGAAGTAGCGGCGGGGTGGAAAAACCCTTGGACCAGCAATGGGGGAGGCAGCTGTGGCGAATGATTTTGGTGGGGAGACACGCCCAGGAGGAGGGGAGGAGGAGGAACCAGCGGCAGGGTGAAAAAAAACCGGTAGACCGCAAACTTAAAAGTTAAACATTGTCATCGAGCCGGCGGAAAAAAACCGTTCTATTCTTTTATAGTATATAGTATAGATTCCTAGAGATCGACATGAAAAGATGTTCCTTACGGAGAGGCTCGTTCTCAATCGGGTCAGCCTCACTATTACAAAGAAAGCTTCCTGTATCTGGGTTCTTAATTGCCTTCTTCTCAGAGAAAGGAGGAAAGAGAGAGAATACACATGAGAGCGAAAGGGATAGACAAATGGGAAGGGAAAGTTTAGAATGAACATAATACAGAGAACGGAAAAAGATTGAAGAAATAACATTACAGAGAGAGTTCAAAGAAGAGTAAGAGAATAAGAGCTTATGTGGCATTAGAGAAAGAGAGGGCAGCGCGGTTTGAGAGAGATAGAGAGAGGGAGATGGAGAAGAGTACTTAAAAGTAGTAAAAGATAGGCTTTGGAAATATAGACTGGCTGTACATAGTTTATGTTCATAACTAACACTAGTTGTTTACACTAATTAGCTCTCCTGCTTGTCGTAAAAATTTCTACAAGTGCTTCTTCACAATGTAACGGCAGGCAAGCAGACGATGGCCCCAGGAATTGGGTTTTCGGGTTGGGTGGGGAGGTGGGGAAAGCGAGTGGAATGACACAGGATGAAGTGATATTTGGTGTGACAAAATTAATCAAGATGATATTCTTATACTCCCTAGTTTGGCCCCAAGTTTCTTCCATGAAAAATCACAATCTGGTTACTTCAACCGATGAAGTTTCGTATTTTCTTTGATTGCCAAACTATACCGATTGAAACCGAAAGGAAAACAGTTTCTCTAGTCCTACTATTATTATTGAAATATGAGAACAAGAAAAACCACATCATACGATCTTATCGTATTTTACCTGTATTCAATGAGTTATTAAACACAAAATTTTCCATGGAAGCATCTTACACAACCAGGCCATGTCAAATCATGCAAGCACCTTATAACCAGATCTGAGAATTTGACAAGCATAGCCAACAACTACTATGAAATGATCATGAACAAGACCTTTTGGCTCCCTATTGATGTCGATAGGATTATCTTCTTGTCCAACTCTTTCCTTCTTCCTTCCAAGTAATCGTGAAGTTTGATTTTCCTTTTTTCTCAGGAATTTGTTGGGTAATCAGTCCCAATGCCGCAAATCAGTCAAATCTGAACCTCGCCACTTGTTTCCTTGTAGGCAGGAAGCACGCCGGCGGCACGGTTCCACTATGTTTTATGCATTTCATTATGCAGATAGTTGTTGGAAAATAACTTTGATTCACCTAGACAGCAGACGCGCAGCATGCTTGTCTTGTGTGACAACACTTAACAGCGAATGGCTCTTCTAATCAGGCAGCTGTGTGACAACACCCAAGAAAAAGTGGCACTTTCGTGATGACAACAGGGGATGGTGGAACTTGCTGGTCCTCTAGCCAGTATTCCCCCACCATCCTTGGACTCTAATTTTCTTTCCTCTGTGCACCTCTTCACCTCCATAGCCCTGATCCAGATTAGGTTCAACGTTATCTAAGCAGATTAACTCAGTAGCAATGCCAGCACCAATCACATTCAAGAACACCGGCTCAGATCAGAAGAAGATTTCTCTCTGTGTTCTGGTTGTAGATTCCTGTAAAACATGCATGAGATGGTATTCAATATAGAAGGGGGAAAAATCTTTTGTTAAACAAGAGTGAACTATTGCCTCTATATCCTTCAGAGAAGGAAGTCTTTAGCTTGGAGAAGCTTCTTTTTAGGGTGTTTGGGAGCATTTTTCAGATGTTTTCTCCCTCAAAATATACTTAAAGGTAACGTGGAAGAAAGAATGTGTTTATGGAATGGCCCTCCCTTAATTTTTATTGAGATTCCGTTTTTCAACAAATTATCCTAAATAAGAAACATATATGATGCTGGGGGATGGGTTGGGAAGATGGGACGAGACATCAGTGCATCTCCCTTCTCTTTTTTGCTTCCATGGGCCTCCCTCCGTCCCCATCCCATTCATCTCACAAGCTCCTCCACAGAGTGGCAATTCGACAGCAGAGTCCTTTGGAAGGGCGGCACAAAGGCCCTCCCCTGCCTCAGTGCTGCAGCTGCTGCAGGCTCTGCACAGGGCACAGGGTGGCATCCTGTTGCCATGAAACCCAGCCTTGGCAACAGAGGACTACATGCAACCCTTGCAGGGGTTGCGTGAGGCTCTGCCCCTGCAGACAATATATATGGGGGTCTGAGCCCTCCAATGCAGTGGCGTCAGTTTTGACTCCAACCAAGACTGTGGGCATGCTTAGAAGTCTCAAGTTCAAGATGGAAAAAATTACTAGAAACCAGATTGTTCTCATCATCCCACAAGCTGTTTGCTGGAGCATATGGAAGGAAACAAATGGCTGCATGTTCCCTGGAAGTAGAATTTATGTTGAAAATACTCGACTCGAACAATATCTTTCCGATTTGTTCTTAGAGTTTCTGGAGGAGGATGTGAAATGATTTGTAGCTTCCACCTTTTTCTTTTGAGACTCAAATTAGAACCATTGGTTTACAGTTCTGCACTTGAGAGACTCCTGATTGAGCCTTCTGTAGATATATCATGTAGTCTTAACAAGATGCAGATGGTTTTGTTGTTTAAATTTCAAGCAGCTATAGTTCAATCAAGAACATTCTCCTGAGTTCGTCAAAACATGTTTCAAAACACAGGAAGTCTCCTGCAGCTCATGTCTCAAAATGGAACTGTTGCCTTTACAATCTTGCATTGGAAAGTGAATCCTGATTGAATCCTTTGTAGATAATCATGTAGTCTTAACAGTATGCAGATGGCTTCATTCCATATTAAAGACAAAAATGGTTGAATCAAGAACATGCGCCTGAATTCATCAGAACAAGTTTCAAAGCATTAGAAGCCTTCTGCAGCTCACCTTTCGAGCAAAGTGATGAAATGACAGGATAATAGATGTCAAAGTCAATAAATCTGGATCTTCCAATCATATTTTCAATCTCATCCATCCTAGAATCTTTTCCACCTCCCTTGAAATTACCTGTTTCCAACCTCATATAATTCAACTTTGCTCTACCATCATTTTTTTCTGACATTTCCAGGACAGAGGAGCAAAGGTCTTCCCTTCGGGGTGCAGTATATCTATGCCTACTAGTAAATCTCACATCAGTAATAATAACTGATCCTACTTCACTAAGCATACTGACAGCATCTTCAATTCTTCCCTGTTCACATAGGAAACCAAGCAGACTCACTAGCGACACCTCCTGAATCTCAGTGCCAGCCTTGTTTATAATATCTATAACTGATTGGCATTGAAGCATGTCCTGCAGAATGGTTCTTGCTTCTTCCAATCTTCCCTTCGCACAGAGCCCTTCAATCAAGAAAAAGAAGCCCACAAAATCTAAGGTAATTCCTTTTCTTTTATACTGTGCGTAGAACCCCAGAGCACCTTCCATATCCCCTTGTGTGCAAAAGCCATAGACCACAGAACTGATTGTGAAAGCATCTGGCTGCATGGAACTCTCCTCCAAGTGCAGAAGAAGCTGTATAGCTTCTTCCACTAGCCCAAAGCTGCAATATCCATTTATCAGCAAACTGTAAACATGTACATTCGGTGCTACACCGTTATGTATCATTGTCTCAAACAATTGTTTTGCATCTGCCAGATATCCTTCTCTGGATAAAGCATGGATGAGGGTAGCATAGGTAACAACTGTAGGACTTAAATTATTTGGTCCAAGTGAATCAAATATCCTGAATGCTTCAACAAGACATCCTTGTTGGCACAGACCATTAATTACCGAATTATATGTGACAATATTTGGCTGTACACCTCTATTTCTCATCATTGTACAGAGAGCTAGTGCCTTCTCAAGATACCCTTCCTTGCACAGTCCATCAATAACAATAGAATAGGTAACAACATCCACAGCTATTCCAGTACCCTCAGCTTCCACGACAAATTTATATGCATCGTCTATTTGGCCCACCCTCTTGAGATAATCGACTATTGCCGTTGAAACACTGCAACGGATATTCTTCTTTCCCCCTTCACTAAGAAACTGAATAGTTTTATCTACATCCTTCTTGCACAATAAAAGGGATAACATGATAACCACCCTAGGCTCACAAAGCCCGTATTGTTTGACACAAGTACCCATCATCAAGGAAAACAGACGCATGTTTCCATTGCGGAAAAGATTCTGTAGAAGTACGTAAAAAGAATTAACTGTAACAGCCAAGTTTTTTTTCCTTGCTAACATATATACTTCCATCGCAATCTCACAACAATTTCTGTGGCACAGGAAAACAATAACATCATTGTATATCAACAAGTCATCCTCTTTCCCGGCATTCTCCAAGAAGCCCAGCGCCAACTCCGGCTTCCCGACTCTGTAGAACTCAGAAATTATCGAACTGCAGACGTAATTGTCAAGTGGGTAGCCTACCTTCTGCGAGGTCATCGTCCCCACAACCTCAACCGCTCTATCCATCTCGCCCCGTGAGCAGAACGAGACGACCAGCGACCGAAACGTGCGCACAGAGGGGCGGACACCAACAGACTTCACGCATTCCCGCAACAAGGCGAAGCCCTTTTCTGGGTCTTCCCCGACGACGCAGACCCCTTGGATTAAGGCGTCCCAGAGTTGCCTTTTACTGGAAAGATGAGAACTTTGGCCACGGGATATTAGATCCTCGGCTTCCTGGAACCGCCCCGCCTTGAGGAAGGCGCGGGCGACGAGTGTTAGAGTGCCGGAGTTGATCGGCACCGAGTTGGAGGAGATCTGGGTGAAGATGTGGAGGAGAAGCTGGTATCTTCCTGCTCGGAGGAGAGAGTAGAGGAGGAGGTTTGCAGATTGGACTGTGGGGCTGAAGCCGTGCTTCAGGAGGGTCTGCATGCCCGTCCCTTGTTGGGGTACTTGGAGTGGTTTTGGGAACGAGGGAAGTAGTATTTCAGGAGGTGGGGAGCCAGGGAAAGTGAGACTTGGCGCAGTGGAGGTGCAGCGAGAAGGTAATGGCGAGGGCGCCTTGTCATTTTGTTTCAAAGTTGCGGTCTTGTGGGGTCCGGATAGAGTAATTTAGAGTAACTACAAAATTTTAATAAATATTAGAGACCTTTGGTTTTACGTATCTAAATTCTATTAAAAATAACCCCCCCCCCCAATTCATCTATTTAGTCAGACAATCCCTCAAAATCTTCGAAACTTTAGAAAAAGCGCCTCGGGTTCTCAATTCTCATCCGTGTAAAAAAATTATTTCAGAGAATATTTCTCCCCTACACTGTTAATTTGTGTACTCTAAATTTTACCCTCCGATTCTCTCCCTCTCTGGGCTCTCTCTCTCTCTCTCTCTGAGCCCTCTCTCTCTCTCTCTCTTTCCAAGGGGAGACACAACGACAGTCGGAGAGGAACACAATGGGGCGAACGGAGCCAGTGGCGTGGTCCTAGGTGCTCTCGATCCCCGACGTCTCCACGATGATGTCGTACATGAGGCCAAACACCACTGCGAAGTAGGTGAGGAGGAGGAGAGAAGACAATCATGACGGAGGGGAGGGCAACACTCTCTTTCGCTATTGCCCTCTCTCTCTCTCTCTCTCTCTCTCTCTCTCTCTCTCTCTCTCTCTCTCTCTCTCTCCTCTCTAATCTCTTTGTGACCCCAATGGGGTGTGGCCGGCGTCGGAGGGGAAGACCGCCTCGGTGCCACACTCCCTCTCGGACACTCTCTCTCTCATTCTCCCCCTCTCTATCTCTCTCCCCCCTCTCTCTTTGCAACCCCAGTGGGTTGTGACCAACGCTGAAGGGGGCCTCCGGTGCCCCACTCTCTCTCGCGCTCTCTCTCTCTCTCTCCCTCTTTGTCTAGATCTCTTTCTCTCTCTCCCCTCTCTCTTTGCAACCCCAGTGGGGTGTGATTGGCACTGGAGGGGGTCTGCCGCACTCCCTCACACTATCTCTCTCGCTCTCCCCCAACCCTCTCTATCTCTCTTTCTCTTTCCCCCTCTCTCTGCAACCCCAGTGGAGTGCGGCTGACGTTGGAGGGGGAGACCCCCTCCGATGCCCCACTCTCTCTCTCACTCTCCCCCATATGTCTCTCTTTCTCTCCCCTCTCTCTCTCTCTCTACAACCCAAGTGGAGTGCAACTGACGCTGAAGGGGGTCTGCGCCCCACTCACTCTCACACTCTCACTCTCACTCTTCCACTCTCTCTCTCCCCCCACTCTCTCTATGACCCTAGTGGGATGTGATCAACACCGAAGGGAAAGACCTCCTCCAATGCCCCACTCGATCCCTCTCGTACTCTCTCTCTCTCTCGCCTCCCCCTCTCTATCTCTCTTCCCCCTCTCTCTCTGTCACCCAAGTGGGGTGCGGCCAGCATCAAAGGGAGACTCCCTCCAGTGCCCCACTCCCTCTAGCACTCTCTCTCTTGCTCCCCCCTCTCTCTCTCTACGACCCAAGTGGAAGGCAACAGGCGCCGAAGGGGAAGACCCTCTTCGGTGCCCCACTCACTCTTGCACTCTCTCCCTCCCTCCCTCCCTCCCTCTCTATCTCTCTTTCACTCTCCCCCTTCTCTCTCTATGACCCCAGTGGGGTGTGGCCGACGTTGGAGGGGGAGACCCCTCTGGGGCCTCTTTCTCTCTCCCTATGTGACCCCAGTGGGGTGTGGTTGGCGGGGGATGGGGAGACCCCCTCCGGTCCTCTATCACTCTGTCTCTCACTCTCCCCCTTTCTATCTCGCTTTCTCTCCCCCCCTCTCTCTCTGCGACCCTAGTGGGGTGCGGCTGGCGCTAGAGGGGGAGACCCTCTCCGGTGCCCCACTCTCTCTCGCACTCTATCTCTCACTCTCCTAGCTCTCTCTCGTACTCTGTCTCTCTCTAGATCTCCCCCTCTTTGTCTCTCTTTCTCTCCCCCTCTCTCTCTGTGCGACCCAAGTGATGTACGGTTGGCACCAGTGGGGAAGACCCCCTCTTCCGATGCCTCTCTCTCTCTCTCTGCAACCCCAGTGGGGTGCAGCCGGTGCCAGAGGTGTGGGGGGAATTGTCGACACCGAGAGAGATCTCTCTCTAGTTGTCTATACGAGGTGGGGGTATTATATAGTCTTTTCTCTCCCCTACTTAGGTTACACCATGATTAAGTTAGCTTAACTAGGTTTTACCTCGCGGTGAGAAACAACAAGGTTTTTTTTCTATTTGCCTAAATAGATATGGATTATGGAGATTTTTTTACTAATTTCGAAAGAAGTTAGGGACTTACAACCAAAAATCTCTTAAAGTAAAATGCTAAAATTCGATAGTGAATGGTCCCTACAAATTTTATGGTTTAATTGATGGAACAACTCTCTTATTATGCGAAGACCTTTTTTCACAAGCTTAGAAGCTCGTCTACAGTTTGACTTGGGGTAGCCATCAATGATGTGCTGATGTGAAGAAGGCAGAAGTTAAGGTTATCCATTGCCTGTCATAGGCCAGCTGGTCAAGCCTAATCCTGATTAGGACCTCTTGGACGGCCACACTTATTAATTAACATGGTGTTTACATCGTTTTACTTCCAAGGAGGATATGCATGCAATATATATATAGTCCCTATACACATATATATATATATAATAAGATATTAACAAAAAAATTCATGTATAATTATACATACATGATAATTCCTAAAGGAGCTCTCATGTCCTCTTACAGTACTGACCTTTCCAACGCGCGGCCCATAAAATTTAAATATGCTGTTAGGTATCTTCTTAATACATGATTAGCAGGTGGAAGAAGACCTGGATTTTATGGCACATATATATATACATATTGACTGATCATTTGCTCTCCTCCGAGAATTGATCAGAATCAATAAGGAGAAAGTCCATCCTTCGTTATCTTTTATGTACGTCATCTTCACACATAATGCTCGGGTCTTGTGTAAGCATCGTTGAATTTGTCATCTTAACTCCCACCGTAATCACGTGTCTTTTGTCAAAGGTTTCAAACGAGTCAAAAGAGACAGTGCATTATTATTCGACCCGTATTATAAATATGATCGAAACGCACACTTGCAGCTATATATATATATATATAGTATATTTATAAACATATGAATTGAGTTTGGAATTAATTAATTTCCTATGGTTTCATCTGGGTGCAGACTATAGTAGTTAGGAACCCTTCCTTTTTTTCTGGTTGAAAATTTCAACATGGATCATGCAGATCAGGAGATGATATATAGTTGATGTCTGTTCAAACGACCCGTTAATTATGTAAGCTCGCCGATTAATGAAGGGGGGGCATGAAAGAGAGGAAAAAAATGGCATATGCTTAGAAAGTAAGCTCCTAATTATTAGCAAAGAGACGTTTATTAGGGAAAATAGAACACGTGTCACTAAAATTAATGTAAAATTATATATATATATATAGCTCCTAATTATTAGCAAAGAGACGTTTATTAGGAAAAATAGAACATGTGTCACTAAAATTAATGTAAAATTATATATATATATATAGATGTTTCAACGGGGTCGACCTCATGACAATTTATGATGGAGTCGACATCTGGGCCCTCCATTTTATGGGGCCGATGATCGCATGGGGTCGATCTCATGGGGCCGGCCCCATGCGATCTAAGGGCTCAGTCCCATGGCAAATTGCCATGGGTCCGTCTCATTGGAATATTTTCCGTGTGCGTGGGTATATATATATATATATATATATCCAGCCGTTCGGGGAGTTAATTCATCGTAATCCCAGGGATGGGAGGGCAAGTTCGGAAGTCAAGATGGGGTGGAGAGCAACTACCCCATTGGTGGGAGTTATAAAATCCGGGGGTGGGACAAGTTTTTCAACAGTGCTTGCGAGAGCGCACGAACGAGTCCATGGTGTGCTGCTGTGCTCTCTGCAAGTGGTGGGACCGACTGAGAAGTCAAAGAGCACCGAAAAGCAGAAAGGGGATCCTCCGGGTTTGAGCCGACGTGGGAAGCAATAATATCCACCCAGATGTCCGAAAATACCCTTCCCTTTTGGTCGAAGCGAAGCACACACACACACCTGATTACAACAATCTGTTCAGTTAATCCACGATAATCGCAAGTCGGAGGGGTAGATAAGTAAAATTCCTAAAGTGGAGCTGGTTCGGCCACACATGAGAAGCGGCTCCCAACCCTCTCGACGGAAAAAGTCCCACGTACTACCAACACTTGTCTTGAAGCCATCCATCCTCTTCCTCGATCTCCCTTTAAAGCTAACCCTAACGCCTGCCTGTACTGCAATCCTCTCTCTCTCTCTCTCTCTCATACCACCTTCCTTCTTTAGTATTGAAGTGGGTGTCACCAATTCACCATCGCTCGAAACCTCTGTATTCCCTCCCTCCACCCACATCCCACCTCTCTCTCTCTCTCTCTCTCTCTCTCTTTCACACACACTTGTAGCGTTTACCACAAGAGTCGGAGAAGAAGACACACACAGAAGGGAGCGCCATATGGGTTGCGGTCTCTCCTGCCGCAGCTCCACCTCCACCTTCGACGGCGTCCGGGTCGTCCACATCAACGGCTACGTCGAGGACTTCCCGGGCCCGGTCAGCGTGGCCGAGGTCACCGGGAAGCCCCCCAAGCTCCTGTGCTTCTCCCCCGTGCAGCTCCTCTCCTTCGCCGCCCGCCCACTCGGCCTGGACGAACGGCTGGAGCCCGGCCGGCTCTACTTCCTCCTCCCCCAGTCGATCCTGCAGTCGGACTCGTCCCCGGTCGATCTCGCCGCGCTGGCGACCCGGCTCACCGCGCTCGCCCGGAGCGGCGGCGGCGCAGCGGCCCCCATCGCTCCCCCAACGTCGAAGCTTCCGTTCCCCTGCGTCAGTGAGTTCAACTCGGCGCCGGTGGGTCATCATGCACATGCAGGGTCCCGGTATGACTACGCCATGGGCGACGGCCTCGGGCGCCGGGGGGCGTCGACGAAGTTCCGGGCGTGGAAGCCGATACTCGACACGATCGAGGAGTCCTTCCGGCGGTCTATGATCGACGAGCGGTCGGTGGGAAGGTCGACGCGTCATGGGATGAGCAGCCGGAGCAGCAGCACGTATAGCAGGCTCGTGGGGGAGGAGGAGAGGCCGAGTTCATGAATTACACTCGGTTGGGGGCTGACTCAGTTGAGAGTAGTAAGCCTTAACCCAGTTGTGATTTCTTCTCTCTCTCTCTCTTTTACCTTTCTTCGTTGGCGTCTGGTGGGTGGTGGTAGAAATTTACGGAGTTCAAATTTAGCCGCTCTCATTTGTCGAAATCCTTCTGTAAATAACTAAATATCATGAACTAACTGGATGAACATGATCCCATGACCTGTTTAATTAATTAGCTTCTGTTGGGTTTTGGTGGGGAGGAAGTGTTGGTTGTAAGAAAATTTTGCAAAATTTACGTATTAGTATCTTCCCTGTTCTCCGCGATGTGAATGGCTGGAACTTGGAAGGCATGGCTTTCCTTCGACTGCGTCTTAATGTTTTTCTTCCGATGGCACATGGATCGGGTTTTATATTTCAGGGAGGTGGTGTTTTGAGGTCACATGATACATTGCTCGTTGTGTATGGAATTACTTACGTGTGCAGTGGAGACTTTTAATTATACATATATGAAACAATAATTACCACCTTAATTTATATATCTTCTCGTTTAGTCTTCTCGTATATTAATACCTTCTGGGCAACAGTTCTCATCTCATGGTGAGAAAAGTTGTGATCGAAGAACATGCAGCATGTGCGATGATACAAGTAGTGATTTTTTTTTATTTTTTTATGTGTCATTTCATCTACAGCTTCGTTCACTGCTACTCCAGCGCAAACCCCACCAATAATCTTAATAAGGTGTTTGGTTGTTATTTTTATCTTTTTTTTAAATTAAAAAAAATAAGAGACTATCTTATCTTATTTGGTATTCCTCTTTTAAATTTTAAGACGGAAATCTAATCTCATTAAAAAAAATTTCTAAATAAAAATAACCCTCCACCAATATTTTTTTTGAGAGCACGGACTCGCACAAAAGAATCCCGAGAGAGAGAGAGAGAGAGAGAGAGAGAACTTCACGAAGTCCCTCCCCTCCCCGACGTCCCCCTCTCTCACCCTCCCTGGCATCCCCGTCCCTCTCCCTCCCTCACCCTCCCGCGTCCCCCTCCGCTCTCCCCTGCGTCCCCGTCCCCGTCCCCTCTCCCTGGCGTCCCCCGTCCGACGTCCCCGGTCCACCCTCCCCGGCGTGTGTTGCTTCGACTCACTCCGACCCTCTTTCCCGATTTCTAGAGAGATTTCCCATGCTCGACGGTTGCAGCAACAGTCGATCGGGAATATGCAGGGAGCACATGCATCATAGCTAATTTCTAGACAGATTTCTCATGCTTGACGGTAGTAGCAGCCAGCAGAACTGGTTCGGAATTCCCCGATTCAGAAGAGGACCAAACATCATCACCCATGCCATTAAGATGGCCTCTGTGCTTGTGCTGGGCAACCCATTTCTGGACTGTAGATCTATTTTTGTGGATTTCGTTAACTCTTTTGAAGTTTGTCTCGTGGCCTGATGTTTGTAATTCTTTTAAACATTATATTTAAAATATTATTTAATAGTTATATTTCTCTTTTATGAATGATATCAATTTATATTAAATTATTTTTATTAATTTATATATTATTTTAATTATAAAATATTATCTGCTAAATAAATCTACACAAATTTTAAAAATTTTGATACTACTGTCAAATAAAAAATGTCATCTTTTAATAATTTTAAAATTTAAATCAAAAATTAACGTAACATACTTTTTTAGATAAAAATAATTTTTTTAAAAAAATTATTCCGAAACACCTTATAAATTCTTCACCGGAAGCACCTTCGGATCGAGAAGCTCGACCAGACAAGGCAGACATGCGTTTCAAGTTGACGATATGATGAGGGACTATATTTTGTAAATACAATTCAGAGTATTGTTATATACATGTATACCCCTATAAACTACCATATTTGATTATATGCCTTGGTTTTCACGTATTGTTATACATACCCCCTAATATCTTTAAAAAGTTTGTAGTTATGCTCTTCCGTCAACATTGCATCAACTTCAATCGAATATGTAAGGAAGATTAACATAAATTCTGGTGAAATTAAGGGCATATATGCAAAATCTTGATGAATTTAAGGATCTTAATGAAAGAAATCATAATTTTGTGTTGATAGATTCAGTTTTGAGTTTTGACAAGAATAGTATAACTGTAACCTTTTGAAGATATAAGGGGTATTTATAATAAAAATGTGAAGATCAGAGGTATATATATATATATATATATATGCAAAAACCCAATTATAATTCATGAATCACTACTCTGTGTCCAAAAAAAAGTTTTCCTCATCTCCTTTTAAATTATAGGCTTACAGCCTGTGGGGAGGGTGTCCTTTTAAGTCACGGGCTTGCAGCCTTGGCTGAGGGTGACCTTTTGCATGGACGTCAACTACTCAATGGTAACCTACAGAGTTTGAGTGATGGATCACAATGACAGCAGATGGAGATACTTTGGGGTCATTTGGTAATCGGTATGATGTAAAATAATGTAAAAAATTGATTTTAAAATAATTAATTTTAAAATTTATAAATATAAAATTTTTAATTAAAAATTTTGTTTTAATTTCCGATGGCTTTGGACTAAAAATCGAAATCGGTTTAAAGAGGTGGCATTCGAAGGTCAACCGATTTTGAAATCCAACAATTTATGAAGCTCCAAATATAATAAAAATTATGCAAAATAACTTATAACATCTCAAACACAAGAGATATGCAATTTCATAATATTTTATGATATTTTATAATATTTTACGACACACCAAATAACCCCTTACTATATCCACGGGAAATATATATATATATATATATATATATATATGTATATATATGACATTTACATTTTAAGTGGATTATGCATGTTTGTTTACATCAGGAATATTCATGTAACAACCCCAAAAGAAAATTAGATTTCATTTTCTTCATTTTCCTTCTGCCGTGACATAATGCTGGTGTACAAGTTGGAAATGGTGAAAGAAATTGTTTCTGTTTTTTGTCAGCAACGACTTTGTAACGTGGAGTGTCTCATCTCCACAAGTCATTCTAATATCATCTCATCTCCATAAGCCATTCCAAACTAAAGAGAATTAAATTCCCATGCAAGATGGAGGCAAGATATTTGGTCACTATAAAAGGGGACCTTATCCTCCATGTTTAATATCTCAAGGTGAGAGCCCAAGAGCTCCTTAGAGAGAGAGAGCTAAGAGGGTTGGGGTGAGAGCTTGAGAGAGTTTTGTGTCAGAGGATTTATTCCTCTGGGTTGGGGTGTGAGGCTTCTTGTATTATTCTCCACATCTAGTGAAGTTCCGCTATCGCCGTCGTCCGTGGACGTAGGAGGGTAACCTCCGAACCACATAAATCCTTGTGTTCTTACTTTGTGTGATTGTTCCTTCTTCTTCTTTCTCCCTTCTTCTTGTTGTGCAGATCGAGATCTTGGGGCGTCACGCTGTCCGTCGGAGTAGTCGTGTCGTAACAAACTGGTATCAGAGTCTAGCCAAGATTCGATCTGTGTTCCTTATGGCTACAAAGTCGACATCAGCAATGAAGTTCGACGTTGAAGTGTTCGATGGAAAGACGGAGGATTTCAACATCTGGCGATTGAAGATGCAGTCTCTGTTAGTACAACAGGGGCTGAGCAAGGCAGTTAAAAGCAAGGAGGCTCTACCGGCCGAGTGGAAAGACGAAGAAAAAGAAGAGTACATGGAGCGTGCTCTTGCAGCAATTCGTCTGTGCTTGGCAGATGATGTGTTGAGAGAAGTTGCTGATGAAGACACCCCAGCAAAACTCTGGCTTAAGCTCGAGTCAAAGTACATGACTAAGTCTCTCACAAATCGTCTGTACTTGAAGCAGCGGTTGTTTACTTTTCGCATGAAAGAAGGTATGCCCATTTCTGATCATCTGAATGAGTTTAATAAGATCGTTATAGATCTTAAAAATATTGGTGTTAAGGTAGATAATGAGGATCAAGCCCTCATACTCCTATGCTCATTACCTCCTTCATATGAGCATTTCGTTGATACTCTGCTATATGGGAGAGATGTTATCTCTGTAGAAGATGTCAAGGCTTCTCTGAACTCTAAGGAGTTGAAGCGATGGGTACTAGAAACTCATGGTGAAGATCGGGCAGATGGCCTGATGATGAGAGGGAGAACTGAGAAAAAGGAGTTTGGTAAAAAGAGCAAGGCTAGATCAAAATCCAAGTCAGTAAAGAAGGTAAAATGTTATGAATGCAACCAAAGAGGGCATATCAAGAAAGATTGTCCCAAATTAAAGGGGAAAGGCAAAGTTCAAGAGGAGTCTTCTTCTTATACAGCGAACGTTGTTCAAGAGGAGACTGTAGAAGACGAGACTGTTCTGTCGGTCTCTACTAACACTTCCGGGGATGACTGGATTCTTGATTCTGGTTGTACCTTTCACATGTGTCCTCACAGGGAATAATTTTCTACTTACACAACATTAAGTAGTGGTACCATAACCTTGGGAGACAATAGAACTCTTGTAGTTGCAGGAGTCGGTACAATTAGAATTAATATGTTTGACAATGTCATCAGAACTCTAGAAGTACGACATTCCTGAACCGAAGAAAAGTCTGATCTCCTTGAGTATTTTGGACGTGCATGGATACCGGTTCTCAGCAGAGAATGGAATGCTGAAAGTTTCTAGAGGTGCATTGATTGTGATGAAAGGGAAGCTGATTGGTGGCCTTTATCATCTACAAGGCAACACTGTGATTGGAAGTGCCAATCTGGCACGAAGTTCAGATGATTCTACCCCAACTATGGCACATGCGACTGGGCCATATGAGCGAAAGAGGCATGGTAGAGTTGAGCAAAAGAGATTTGCTTGATGGTCAGAAGACTGGGAAATTAGATTTCTGTGAGCACTGTGTGTATGGTAAGCAGTGCAGGGTGAAATTCAGTACAACAGTCCACAGGACTAAAGGCACTGTGGATTACATCCACTCTGACCTTTGGGGTCCTGCTCCAGTTGTCTCAAAAGGTGGTGTAAGTTATTTGCTGACCTTTATTGATGATTTCTTAAGAAAGGTCTGGGTATATTTTCTCAAGAAAAATAGTGAGGTGTTCGTCACTTTCAAGCAGTGGAAGGCGTTGATTGAAAGGCAGACTGGTAAGAAGATCAAGCGCCTCCGTACGGATAACGGTATGGAATTCTGCTCAAAAGAATTTGATGATTTCTGTAAGAACGAAGATATCGTTCGACATCGCACTGTAGCAGGAACACCACAACTAAGGATGTCAACGGGTCGGATACAGTGCGGATAGTGGACTATCAGTATCCGTATCCGATAAAGAATCGTATCCGTTTGATGTTCGTTAAGTATTCAGAAAGTGGTGTATCCGAAAACCGTTATCGAGTATCCGAAAAATACGGTTAACGGATGGTTAGCGAATAGTTACCGGACATAAAAGTACATATAAGATTAAAATTTAATATGTAAATTAACTCAATTAGAAAAAATTTAAATTGAAAAGAACAATCCATATGATAAATAAACATATTTCAATTTAGTTCTCATATCATCATTATTCACGAGTCAACATATAATGTAATTAAAAGTATACAAATATATAATATTATAATATCCCCAAAGATAATATGAAACATATAAAGTTTAAATAATAAAATAAACTAACTCTTTTAGATTTTAATCTCCATCGTATTCTCATTCTTTACGTGCCTTTCATGAAAATAAAGAATATATTAACTTGATAATTTAAAAAATTATAAAAATAGCTTATAATTTATAAATATTTTACCATCATGAAAATAGAAATGACTTAAATTATACACAGATCTCATCTTCAATATCATTTTCTTCAAGACACTAAATTATTTGAGTCAAATATAAATTTATTTAATGGTAACCGGCGGATATGGATTAAGAATGAGGTGTATCCATATCCGTATCCGCTAAGAACCGGATATATCCGTATTCGTATCCGTTAATTTATCGGAAAGAAAAATACTATCCATTTGTTGTTCGTTAAACTAACGAAACGGACGGTTATCGAATTATCGGTTACCATTGACATCCCTAACCACAACAGAACGGTATTGCAGAACGGATGAATATGACACTCTTAGAAAGAGCGAGAAGTATGTTGTCTCAGGCAGGTCTGTCAAAGGCATTTTGGGCAGAAGCTGTCAACACGGCTTGTTACTTGGTGAATAGATCTCCGTCCACAGCCATAGAGTTGAAAACTCATGAAGAGGTATGGTCTGGTTCTCCTTTTTAATTCCGATTATTCCCACCTTAGAATTTTCGGTTGTCTTGCATATGCTCATATCTCAGGTGACAAATTAGAGCCAAGGGCAAAGAAGTATATTTTCATAGGATATGCACAGACACAGGGTGTGAAGGCGTATCAGTTGTGGTGTACCGATCCTCAGTCACCCAAGTTCATAATTAAAAGAGATGTGACCTTTGATGAGTCTGCAATGCTCCGGGCGGGAGAGAAATCAACAACAGAAAATGGAGATCAGGTTAGTGGCAAGCATGGAGAGCTGGAGGTGAAGCTCTCAACAGAAAGTGCAGTGCAAGAGGAGACAGTACGAGTCCCAGATCTGACAGTTGATGTGCCAGAGAGCAGTACAACACAACGGCAACCCCTCAAAGGCAGCACAACATTGCAACCGACAGAGAGCGAAGGGTGATCAGACCACCCAGCAGGTATAGTCATGCTGACATGGTAGCCTTTGCTTTATCTGTTGCAGATGATGTTGAGGGGGAAGAACCATGTTCTTATAGAGAGTCAATTGCATCAGTAGAGTCCTCTAAATGACAGTTGGCCATGCAAGAGGAACTTGAGTCTCTACAGAAGAACAACACATGGAAGCTGGTGAAAGTACCACATGGTCAGAAGATTGTGAGGTGCAAATGGGTCTTCAAGAAGAAAGAATGAATCTCTGGTGTTGAAGATGCTAGATTCAAGGCACGGCTAGTGGCAAAGGGTTTCACACAGCGAGATGGTATTGACTTCAATGAGGTATTTTCTCCTGTCGTGAAACATACCTCTATTCGTGTGTTGCTTGCCATAGTTGCTTTACTTGATTTAGAGCTGGAGCAACTAGATGTTAAGACAACATTCTTACATGGTGAGTTGGAGGAGGAAATCTACATGCACTAGTCAGAAGGGTTCGTGATTTCTGGTAAAGAAGATCATGTGTGCCTATTGAAGAAGTCTTTATATGGCTTAAAGCAATCGCCTAGACAGTGGTACAAGAGGTTTGATACTTTTATGCTGAGTCATAGTTACACCAGAAGTGATTATGATAGTTGTGTGTATCACAAAAGACTTCCACATGGTTCATTTATTTACTTATTGATGTACGTAGATGACATGTTGATAGCTTCCAAGAACATGTCAGAAATTAACCACTTAAAGTCTCAGTTGAATGGTGAATTCGAGATGAAAGATCTTGGAGCAACAAAGAAGATTTTAGACATGGAGATTCATAGAGACCGTGGCACTGGAAGATTTACTTGTCACAGAAAAAGTACGTGGAGAAGGTGATGGAGCGGTACGGCATGAAAGACTGCAAGACTGTGAGCACTCCATTGGCAACCCACTTCAGATTGTCTGCTGATGATTCACCAAAGATAGAGAAGGAGATGGAACTGATGTCTAAAGTTCCATATGCGAGTGCAGTTGGTAGCATTATATATGCCATGGTATGTACTCGACCTGATATTTCTCATGTTGTTAGTGTGGTTAGCAGATATATGAGAAATCCTGGGAAGGTCCACTGGGTGGCTGTGAAGTGGATTCTTCGTTACCTCAGAGGTGCTTCAGATGTGAGTCTGGTATTTCAGAAAGGAAGCAGTGATGGCAGTCAGCTGGTTGGCTATGTCGATTCAGATTACGCTGGTGATCTGGATAAGAGGAGATCCCTGACAGGTTATGTCTTTACTTTCTCAGACTGTGCTATTAGTTGGAAGGCTGTTTTGCAGTCTATTGTGGCTTTGTCTACTACAGGGGCAGAGTATATGGCAGCGACAGAGGGAGTGAAAGAAGCCTTGTGGCTGAGAGGTTTGGTCGACGATCTGGGTCATGTACAGGAGATGACTCCGATGTACTGTGATAGTCATAGTGCTATACATCTGACCAAAAATCAGATGTACCATGAGAGGACCAAGCACATCGACATCAGGTATCACTTTGTTCGTGATGTTATCTTACAGGGTTCCGTAGCTGTTCAGAAGATTTCTACAGTAGAGAACTCTGTAGACATGTTGAAGAAGCCTATTCCTTCAGAGAAGTTCAAGCGTTGCCTGGGCTTGATCGGCTTGCAGAGCACGTGAGGTGGCCCCGATGGGGGCATCGACGGAAACGGTGATCGTGCTGAAGTTTGTCACCGGACGCGGCTTATGAAGACGAGCCAAGAGGAGAATTGTAACATGAAGTGTCTCATCTCCACAAGTCATTCTAATACCATCTCATCTCCACAAGCCATTCCAAACTAAAGAGAATTAAATTCTCATGCAAGATGGAGGCAATGTATTTGGTCACTATAAAAGGAGACCTTATCCTCCATGTTTAGTATCCCAAGGTGAGAGTCCAAGAGCTCCTTAGAGAGAGAGAGCTAAGAGGGTTGGGGTGAGAGCTTGAGGGAGTTTTGTGTCAGAGGATTTATTCCTCTGGGTTGGGGTGTGAGACTTCTTCTATTATTCTCCACATCTAGTGAAGTTCCGCTGTCGCCGTCGCCCGTGGACATAGGAGGGTAACCTCCGAACCACATAAATCATTGTGTTCCTACCTTGTGTGATTGTTCCTTCTTCTTCTTTCTCCCTTCTTGTTGTGCGGATCGAGATCTTGAGACGTCACTCTGTCCGTCGGAGTGGTCGTGTCGTAATAGACTTATTGTACTTGACGACCATTAATCCAATCATGCACATGTGATGTTCCAATACATATGCATAACTTTAAAGTTTCTGGATATAGAAAAAAATTATTCAACAGATTTTATTCATCACAATGGGAAACAAAAAAAGGAAACGAAACACAATTTCTCGATGGGATGGTGTGAGACCTCTTCGTAAAACCTTGTGACGAGGAGTTATCGACGGATGCATGCGGGTGAGAACAGTTCCCAGACCAGCGCCCGTTGTTAAAACACTCGCACGTTGAGAACCAGAATCCACAGAAAAAAGGACCATCAAGCCGTCCCTCTTCCTAAGAAGCCGCCTAAAATGAATGAACTATAGAGGGCGTAGAGAGACTTCTAATATCGTCAATTTTCTAGTAGTCCAAGGGGGGGAAGCTTGAAGGAGTTGACCTCACTCAGAGCCTTGTTAGTTGTTATCCTTACTAGATGCGGAATTGAGGAAGTCAGGCATATTTTATGGCACTTGCAAATGAAAAGTCGCATTTGATTTTTCACTTCCAAGACAAGGGATGCCCATTTTGGACCCACTCGAAGAACCATGTCTTTTTCTCAATCATTTAAAACTTTCAATGGACAGCCAAAATAGCACGTCAATGACTTTTATAAATCATCTCCTCAAAATACCCCAATCGTGTCGAGCACACACCCATCTTTAGATGATTCAAGTTCGGATTTTAGATGATTCAAGTTCGGATCCCAAATTTCAAGATCCGAATCCCACCTGAAATAATTAGGAGATTTTATAGGGTGTTTGGGAACACTTTTTTTTTCAAAGTTATTTCTCTCTAAAAAATTAATCCATATCAATTTTGACTCAAACTTTTAAAAGTGACGTAAACCATAGTCATCTGTTTGGCCAAGCTAACATAAATTTAAAAAATTATATAGACATGTTTGGCTTGTTGCATCGAGAGCATTGGGAGGGGAGCTACGTCGGGATGATGCAGGCAGCAGCGGCAGAGGCCCGGCTCGCGAATGACGACGACGACGCGGGAGAGGGGGGAGGGCAGCCGCGGGGAGGGGCCGTAGGGAGGAGGGGGGCCAGCGGACAGCGGTGGGGGAGGGGCCGCGGGGGGGAGGGGGGTCGGCAGGCAGCGAGGGGGGAGGGGGCCGCAGGGGGGAGGGGATCCGCGGGGGAGGGGGCCGGGGCCGCAGGGAGGAGGGGGCCCGGCCGACAGCCGCGGGGGAGGGGCCGCAGGGGGGGGGAGGGGGCCGGCAGGCACGGCGGGGGAGGGGCCGCAGGGGA